>CM045763.1:147122976-147187967 GCA_025200525.1 Camellia lanceoleosa | reverse complement strand
CACATTGTGAAAAAGGCGAAAATAATCTTAACCTTTACATCTTTACATTTCTTTTTTTTAATTAGTTTTTCTTCACACGGTGAAGGCATAATTTCATTAGTTTTGATTGACCATTAATTAAAAGGTAAATTACACTTACCCCCGAAGTTTACTATAATTGTAGATACTTTTTCTTGTAGTTTCAATAATTTTACCGCCTCCCTTATTTTACAAAATAATACCATATTTCGCCCTTCTATCGTAAAGACGCTAGTAAAAGTAATCAAATAGTGGCATCATAAAAATAGACACCTAAATGGCCCAAAAATACCCTTCACCTCTTTTATAAAATAACTCCAATTATAAATCCATTTTCCAAATTTCCAATAAACTTTTATTTCTTTCCTCCAAACTCTCTTTACTTTGCCTTTGTAGTTGATGACTAAATCAAAGCAAGGAAATGAAAACCGCGGGTTGGTAATAATAATAAAAATAACATGTAATTTCATGCATATTTGTTGTAATATTACATCACATCAAGTAAAACACTATGAATGAATAATTCAACAAATTCTAGTAAAAAATCACCATGATTACTAAGGGGTTGTTTGGGATTGATTTTTTATTAATTGTTTGTGTTTATTTTTTTATGTCTTTAGTAAAAAAAAATTGAAAAATTAAATTCTTTTTAGACTTTAGAACTTACTTGATTAGATAAATCAAAAAGTAAAAAAATTAAATTAAAAGTCCATTAAAGACAAAAAAAAAAAGGTAAAAAATAGTTCTTTTTGTCCTTAATGAACTTTTTAATTTTATTATTTTATTATTTTTAGATTCGCCTCACTAAATGGATCTAAAATTTTAAAAAAAAATTTGACATAAATTAAAAAAAATACTAAAATGAAAAAAAAATATTTATTTAGTTGTCAAATGATCCCTAAATTCATATAAATATACATAACTGGCCAAGAAAATGATCAAACAATTCCAAGAAATTTTTTATATAGAACCATTTATCATAGAACAATTGTAAAATTATAAAAATTTTGTAGATTAACTATTGTAAAATTTTGTATATAGAACAATTATAAAAAGGGAAACATTGCTCATTTCATTACATAGAACCAAAACCCTTATAATGATACATATATATAGTAGAATTACCACATATTAAGAGAAAACAAATTTGATCACCATCAAATTTATTACTAAATTAAATACAATTCTTTACTAAATTAAGGATATTTTTGTCTTTTTCACAATGTTGTTGAAGGGTACTATGGTAACTTTTACTGGAAAGTTAATATCGTTTGGGCGGGAAATTCTATTTCCACTCACCTAATAAACTCAAGACAAATCTTTTCTTAACACACACACACACCTATTAATTTGATTAGGAACTAATTTTTCTCAATCCACTCCTTAAAATTACAATTACATCCTTCACTCATAAATGGAACACACACTTTACCCTCAAATGCACACACTTTGATTGACCTTCATTGACATTTCTAGTTCCACCCACTTTTGTGAAGACTTTGACTTCGCTCAAACAGAAAAAAAAAAAAGTTTTGTACTTTACTCTCCGCCATTGTAGAACTTGAATAGCTCCATTGAATCTCCACTAAAAACTATTGATTCCTTTGTTTAAGGTAAGTAATCTTTCCATTTTCTTATTACATTTATCATTTTCTTATTACATTTACCATTTTCAGATATCTCTGCACTCCATTGGCATATAAAACATTGATTTTTCCATGGTTGAGGACGGGTTGGATCTCTCGGCATTGGGTGTCTGAAATTGTTTTTGTAATTCAGAATCTAATCACCGAATAATGTGTACAATTTTGACCAATTAAAGCCAAATAAAATACAAAATTTCGAAGATTTTAAGCTGAATGTGAAAATTTTTTTTTGGTTCACTAGTTTCGAATTAATTCTTTAATTTCGGAAATTGATTTATGAAATATTTTGGTTTATTCGGAACTGAAGTGTCAAATGGTGTTTTTTTTTTTTGGTTTATATAAATTTGCACCAAGTTACATAGGCCATAAAGATTGGTTTTACTTTAGGTTCTTTTCTAACAATTTTATTTTATGGGTATGTTTATGTTTTTTTTTTTTTTTTTGCAAAATTCAATGCATATCAATAGAAACAAAAATCTGTACAGTATTAGTATTTTCACATTATATTGTTAGCTTAAGTAGTTGTTAAACATAGGTCTTCAAAAATGTTGTTAGCTAAATAGCTGAACAAAACAATTGCATTATATAGAACATTAGGGGTTTGTCCTTTCAAAACATTGAAATTAGGGCCAAATTTGGTCTTTGGTTGTATACTTACAGCTACAACAAATTTACAATCAATAGAATGTACAAAGACAAGTGATGGCCAGTCCTTTGATTGTTTGAAAAATGATGCTGGTATTGATTAATGACCCCAAGTTGTTTTGGTAAATTAGCCGAAGTGAAGTTAATCTATTTTTGGCATGTTGTAAACATTATTAAACTAATTGGTGAATGGCCTGTATAGAATACAAGTAGTTTTTCTATATCCATGTTTACATTGTAAATTTTCAACAAATCATAGTCTCACTCTTTCATCAGTAATGGGGTTATGTTCTTAACTTATTTTGTTAATTTCACATCATCCAAATTGTCAATTTAATGGTCTATAACTGCATATTAGATTTCATTAAGGTGGCATGATTAGGTTACATATTACCCGTATTGATGTGATCCATTTCTGGGAGTGTTTATTCTGTTTCATTAAATTGGGTTGATGAGAACAATTTTCCTTATGCAGATGGATGCCGGTTCCACTCAACGTTGGTCAGTTACAGCTTCGAATAGAAAACTTTGTGAATTAGAGAGACGTGGACGTGATGACGACAAGCACATTGCCATGGATGATGATCCTATACATGATGCACCAGTTATGGATGATATTGTTATGGATCCCTACTGGTGATGATGCTGACATTGTTGATGAAGATATCCTTACTCGGCCATTTCCAAGAGGGCCAACTGATCCATTAATCCTTAAAAGTTTTAAAAGTCATGTTGCCGCAACTATTTGGAATGGTGCTGATGAAAGGGGGCCCTTGATGTGTCATAATCACTCGTCTAAGATTCGTTCGTGGCCATGGTGGGAACAAGGAAACAACACTACATTTGTAAACATTGTGGAGATGTCAGGACTTGCACGATTAGCTCATTGCACGTACTGTTTTGTCAACAAAATTATAGTATCTAGTTTTGTTGAGAGATGGCAACCGGAGACAAACACCTTCCATTTGACTGTTGGAGAAATGACGATCACATTGGACAATGTCGCCACTATTCTAGGGCTTTCCATTATAGGCAAATCTATTAGTGTACGCAAGTTGCCAGAAATGAGGGTCATTGCATTAGTAGTTAATACCTTGGAAATTGATGAGCAAGAAGTCAGACATGAGATGTCTAGTGCTGGAGGCAATTCAGTGAGGCTTGAGTGGTTGAAGGCACACTTTCATAATGTCACAAACAATGATTCAATGGAAAGAATAGCATGTGCACGTAGAGCATACTTGCTATTTTTGTTAGGTTGTACATTCAAGTAACAAGACATGTACTAGGTCCCTGTTGTTTATTTGAGTTTGTTGTCCGATTGACAACTATGTCTTCATATGCTTGAGGTCTTGATTGGCATACTTATATAGACAAATAGGGTACGCTAGCAGGTCCGACATAAAACAAATAGTCGGTTACATGACACTCTTGACGGATGGATTTATGAGCACTTTCGTGGATTCTGACCACACTTGAATACGAATTACACTTGAGACATGCCACATGTTTACTGTTGGACTTCTCGGAGAGAGTCTGGTGAAAAGACACAGTTGCAGGCTTTTCGAGATGAGCTTGATAGGTTGGGTGTACATGATATAAGTTAAAAAGTCCTTCAAAATTTGGAACTCTATATCATACAAAATTTACAGCTGTCATATCTTACAGTTGTTATTGTTTGTAGGTTATTTGGGACCTGTACCAAAGTTGCAGAGATGTCCATCAGTGTCACCCAGTTACGTTCTACCATGGTTGTCTAAAGTGTTTGGAAGTAGTTGAACCATATCACCGATAGAGTTTTGAGACAATTTGGCGTGCAGAGATAATCCTAATCTACCACTTGGCCCTATGCATGCTTCTCGAGGAGCCACAGCTCCACGCTACAATGTTATGTATGCATACTTGGACATCATTTGGAACGCATGGGACAACCATGTGTTATCTGATCGGAGGAGGAGTACACCGGTACGACAACCTTGGGATTGTGTTCCTGGTTACATGGATTGGTACCAAACCATTACCCATATGCATGTACAAAACCCAAATGGATTCTCAAGTGGACCTGAATATCCATCATTATCAATATCCTGGCCAAGACGCACAGGTATCCTTTTTTTTTTTTTTTTTTGCATTTGCATTACAAATTATTTTATGTAAACTGTTTATATAATGTTATATTTATTCTTGTAATGCAGCGTATGTCGTAGATATATCAGATTAGTCATCCTTTCGTTGAGGCTGGCTATGAGGACAGTGTTAAACATCTTGATAGGCTTTACTACACAATCGATGCAATCGAATAGCTTCTTTAAGATCAGCACATTAGTGAAGCTGCACCCAGCACATACACTCAGGGTCGATTTGCACCCAGCTCTTCCACCACACATCGTTTCGGAGCACATTACACTAGCCGATCACATAGTTGATAGTAGTTCATAATGTTAGCACAAGTAGTTTCTGATGGTGTTGGCGGATGTATAAGGAGACAAATATTATTATTATCTTCGGATTATGTACTTTTTGGATTATGTACAAGCACACATGTAGTTTGTGATGGTGTGAATGGATTGAACTACTATTTAATATTATTATTATTTTTTTACATACTTGTTTAATCTTATTACTTTTTAACAGTAGTTGCACTTGGTTAATATTATTTTCATTACGTTTTGTGTTCAGACAATGTAAAAATAATATGACATCAATTCTGACCATTACAAAATCTAATGGCAAAATGATATCCATCTCATTACTCCATGCTAGTAAATCATAAAAACTAATATCTTAAAACTATCAGTACTACTCTCTAATACATCAATCTATGTCAACTACATGAAATGTCTCTCGAGTAGCTACATTAGGTCCTATGTTGTCTTTGAATTTTTTAATGCAGCTAACATATGCGTTCTCCCATTCTAATGCACAAGGGTGATGATGAACTTGCCAAAGCATAGCAATGGAAAGAACTAGATGACCGGCCTCCAGAAATACCTACACGTACATCCAAAAAATTACATATCTTTACCAAATACATAAAACTTGCAATTACACAAATATTAGACAACAATGTTTGGTTATTTTCATAACTTATACCTACAAAATGATTTCCATTGACAAATCCAATGGCATCTTGCAATGATCACCCGTGTTAATGGCGGTGATCTTAAAGGTAAGAAAGTGAGAAATCAAGGTAATGACATGTGGTACAAGACTACATTATAAATTGATGCAATAAGATGCCCTATGTCGCATAATCATCCAACCATCAAAGCCTAGGCTATCTTCAAAATATGAAAGGATGTGTCAGCTCCTCAACCCTATCATGAGACCTCAGTTATGATGTATTCATCTTTGTGATTATTCAATTCAAGTAGCAGATCGTGCCTAACTTGCACCTAGTCATTCTCTCCAAGACCAAGTAAACCCCAATAGCTCTAAAACCACAATTCCCATCACCATCTACATCCTTCATCAACTTTATGAATGGTATTAACATAGGTAGGAAGTCACTAGTATATGCACTTTCTAAACTTGTTCTTGTATGATATGTCTTTGTCTTCACATTCCACTTCTTCTCATGCACTTCGCTTGCTTTTTCTTTGGACCGAAGCTAATGTGCTCGCTATCATGGCCATCATCAACCAACTCAAATGCACACGGTCACGCATAACAAGATATATCAATTTTCTTATGTCCTCAACGTGATTAGGTTTCACATCGTGCTCAATAAGAAAAGTGCTTGCTGGATTTGCAATTTTCCTCAATTTCTTCAACATATCCAATTGCGTGGCAATATCAAGCTCATTGAACTGCTTCAAAATCATCTCAAGTTTTGGGATACAAGTCAATTCCAACTTCTCAACCTTCGGATTATGCACACATATAGTAAGTCGCGTCCAATGTACATGTATGCTATTGAGTGGAATAGGACGGCCTTGTCTCATGTAATTTAGAATCTCGTGAGCATAAGGTAAACCATATGTGCGCCTAAGAACTCACCCACATGCTGCAACATCAATTCCAAGTAAATTTGTTTCTTACTCTCTGTCAACACGTACTCCAATGCACAAATAGACACATTATCCTGGAGCTCTCTAAATTGAGAAGGTTTGAATTGATGTTGCACAGTTGTCAAACTCTTCTCGAATGATGCTTTAACTTGAATGTGCTGCAACTCAAATAGACAATGTATTTTTTCAAATGAAATCTCAAATGTTGTTTGACTTGAACCTAATTGCCTCTTCAATCTAGCATGAGTATTCTCAACCCTGTTCATATGGATGTAAACCAAAATAGTCAAGCATAATAATTAAAAATAACAATATGATCTATAATAAATTTTAAAAAAAAAATCTTACCGATTGGTTGTAACATTGCCAAAATGCATACACATGTCTGTATGTACCGCAGTGAATTTTTCTTGATACGGATTCAACCAACTCACAGTAACATACTTGATTGCCTCCGAATAGTTACTGAAATCCTTATGTAGTATTGCAAGGTGACCATTGTATTCCTCTTCAGCCGATGATAATATCAAATAGTTCCATGCAGTGTTAAACTTGTCCCATTTTTCTTTTGTCTCAAACACTTTCTTGCATTTTGTCCATACATTCTTATTAATATGCCAACGACATAACAAATGTCGAGCATTCGGAAAGGTTTTGTCAATGGCATTCATCAAAGCAAGCTCTCTGTCTGTGACAATGACTTCCGGTAAAACACTGTCGTCTATAAGATCACGCAATGTTTGTAATGCCCATGCATAATTATCAACCCTCTCAGTTTGCAAGTATGCGATAGCCACAAAGAATGTCATATGGGTTGATGTCACTCCCACAATTTCAAGAAGAGGAAGCCGATATCTATTCGTCTTATATGTGCAATCCATAATCAACACACAAGGGAATGTACAAAGCAAATCCAAACTCACTGGATGTGCCCAAAACAAGTCCATGACAGTCATCTAGTCTTCCTCACATCGATGACACTCAATGTACTTATGTTTCGCTAATTCGCCCAATAGTTGTTGCATGTGGGATCTACCAGCTTTTTGTAGAACCCTATATCGATGTCGTGCATTGTAAACTGTCTTCATTGTGCTCATATTAAGGGCATCCCTCTATTTTAGTGTAATAAGTATCTCTTTTGGTCTTACTAGGCTCTTTGACATATCTACTAACAGCGACTTTTCATTAGCTGACAATCTCCCTGCATATGAATGTCCTTGGAGATGCTCCGCAGCTGGATGATTATGCAGCCCGCAAACTACATTCAATGTCCATTCGTCGTTTGTTTTCAACTTGAATGCCTTCAAATCAAATGGACATTCGCACTTCTTTGTACCAGTTTGTCTCAATAAGTCTTTTGAGCCATCTTTCAACTTTTTGCGCGATCTATACTTCCCACTCCACTCACAAGCAAGATAAATTCTTGGTTTCTTACGACCGCCACCATATTCCGACGTCCTTATAATAATAACAAAGCCATTTATCCTTCTAATGTTACGTACCCAAGTGAGCAATTCATCTTTGTTGTCGAAAACCTATATATAATGTTACACAACTTTCATAAGAACAAACTAAACAAACTAACTAATACAAATTATGAACTTATGAATTTCATGTTAAAAGTTACCTGTTTAGCTGTAAAATAACAAGTACAATCCACCATAATATCCGACCAAACCTCAGTTTCTTCACTGCATGCCATCTAAAAAGGAGGGGGCAAAAATTTCATTCGATTTTGCAAAGTCGAAATAAATAAATAAATAATTGGCACTACAGGTCCGAAAATAAATCAAAAATTAAGACTACAAAATGAAAATAATAAAAAAATTTGGCACTATATATCCAAAAAAATTAATTATATTTGGAACTTAAGTACCGAAATAAGTTAAAAATTCAGAATTGAAGTGTTGAAATATATAAAAAAAAAATAGAAACTTTTGTATCGCAATATTAATGATATTTCGACATTAGATTTCAATTTATTGATAAAATTAAGACCGGTCTTTGACTAAAAACACACAAAAAAAAAAAACAAAAATTACTACACGATTTTACCTTTTCATCACCGATTTTGTGTCACCATTGCTTGAGTTTGAACTTATAGGTTTGCAACTCTTTCATATCAAAATCAAGTAAAAATTGTGGAATTAATAATTAAACGATGTAAATAATCGAGTATAAACCTAGAGATTAAAGCAATATGAGAGATGTTTTGACAAGATGTTCTTTGCAAGTAACAGAGAGTACAGAGTGTGTAACAAGTGAAATGACCACAAATGTAAAAATTAGGGTTTAATTGTTTTCATTCAAAAGGTGTATATTGATATATTTTGGTTCCTAAAAGATGTGTACAGAGAATTTTATATATAATATTAGGGTGTTGATAGATGTCTATTATAGTAATTTTAATTAGGATATAATTGTCATTAAGTTAATTTTTCATTATGTGTGTACCTCGAGTTTATCAAGTGGGTGGAAATAGAATTTCCGCTTGGGCTTTTTAAAGAGAGAGGGGAATCGTGGTATTATTTTTTGGAAAGTAAGGAGGTTAGTGTAATTGTTGAAACTATAGGAGATGTATTTGCAATTATGGTAAATCTTAGGAGAGGTAAGGGTAATTTAACCAATTATTTTATATTTTTAATTTTATTGAAAATATATTTTAAAATTTTATTTTGAAAAAAAATATATATTTTGTAATTTATTGAAAAAATATTTTGTTATCTTTTTAAGTATTAACCAAATAATTTGTTATAGTTTAGATATATATGGGTATTCAAAAAATTTAAATTTATAAAAGAAAATTAATAATTTTTAAAACTAAAATAAAAAATATTTTTTATAAACTAAATTAAATAATATAAAAAATATTTAAAACAAAAATAAATAAATATTTAATTATTTTTTAAAAAAATAAGTACTTAAAAAAAGTAAATATATAATTAAATAATTTAAAAAAAGATATAGATAAAAAAAATTGTTTTTTATAAACTAAAAAATAAAATAAAAGAATATATTTTCAAAAAATAAAAAAAATTTTTTCAAAAAGATAAAAAAAAAAAATATTTTATTTCAAAAAAAATAAGAAGTACATTTAGATTAAGTAAATGACCAAAAAAACTTTTTTCGAAAACTAGTGTTGAAAACCCCTAACCAAACAAGTTTTCAATTTGCAATTTTTTAAAAACTACTTTGAAAATATACAACTTAAAAACTAGTTTCAAAACTTATAATCACGCTTTAGGTCACCAAGACGCTAATGATGAAACTCTTGAGTACTTCCTCTCAGAAGACTACTACAAACAAGCGGTCACAAGATCTCACGCCAGTTGGAATACACCAAACCTCTTTCTACCTTCCCATTGAAATCTTCTCTGGAACAATTCCATCTCAAGGTCACCTTCAAGGCTTCCAACACTCGGCTCACAAGTGTAGGTCAGGCAATTATTGAAAACAAAGTTGCAAATTCAACAGACTCGCAGCTTGCAAGTCAAACTCATTAAGAATACCCAACATTTCCCATTCTCTGATGGCTTATTGAAGCTACACCGCCAATTGGTTTTACTCAAAGCATCGCCACAACATTGGCCTTACCGTAATGATAATGCAACTCAAAATCATAATCCTCTATGAATTCCATCCACTTCCTCGCCTCAAATTCAAGTCCTTCTGTAAACAAATACTTAAGACTCTTATGGTCGAAAACACTTCAAATCTCTCACCATACGTATAGTGCTTCCAAATCTTCAAGGCAAAGATCATAGCGCTAGTTCTAAATCGTGGGTAGGGTAATTCCTCTCATGTATTTTCAATCGCCGTGAGCTATAGGCTACTACTTTACCCTCTTGCATCAATACACAACCTAGACCTTCTCGTGAAGCATCACAATAAACTGAATAACCCAAACCCTTCCAGATAATCAATACCGAGCAAAGGTGAGTCTAATCTAAGCTTTGGAACGACTTCTCACAAGTCTCACTCCACAGAATTTGATTTCTTTCCTCATCAACTTAGTCAAAGGTGAAGCTAGTCTAGAGAAATCTTTACAAACCGACGTAATACTCGCCAACCCCAAGAAACTACTTAATCTCAAAAGCATTCTTAGGTTGTGTCCAATCTTGCACTGCCTCTATCTAGGATGAATCTATAGTCACCCATTCCCTTGATACTACATGCCCTAGGAATTTAACCTCTTCCAGCCAAAAGTCACATTTCCCAAACTTAGCATACAACTTATGAGCTCTAAGTAACTCAATACTACTCGTAAATGTTCCTCGTGTTCCTCCTCAGAAGGTGAATAAATCAAAATGTCGTCCAAAAAGACAATTACAAAACGATCTAAGAATTCACAGAAAATCTGATTCATTAAATCCATAAACCAGATGGAGCATTAGTTAGCCCAAAAGGCATCACAAGAAACTCATAATAGCCATACCGCATACGGAATGTCGCTTCAGATATCCTCCTCTCTTACCTCAACCGATGATAACCCAATCTCGTGTCTATCTTAGAGAAACAACAAGACCTCTTCAACCGATCAAACAGATCATCTATACAAGGCATTGGGTACTTATTCTTAATAGTAACCTCGTTCAACTTTCAGAATCAATACAAAGTAATGCTCCATCTTTCTTTTTAGCAAAGAGAGTTGGCGCCTCCCCAAGGTGAAGTACTAGGGCTAATAAAATTTTATCTAACAATTCCCCGAGTTGAATCTTCAACTCACTCAATTCAAAGAAAAATCTATATGGAGCCATAGAAACCAAGCATATGCCAAGCACTAAATCAATAGAGAACTCGATCTCTTTGTGAGATGGTAAATTGACAAGATCCTAGGGAAAAACATCCGAGTATTTACAAATTACTCGCAATTTAACCCAATTTCATCACACTCACTACTCAAAAGCTAGCAAGAAGACAACTAAGTTCATTCCGCCCACGTGATCATACACCTGATAAGACTCTATCCATCCATCTCCCAAGAAATAAAAGCAATCACCGCCAAGGTACATACAAGAACCTTCCCGACGGTAGTAATCTATAATGCCTCAGATGATGATAACCACCATACCCGATATGACATCAAAACTAAGCATGTCAATCAATACAAATGAAAAAGGTAATCAACAACCAAAGAACCTCGATGTCACAATCCCGACATCCTTGTTTCAAGATGCCTAACCACCAATTGGTGACTCTACACAAATAGGAGATGCTAACTGTCAACTCCAAACCCAAATTGATGCAAACGATACGAAATAAAAGAATGGGATGCACCAGATCAATCAACACATTAGCAAATCAATTACAAAACAAAAAGGTACCTCTCACTACGTAAAGAGCAGTGTAAGATCTGCCCTACAATCAGATACATACATCCAAGAAGCTCTATTCAACCCGCCACCTCGAGCATAAGCTCGATGCACGATCGAGCCAAGAGACTCCTCGATTGGCCCTCGAGGCTCAGGTTAATCAGGCCGGCCGGTGACTCAGGTTTGTCTCAAACCAGATGCACCACCCAACAGGCAAAACCTCTTCAGTGCCCGCATGCTCAAGACCGATAACAAGTGAGCGGTTGGCCTCTTCCTAACTCGCTCTAAAACGAGGAATATGATACAAGACGTTGTCCTCCTCCTCTCGAGGGCAGCCGAGACTTAGGCCCAACCGACCACACTTAAAACAAGTAAAATCTCCGCCCACCTCTCCCGTAACCTAAACTCGGTATTGGAAAAAGTGGACCTCGATCGAAACCCCGGACTGCTGAGAGTTAGAACCCTCCTCTTACTTCCCCGACTATCCCGACTCCCCGAGCCTCTCATCATTTCTTCGCCAAGATATTAGTTTCAAGGTAGGTCGCAGCCTACACAAGGCACCCATAATCTTGGTCATGGAACCGATAACTCTATACATTAACCCGCCCTAACCTCTTTTCAAACTCCAAACAACGGCGCCTCGCCGCCACCAACTTAGGTGCAAACCTCGACAAGCTAGTAAAGGTTGCCTCAAACTCAGCTAATCGCGTGTTCAATCAGAATAATTTAGAGAATTGATCTTCAACTTCTCCCTAACCGTAGGAGGTAGAAATTTATCCCGAAAGCCTCAACAAAAGCCTCTCAAGTTCCTCCAATGTGCCCACGCATACTTCCACCATCGACCAAGATCCCCTTCAATTGAAAAGACGCCAAGGTCACTTTCAATCGATCATCCTCAATGCCAAGCATCTCAATGTCTTCACTAACTGCTTCTAGCCACTTATCCGCCTTCAAGGCTCCTCGATCACCCACAAACTCATCTCGATTCGACCGAAGAACTCCTTTTCAAAAAGGATGGCCTCGCTTCAACTACTAGGCTTGGACCCGATTCTCAACCCTAAGAATATCCATAGATTCTCTTAATGCTCCAACTATTTCACTGCTAAGGCACCCATGGCCTAATGACCAACCGTTCACCACATTGGCTTGACCAATTCTTCCTCCTATGTAGGAATGTCATCCCAGATCCAAGATCTCATGCCCCATAGGTCTACCACGCCTACCACCACCACGCCCACGCCTAGACATCCTAATAAAGGTAACAACAAGAGATTAGCACATTCACAAATGTGACAACGCTTAACTCACTTGTGTCCTAATACATTGGACAACAATAAATCATTCAATGTAAGCACATAGTCACGTAAACACATACAATACATGCTAACGCCTCAATCAAGCGAGACAAACCCATTGTGGTACTAACCATTTCCCACGTACCCAAAGTATTCAAAACTGGTACGCTTTTGTACCAAGTTGTAACGACCCCAAAATAATACAGTAAAGTTAACTCATATGGGGAATAAATATGAGAAAAAACATACTTTCATACATCGAGTTTATCGCTTAACAAACAATTAAATGCTATGTAGGATTACATCTTTCCAAGTCATTGCTTGGTTACACAAAATTGAGTCTCGCTTATTACATCTTAAGCCCTTGGCTTTACAAATACCAACAAACACAAACAACAAGACATAATTAAGAAGCTCTTGCTTCCCAAAACTCCATCCACGCTATTGCCTTGGAAGAAACAACTCATCTATACCTGAAAAATGGTATTCTCTTTTAGGGTGAGCTAACAAACAAGAGAAATAATCTAACACAATTTATGAAGTTTAGCAAAGGTATAAATACCACGATATAAACAATACCGATATGGAAGCATCCACAAGGCCTACATATCCATATGCCACCGAGGCCAATCTTATTCCATGTTCCATCTATTCATTTCAGCTCATATACACTACTCAATTCAAGAGTTAAATTCATTATCTTTCAACAACCAAATGAGACTACAACTCAATGGTTTTCCAAATATGCAAAACACACATAAACACTTCTAACTTTGTCATTTTATGGATATTTCGCTCAAGGAATTGGCACCTATGTAGGTTTTCTCAAATATGTCATTTTACGGATATTTCGTTCATGGAATCGCATCCATGTATGTTTTCTCAAATATGCCATTTTACGGATATTTCGTCCGCGGGAATCGACACCCATGTATATATATGATTTCGGGTCTTTCACCCAGACACTCCGGCCAACTTGCTTTCAGCGGAGTCCATCCCCTTTCTCCTCCCAAATAAACATACATATACAATGTATTTATAAACATAGTCATATGCAATGACAATCAACATTTGATTAGCATTAAATTGCCTAATCCTTATGCAATTTCTACAACAATCATAGCTATCCTCCACCGATAGCCCAATACATTTATCTCTAAACAGATATTCAATCTCACGATAAATAGTTTATTCACAACTTCCACAAGTGATAATACATATCAAACTTCACCAAAAGTGATAATACATATCAAATTTCACCATCTATACCCATAACCTTCCAATTTCACATTTTCAATGCTAATCCCAATTATTTATACAAAATAATAATTTAATCAAAATTAGGGTAAAATCTCTTTCTTTCCAAATATCAACCCAAACACCAAAATCAACTATTTTGGCACAACATGATCTTATATTCAAGCCTCATACTCGTTTATCTCATATTCATCAAAAACCCCTCTTTTCATTTCACACCCAAATCTTAGATTTGTCCAAACCACAACCAAATCTCATCATCTATACACAATAGCAAATAACTAAACTAAAAACCATATTATAGTGTAGAAAATCCCTACCTCAAGCTTAGAAGAGAAGATGAGCAAAACAAGGTTGAAAATCCAAAGATGTCGAAACCAACTTCTACTTGGATCAAAACGACGCTCTTGACAAGCTCTACACTTAATCTCAAAGGAGCAAGGCAAGGAGATGCTTCCAAGAGAGTAGATCTAAAGATCTTTGAACAAAAAGTGATTTTGGAGAGAGAGAGTGTGTGTGACGGTTTGGAGAGGGAGAAAGAGAAGAAAAGTAAAGAAAAGGTTAAGTGAGGGGCCTATTTATAGTGCTAGGTCATAATGAAATAAAGTCCCAAAGTCAAACCCCAAAGATCAAGTCAAAATCCCCAAAAAGTAGGCCCAAACCAAACTTAAATCAAAAAATGGTTCGTGGGTTTACCCTTTCATCACAGGGGTCGACCCTATGAAGGAACTTATGTTTGACAAAGATGCAAGAGGGTCGACCTCTCCTAGACCGGTGTCTACCCTATTTCCCAAAGAACCAAGACATAGACACAAGAGGGTCGACCTTCTAGACTAGTGTCTACCCTATTTTCCAACAACACTCCCAAGAACTTCACCAACAAGTAAGAGTCTAATCTTAGGAAGGATGATGTCAACCCTAGCATGGAATTTCTAAGTTTCCAAGGAACTTTTACAAGAACAAGTGCTAACAACCAAACCCAACAAGTTTAAATCGGATTATGATCCTCCAAAACCAACCCAAGACAACACCAAAGATTTCCAAAATAAAAATAAAGGATTCAAATATACTTCCCAAAATCTTTGAAGGGCACAAGTGTTACAGTATTCATACAAAATGACCTTTGGTCCAATCTTATAATTTTGTGCTTATCAATCACGTTTCAAGTCTTTTATCCATCAGACAAGTAGAATACTCATTCATAATACAAATTCATGAGTTTAGAAAACTTACCACATAGGTAGTATTTAGAAAATTACATACGTGAAAAATATCTTTACTAAGATATTACTCGCAATGTTCAGATTGTTGATTTGTCCTCGTGATTAACCCTACACAATTCATAGCACATACGGAAATCGGGTAACAATACAATTCAAACTGTTCTTTAATTTGTTTACCTTTCTTAGGCTTCTTTCTAACTCTTTAGTCATTTAGGATGCTCAATGTATGCCTAAGAATGCTCATAAATGAAAAAGAACGGAAATCGGGACATAATACAACTTTTCAAAATTTCCTAAAACACGCATTTATTGCTGAGCGCAACATTGGTCGCCGAGCAAAACCCCTTGGTCTCGCAAAAGTACCGATGCTCTCATTTTATGCAGAGCCAACTTCTTGGTCACTCAAGCCAAGACCAAAATAAAGGGTGGTTGCTCAAACCTACGCCCAATGCTTGCAAAAGTACTTGAGCTCAATGTACGCCGAAAGTGATAATTCCATCACTGAAAGAATCGCTAGAATTCTCGAATTTGCAATTTTTTAGCTTCAAACACACATTCAAGGTTCCAAATTTATATATGACTCACTCAAACATGCATGGACACTCCCAAAGACATATATTTGAAACTAGTTTCAACCCATAGTTCAAAATTCAAACCATAATCTCTATGTTTGTAAAATCCATGTCTTATATCTTGCATTCACAAGCTTCAAGACTTAAAATTGAACCTTAAAACATGACAATTCATGCATGCATGTGCAATATGACTTTGAATTCAAACTAAAATATCATAAATCATGTTTAAAAGCATGAGCCTTCACAAATTCTTGCATGCATGTATGATTTAACATTGAATTCTTCATGCTATGCTCATGTCTTGTACTAAATTACAAAGTTTTCTTGAATTCACATGATTTAAGATTTTAATTCACAATCTAAGGTTCAATTACTCACCTAGAGCCTTTAACTCTTCCAAATTGCTAGTTCTTGAGCCTAGCTCTTCAAATCTCCAAGCTTTTAGTTCAAGTCTTCAAATCTAAGTCTCATCTCTCTTAGAACCACACACACACACTCTCTCTCTATAATGCTTAACCTTAGCCAAAATGTTGAAGGAGAGCTCAAAAATATGAGCTTAATCACCAACTCATCTTATTTATATAAGGTAATTAGCTTAGACTAATCAAACTTGATTAAGGTTAATCAATTACACTTATTTGAATCAAATTTCACCATACGCCTAAAAATTATGTTAATCACAATGGTACAATGATTTCGATTTCTAAGGCCTCACGGCCCTCAATTTCAGATTATAGCAACATAGAACAAATATCTCTACGATTTTATGCATAAAAACTAAAAACACATATAATGACATGTTGAGCATCCAAAATCATATTAAGCACATAATCACAAATATAATTAAAGATTAAAGGTATAACATAGAACGGGTTATCATGCTTTTCCTTTTAGGAAGATTGGTCCTCCAAACTTATGTTACCTTTTGTTGGAAACAAATGTAGGTAGTGTTGTTGCATCTCATCTTCTTTTACCCACGTGGCTTCGTTTCCATAGTGGTCTCTCCATTCTACTTTCACTATTAGAATGGATTTGTTTCTCATTTGTTCCACTTGTTGGTCAATAATTTGTCCTAACCATTCCTCATATTCCATATTCTTGTTAAGGGCTATTCGGTGATAGTCGATTACATGAAACGGATCCCGGAGGTAGCCCCTCAACATTGACACATGGAACACATTTGTTCCATACCCAGCGGCAAAGCAACTCTATAGGCAACCGGATCAAGTCTCTTCAGAATTTGAAATGGACTAATGTAACGGGGTGACAACTTACCCTTCTTATCGAATCTCGACTGGCCTTTCATTGGAATCACATGGATGAACACATGATCACCAACCTCATATTCAAGAGGCCTTCTTCTAACATTCGTATAACTCCCTTGTCAGCACTAAGATGTCTTGAGTCTTTGCTAAATAACGTTAATCTTTTCAATGGTAGTTTGCAAAATTTCAGGCCCAAGTAAGACTCTATCCTCGACTTCTGTCCAACAGATCGGTGATCTACATTTCCTGCCATATAAGGCTTCATACGGTGCCATGCCAATGCTGGAGTTGAAGCTGTTATTATACACAAACTCTGCCAATGGTAAGTAATCTTCACAACTCCCCTGAAAATCTAAGACTTACATTCGGAGCATATCTTCTAGAGTTTGTATAATTCATTCTGATTGTCCATCAGTTTGCGAATGGAATGTAATACTAAATCTGAGTTCTGTCCCCATTGCCACTTGAAGGCTTTTCCATAATCTAAATACAAATTTCAGATCTCTATCCGACATAATAAACACCGACACTCCATGTAAAAGGACAATTTCATCAACATAAAAGGTAGCCGATCTATATGCATAATAAGTGGTTCGAACAGGAAGAAAATGTGCAGATTTAGTCAATCTATCAACTATAACCCAAATAAAATTAATACCTCTTGGGTTCGAGGTAGTTTGACAATAAAGCCTATGGTTATGTGCTCTCATTTCCATTCCGGAATAAGAAGAGGTTAAAGTAGACCTGCTGATTTCTAGTGTTCAGCTTTAACTTGATGACATTAAAGACATTTAGACACATATTCTGCAATTTTCCGTTTCATATTAGGCCACCAATAACTTTGTTTCAAATCCCGATACATCTTGTTGTTGCCCGGATGTATCTCAAACATTGACTTGTGGGCTTCATCTAAAATTATCTTCTTTAGATCAGAGATATTTAGAACACACAATCTGTTTTGGAATTTCAACACTTCATTCTCCACATTAAACCCCGATTTTGGATTCATTTCAAACTCATCAATTACTTTCTTGAGGAATTCATCCTCCATTTGTTTCTGTTTGATCTCATCAATAATTACTAGTTCAACTAAAATGGCAGTCATCTTTCGCCATGTTCATGTATATTACTTCAATCTTAATTTCTCAAAATCTTTTAGTACTTCTTCTTGTTCAAGAAGCAAACAAGCTAAACTCCCGCTGACTTTCTACTCAAAGCGCCGGCTATGGTGTTAGCTTTACCCGGTGATATTGAATTTGAAGATCATAGTCTTTATCGCCAAGCCATCTTCTTTGTTACAAGTTCAACTCATTTTGGTAAAAAAGTATTTCAAGCTTTTATGATTGGCATAAACTTCACATTTTGCTCCATACAAGTAATGCCGCCTATAGTGATTTCGGTTTTGATCTGACTCTTGTTGTATCCTGCACTCAGTTTCATGGTTTCCTATTGTTCTTCACATCTTGCTTCCATTGTAACTCCTTTAATTTCATTTTTGGATTGTTGTGGTTTTGTTAGGAACAGGTTGGATGCTTAGTTTCCAAACTTTTGTTGCCTAGATTTTTACCCCTCCACTCAAGCGGCACTTCGTGTGTTCGAGTGAGTTAGAACTCTCAAGACTTTTGTAGGTCTACAAAAATATCGAGAGAGTGTATTCTACACTCGAGCTGTTCTTTCAAGGCCGAGAAGCTTAGCCAAGCTGCTCTTCTTGGCGCTTGAGCATTGGTCTATTGTCCGCAAAACCATCGAGTGTGTATTCTACGCTGAGGCCACTTCACGCCGAGTGGATCAGACGATATTAGTTTATAACAACCACTTTTTACATCACTTTTTCATCTCTTTCTCTCTAAACCATTTCAAAACCCTAGATCTTGAGTTTCTCTCTAAAACTCACTCACTCTCTCTCTCTCCATTTTCATCTAGATCCATTGGTTTTCTACCCTAGTGTGTTTGGAAAAAGGTAGAACACCTCAAGGGCTACGCTTTTGATTCGAATAAACTTTGGTTTCGCATTGTTGAGTTCTTACATTGCTTCGCTTTGTCTTCTCATTTTGAGGTAGGGACTTTCTACACTCTCCTATGATTTTTAACTTAGTTATTCATTGATTGTGTAAATAATGTTGAGATTTGGAGGATTTTGGACAAACCTAGGTTTTTGGTTTAAAATCAAAAGAGGGGTTTTCAAGTGAAGATATTGAAAATGGTTATGGGTGTAGATATGAAGCTGTGTTGTGGTAAATTTGTTGATTTTGACACATGGGTTGGATTTTGGAGAGAATAAAGTTTTTCCCTAAAATGTTTTAAACAATTATTTTATATAAATAATGAAATTGGTATTGGGAATATGAAATTGGATGGATCTTTATATAAAGAGTGGAGTTGGATACTTTTTATCTCTCATCTATGGAAATTTAGATAATTTATCTATTTTAAAGATTGTATATCTATTTAGAAATATCTGTTTTAGGCTATCAGTGGAGGATAGCTGTGATTATTGTAGAAATTACATAAGGATTAGGTG
Source organism: Camellia lanceoleosa (assembly GCA_025200525.1). Taxonomy (NCBI): domain Eukaryota; kingdom Viridiplantae; phylum Streptophyta; class Magnoliopsida; order Ericales; family Theaceae; genus Camellia; species Camellia lanceoleosa. Next base: position 147,168,203 of record CM045763.1, on the reverse strand, counting down.
AATTGAAACTAATCTCTTAATTGTTATCATTGAATATGACTGTATTTTGATACATTGTACATGTAAGATATTTGGGAGGAGAAAGGGGATGTACTCTACGTTTGGGAGAAAAAAATGGATGGACTCCATTGAATTAAGTTGGCCTATGTGTCCACAGTGAAAATCTTGAAAACCGCAAGATATACATGGGTGTTGATTCCTCGTGATGAAATTTTTGTAAAATGAAAATTTTGAAGTGTTTGTGTAATGATTATATTGGTTAAAGAACCACTGAGTTGTAGCCTCAGATGGGTTGTTTGGATAATAATGGACTTGACTTATGGATTGAGGTGAAATGAATTTCCATGAAATGAATTAAGATAAAATGGCTTGAAATATGGAACTTGGCATATTATGATCTTATAAGAATACGAATGATTTTTATCATGGGCATTATATTTGCATATCATACTTATATCTTTGTTAATATTCATATATTGTGTTAGATTGTTTCTACTGGGCTTTGGCTCACCCTACTTGAGAAAAACCATTTTCAGGTGCTGGTGATATGCTTCTGCCAAGGACTTAGCTTGAAAGGATTGTGGAGCTGAAGGCTCACTTTTGTTTACTTTGTATTTGTCTTTTGTACAAGCCTAGGGCTTTATTTGTATTGAGCTTATGACTCATTTTGTTGCAACCAAGCACGGTCTTGGGAAGATGTAAGCCATTAGGGCATATGAATATCTGTTTAGCTTCCATTCTTTTTTCGTCTTGTAACACATGTTGTAGATTCAGGATGAACGATTTATGAATGTACATCGCATGTGTCATCTTTTGTACATTAACTCTGATGAATGAAAGCTTCTTATTTTATTTATATCACATTATACCAATGTTTGGAGTTGAATTATTGTAATTATTTTGGGGGCGCGACATCGCCAAATTTTCAAAGCAAAGACAACTACAACCAATTCTAGGTGATGCGCCGGGTAGTTCTTTTCATGTGGTCTCAACTATCTGGAGGCATAAGCAATTACTCTCCCATTCAGCATTAACATACAACCCAGACCCTTGTAAGAAGCATCACTAAATATCACAAAAATTTTTGTACCTTAAGGCAATGTCAATACTGGTGCAGTAGTCAATCTCATTTTTAGTTCCTAGAAGGCAGATTTGTAACGCCCCAACTTCTAGGCCGTTAATAAATCAAATCAGCCACAGATTTAAAATTCTAACTATTTAATAACTTCAAAAATATAAATTGGCCCCAAAATAATTACACAAATGTCTATAATTTATAATTTATACAAATCTCCAAAAATAATATATAGTTGCAAGCTCGAAAATCTCCAACTTAATAATCCTTTAAATGCTTTAACTCCAATCGCCACTAGATTTGTTCCACACCTAAAAAATAAATTAATTTGGGAAGTATACGATATGACAAGAATAACAATGCTCGGATAGAGAATAAATCAATAGGGATCCAACAATTTACGACATGGCACAAACAATTCGATTCGAGACACCATGTAATTTACCTAATTGCACAAACGAGTCAACTCGACATATGATATTTATACAGGACCAAATACCCGGTCCTACTCGGTACATGACCAGTGATCGGCCTCATCCACGTCATCCAAGCACAACCACTTATCTAGGCTATTGGTCTAAGTTATTGGCAAGGTCTATTCGATCCATGTATGGAGCATTTCTACGTCATTTAGCCAAACAAGTCAACACTAACTACACAAAACAACTTCACTGAATTTATCAAATGACTAGAATAATCAAACATATCAATAAGAATGGTTCCACAAAATTTAACATATGACCATGATAATTAAGAGGAGTACAAATGTGAAGTAATTAAGATAAAAACTATTTGCAAAAAGATTTAGAGGAAGCATATTGTATATCACCCGAATTACCTCAAAACAATTCCATGACCACTTAATGAAAAATCCCTCAAACACCAATGCTTTAATCATCTGCTATATCACCATAAATCTCCAAAGGTTGTGGATTGAAAAGGTTTGTAAAGTTTAACAAAATCTATAACTCTCATCTTAAATAAAATGCTAACTCTCACTCTAAATACTCTTAATCTAAACTCTAAATTTTGATCATGAAGAAAGAGAGAGAGATACAGATGGACCAAGAAGAACCATAGAAAGAAGTTGAGAGGATGAGTTCAAATTTATTGGGAAAATAAAGAGTGTAGAAAGTCCCTACCTCAAAATGAGAAAACAAGCGAAGCAATGTAAGAACTCCAACAATGCCGAAACCAAAGTTTATTCGAATCAAAACATAGCCCTTGAGGTGTTCTACCTTTTTCCCAAACACACTAGGGTAGAGAAACCAATGGATCTAGATGAAAATGGAGAGAGAGAGAGAGAGAGAGAGAGAGAGAGTGAGTGAGTTTTAGAGAGAGAAACTCAAGATCTAGGGTTTTGAAATGTTTTAGAGAGAGAAAGAGATGAAAAAGTGATGTAAAAAGTGGTTGTTATAAACTAATATACGCATACCCACTCGAAAGAAGAAGTGACGCTCAAGCGTAGAATGCACACTCCTAGTAGTTTTGCAGACAATAGACCAATGCTCGAGCGCAAGAAGAGCCGCTCGAGCTAAGCCCGCTCGAGCGCAGAAAGAACTGCTCGAGTGTAGAATACACTCTCTCAGTATTTTTGTAGACCTACAAAAGTACTGAGAGTTTGCAAAGCTCACTCGAACACACGAAGTGTCGCTTGAGCGGAGGGGTAAAAATCTAGGCAACAAAAGTTTGGAAACTAAGCAACCAACCTGTCCCGAACACAACCACAACAATCCAATAATGAAATTTAAGGAGATACAATGGAAGCAAGATGTGAACAACAATATGAAACCATGAAACCTGAGTCTGGGATACAACAAGAGTCAAATCAAAACCAAAATCACTATAGGCGGTATTACTTGTATGGAGCAAAATGTGAAGTTTATACCAATCATAAAAGCTTGAAGTACTTTTTTACCAAAAAGAGTTGAACTTGTAACAAAGAAGATGGCTTGAACTGATAAAAGACTATGATCTTCAAATTCAATATCACCCGGGTAAAGCTAACACCATAGTCGACGCTTTGAGTAGAAAGTCAACGGGGAGTTTAGCTTGTTTGCTTACTGAACAAGAAGAAGTACTAAAAGATTTTGAGAAATTCGAGATTGAAGTAATATACATGAACATGGAAGAAAGATGACTGCCATTTTAGTTGAACTAGTAATTATTGATGAGATCAAACAGAAACAAATGGAGGATGAATTCCTCAAGAAAGTAATTGATGAGTTTGAAATGAATCCAAAATCGGGGTTTAATGTGGAGAATGAAGTGTTGAAATTCCAAAACAGATTGTGTGTTCTAAATATCTCTGATTTGGAGAAGAGAATTTTAGATGAAGCCCACAAGTCAATGTTTGAGATACATTCGGGCAACAACAAGATGTATCGGGATTTGAAACAAAGTTATTGGTGGCCTAATATGAAACGGAAAATTGCAGAATATGTGTCTAAATGTCTTTAATGTCATGAAGTTAAAGCTGAACACTAGAAATCAGCAGGTCTACTTTTAACCTCTCCTTATTCCTAATGGAAATGAGAGCACATAACCATAGGCTTTATTGTCAAACTACCTCGAACCCAAGAGGTATTAATTTTATTTGGGTTATAGTTGATAGATTGACTAAATCAAGACATTTTCTTCCTGTTCGAACCACTTATCATGCATATAGATCGGCTACCTTTTATGTTGATGAAATTGTCCTTTTACATGGAGTGTCGGTGTTTATTATGTCGGATAGAGATCCGAAATTTGTATTTAGATTATGGAAAAGCCTTCAAGCGGCAATGGGGACAGAACTCAGATTTAGTATTACATTCCATTCGCAAACTGATGGACAATCAAAACGAATTATACAAACTCTAGAAGATATGCTCCGAATGTAAGTCTTAGATTTTCAGGGGAGTTGTGAAGATTACTTACCATTGGCAGAGTTTGTGTATAATAACAACTTCAACTCCAGCATTGGCATCGCACCGTATGAAGCCTTTTATGGCAGGAAATGTAGATCACCGGTCTGTTGGACAGAAGTCGAGGATAGAGTCTTACTTGGGCCTGAAATTTTGCAAACTACCACTGAAAAGATTAACGTTATTCAGCAAAGACTCAAGACAGCTCAGAGCTGACAAGAGAGTTATGCGAATGTTAGAAGAAGGCCTCTTGAATATGAGGTTGGTGATCATATGTTCATCCATGTGATTCCAATGAAAGGCCAGTCGAGATTCGATAAGAAGGGTAAGTTGTCACCCCGTTACATTAGTCCATTTCAAATTCTGAAGAGACTTGGTCCGATTGCCTATAGAGTTGCTTTGCCGCTGGGTATGGAACAAATGTGTTCCATGTGTCAATGTTGAGGGCTACCTCCGGATCCGCTTTCATGTAATCGACTATCACCGAATAGCCCTTAACGAGAATATGGAATATGAGGAATGGTTAGACAAATTATTGACCAACAAGTGGAACAATGAGAAACAAATCCATTCTAATAGTGAAAGTAGAATGGAGAGACCACTATGGAAACGAAGCCACGTGGGAAAAAGAAGATGAGATGCAACAACACTACCTACATTTGTTTCCAACAAAAGGTAACATAAGTTTGGAGGACCAATCTTCCTAAAAGGGGGAAAACTGTGATAACCCCGTTCTATGTTATACCTTTAATCTTTAATTATATTTGTGATTATGTGCTTAATATGATTTTGGATGCTCAACATGTCATTATATGTGTTTTTTAGTTTTTGTCCGTCTGTCAGAGAGATATTTGTTCTATGTTCTCGCTATAATCAAATTGAGGGTGAGAGGCCTTAGAAATCGAAATCGACTGTACCATTGTGATTAACATAATTTTTAGAGCGTATGGTGAAATTTGATTAAAATAAGTGTAATTGATTAACCTTAATCAAGTTTGATTAGTCTAAGCTAATTACCTTATATAAATAAGATGAGTTGGTGATTAAGCTCATATTTTTGAGCTCTCCTTCAACATTTTGGCTGAGGTTAAGCATTATAGAGAGAGAGAGTGTGTGTGTGTGGTTCTAAGAGAGATGAGACTTAGATTTGAAGACTTGAACTAAAAGCTTGGAGATTTGAAGAGCTAAGCTCAAGAACTAGCTTAATTTGGAAGAGTTAAAGGCTCTAGGTGAGTAATTGAACCTTAGATTGTGAATTAAATTCTTAAATCATGTGAATTCAAGAAAACTTTGTAATTTAGTACAAGACATGAGCATAGCACGAAGAATTTAATGTTAAATCATACATGCATGCAAGAATTTGTGAAGGCTCATGCTTTTGAACATGATTTATGATATTTTAGTTTGAATTCAAAGTCATATTGCACATGCATGCATGAATTGTCATGTTTTAAGGTTCAATTTTAAGTCTTGAAGCTTGTGAATGCAAGATATAAGACATGGATTTTACAAACATAGAGATTACAGTTTGAATTTTGAACTATGGGTTGAAACTAGTTTCAAATATATGTCTTTGGGAGTGTCCATGCATGTTTGAGTGAGTCATATATAAATTTGGAACCTTGAATGTGTGTTTGAAGTTAAAAAGAATTCGAAATTTGCATTCTAGTAGTTTGCTCGAGTGATGGAATTATCACTCGAGCGTACATTTTGAGCTCCAAGTACTTTTGCAAGCATTGGACGTAGGTTCGAGCAACCACCCTTTATTTTTGGTCTTGGCTTGAGTGACCAAGAAGTTGGCTCCTGCATAAAATGAGAGCATCCAAAGATTTTTGCGATCAAGGGGTTTGCTCGAGCGATCAATGTTGCCTGCCAAGTAATCGGTTTTAGGAAATTTTGAAAAGTTGTATTATGTCCCGATTTCCGTTCTTTTTCATTTATGAGCATTTTTAGGCATACATTGAGCATCCTAAATGACTAAAGAGTTAGAAAGAAGCCTAAGAAAGGTAAACAAATTAAAGAACAGTTTGAATTTCATTTTTACCCGATTGTGTGCTATGAATTGTGTAGGTCAATCACGAGGACAAATCAACAATCAACATTGAGTAATATCTTAGTAAAGATATTTTTCACGATGTAATTTTCTAAATACTACCTATGTGGTAAGTTTTCTAAACTTATGAATTTGTATTATGAATGAGTATTCTACTTGTCCGATGGATAAAAGACTTGAAACGTGATTGATAAGCACAAAATTATAAGATTGGACCAAAGGTCATTTTGTATGAATATCAGAACACTTATGTCCTTCAAAGATTTTGGGAAGTATATTTGAATCCTTTATTTTTATTTTGGAAATCTTTGGTGTTGTCTTGGGTTGGTTTTGGAGGATCATAATCCCATTTAAACTTGTTGGGTTTGGTTGTTCGCACTTGTTCTTGTAAAAGTTCCTTGAAACTTAGAAATTCTATGCTAGGGTCTACATCACCTTCCTAAGGGTCACTCTTACTTGTTGGTGAAGTTCTTGGGAGTGTTGTCGGAAAATAGAGTAGACACTAGTCTAGAGAAGGTCTAATCTCTTGTGTCTATGTCTTGGTTGTCGGGAAATAGGGTAGACACTAGCCTAGGAGAGGGTTGACCCTCTTGCATGCTGTCAAACATAAGTTCCTTCATAGGGTCGACCCCTGTGATGAAAGGGTCGACCCCTGCAACCATTTTTTTTAGATTTAAGTTCGATTTTGGGCCTACCTTTTGGGGATTTTGACTTGATCTTCGAGGTTTGACTTTGGGACTTTATTTCATTATGACCTAGCACTATAAATAGGCCCCTCACTTAACCTTTTCTTTACTTTTCTTCTCTTTCTCCCTCTCCAAACTGTCACACACACTCTCTCTCTCCAAAATCACTTTTTGCTCAAAGATCTTTAGATCTACTCTCTTGGAAGCATCTCCTTGCCTTGCTCCTTTGAGATTAAGTGTAGAGCTTGTCAAGAGCATCGTTTTAATCCAAGTAGAAGTTGGTTTCAACATCTTTGGATTTTCAACCTTGTTTTGCTCATCTTCTCTTCTAAGCTTGAGGTAGGGATTTTCTACACTATAATATGGTTTTTAGCTTAGTTATTTGCTATTGTGTAAAGATGATGAGATTTGGTTAGGTTTGGACAAATCTAAGATTTGTGTGAAATGAAAAGAGGGTTTTTGATGAATATGAGGTAAACGAGTATGAGGCTTGAATATAAGATCATGTTGTGCCAAAATAGTTGATTTTGGTGTTTATGATATTTGGAAAGAAAGAGATTTTGCCCTAATTTTGATTAAATTATTATTTTGTATAAATAATTGGGATTAGCATTGAAAATGTGAAATTGGAAGGTTATGGGTATAGATGGTGAAATTTGATATGTATTATCACTTTTGGAAGTTGTGAATAAACTATTTATCTTGAGATTGAATATGTGTTTAGAGATAAATGTATTGGGCTATCGGTGGAGGATAGCTATGATTGTTGTAGAAATTGCATAAGGATTAGGCAATTTAATGCTAATCAAATGTTGATTGTCATTGCATATGACTATGTTTATAAATACATTGTATATGTATGTTTATTTGGGAGGAGAAAGGGATGGACTCACGAAAAGCAAGTTGGCTTGAGTGTCTTGGGTGAAAGACCAAATCATATATATACATAGATGTTTATTCTCATGACTTAAATATCCGTAAAATAGCATATTTGAGAAAACATACATGGGTGCCGATTCCCGCGAACGAAATATCCGTAAAATGACATATTTGAGAAAACCTACATGGGTGCTGATTCCTTCGAATGAAATATCCATAAAATGACAAAGTTAGAAGTGTTTATGTGTGTTTTGCATATTTGGAAAACCATTGAGTTGTAGTCTCATTTGGTTGTTGAAAGATAATGAATTTAACTCTTGAATTGAGTAGTGTATATGAACTGGAAATGAATAGATGGAACATGGAATAAGATTGGCCTCAGTGGCATATGGATATGTAGGCCTTGTGGATGCTTCCATATCGGTATTGTTTATATACGTGGTATTTATACTTTTGCTAAACTTCATAAATTGTGTTAGATTATTTCTACTGGGCTGTTAGCTCACCCTATAAGGGAATACCATTTTTCAGGTACAGATGAGATGTTTCCTCCAAGGCAATAGCGTGGATGGACTTTTGGGAAGCAAGAGCTTCTTAATTATGTATTGTTGTGTGTGTTTGTTGGTATTTGTAAAGCCAAGGGCTTAAGATGTAATAAGCGAGACTCAGTTTTGTGTAACCAAGCAATGACTTGGAAAGATGTAATCCTACATAGCATTTAATTGTTTGTTAAACAGTAAACTCTGATGTATGAAAGTATGTTGTTTCTCATATTTATTCCACATATGAGTTATCTTCATCAGATATTTTGGGGCGCATAACTTGGTATCGAGCGCACGGGTTTGAACACTTTGGGTACGTGGGAAATGGTTAGTACCACAATGGGTTTGTCTCGCTTGATTGAGACGTTAGCATGTATTGTATGTGTTTCTGTGACTATGTGCTTACATTGAATGATTTATTGTTGTCCAATGTATTAGGACACAAGTGAGTTAGCGTTGTCACATTTGTGAATGTGCTAATCTCTTGTTGTTACCTTTATTAGGATGTCTAGACGTGGACGTGGTGGTGGTAGACGTGGTAGACCTATGGGGCATGAGATGCCGATACTGGATGACATTCCGACATAAGAGGAAGGAATTGGTCAAGCCAATGTGGCTGAACCAGTTGGTCATCAGGCCATGGGTGCCTTAGCCCGTGAAATAGTTGGAGCATTGAGAGAATCTATGGATATTCTTAGGGCTGAGAATCAAGTCCAAGCCTAGTAGTTGAAGTAGGGCCATCCTTTTTGAAGAGGGAGTTCTTCCGGTCGAATCCAGATGAGTTTGTGGGTGATCCCAGGGAGCCACTGAAGGCAGATAAGTGGCTAGAATAGTTAGTGAAGACATTCGAGATGCTTGGCATCGAGGATGATCAGTTGAAAGTGACCTTGGCGTCTTTTCAATTGAAGGGGGATGCGGGTCAGTAGTGGAAGTATGCACGTGGGCACATTGGAGGAACTTGGGAGGCTTTTGTTGAGGCTTTCCAGGATAAATTTTTACCTCCTACGGTTAGGGAGAAGTTGAGAGATCAATTCTCTAAATTGTTATAGTTGAACACGCCAGTGGCTGAGTTTGAGGCAACCTTTACTAGCTTGTCGAGGTTTGCACTCTGTTGGTGGCGGCATCGAGGAGCGCCGTTGTTTGGAGTTTGAAAAGAGGTTAAGGACCGGGTTAATGTATAGAGTTACCGGTTCCATGACCAGAGATTATGGGTGCCTTGTGTAGGCTGCAGCCTACCTTGAAACTATTATGCAGGTAGAAGAGGAAATGATGAGAGGCTCCAGGAGGAGTCAGGATAGTCAGGGGGAGAGTAAGAGGCAGAGGGGTTCTAACTCTCAACAGTCCCAGGGGTTTCAGTCGAGGTCCACTTTTTCAATACCGAGTTTAGGTTCTGGGAGAGGTGGGCAGGGAGATTTTACTTGTTTTAAGTGTGGTTAGTTGGGCCACAAGTCTCCAGCTTGCCCTCAGAGAGGAGGAGGACAACGTGCAATATCATATTCGACTCGTTTTTAGAGCCAAAGTTAGGGAAGAGGCCAACCGCTCACTTGTTATCAGTGCGGGCATGCAGGGCACCTGAAGAGGTTTTGCCCACAGTTGGGTGGTGCATCTAGTTTGAGACAAACACAGAGTCACCAGCCAGCACAGTTAGCACAGGCCTCGAGGGCCAATCAGGGAGTCTCTTCGGCTCAGTCTGTGCATCAGGCTTATGCTCCGAGGGGTGAGCAAGTTGAATAGAGGCTTACTGGACATATGTATACAGTTGTAGGGCCAGATCTTATACCTGCTCCTTCTGTAGTGAGAGGTACCTTTTTGTTTTGCAATTCAGTTGCTAATGTGTTGATTGATACGGGTGCATCCCATTCTTTTATTTCGTATGCGTTTGCATCAGTTTGGGTTTGGAGTTGACACAATTAGCATCTCCTATTTGTGTAGAGTCACCAATTGGTGGTTAGACTGTCTTGAAACAAGGATGTCGGGATTGTGACATCGAGGTTGCTGGTTGTTGATTACCTTTTTCATTTGTATTGATTGACATGCGTAGTTTTGATGTCATATCGGGTATGAACTGGTTATCATCATACCGGGCTGTTATAGATTGCTACCGTCAGAAGGTTACTGTATGTACCTTGAGCGGTGATTGCTTTTATTTCTTGGGAGACCGGATGGATAGAGTCTTATCACCGGTGTATGATCCGCGTAGGCGGAATGAACTTAGTTGTCTTCTTGCTAGCTTTTTGAGTAGTGAGTGTGATGAAATTCGGGTTAAATTGCCGAGAGTAATTTGTAAATACTCGGATGTTTTTCCCTAGGATCTTGTCAATTTACCATCTCACAAAGAGATCAAGTTCTCTATTGATTTAGTGCTTGGCATAGCACTGGTTTCTATGGCTCCATATAAATTTGCACCTGCTGAATTGAGTGAGTTGAAGATTCAACTCCAGGAATTGTTAGATAAGGATTTTATTCGCCCTAGTACTTCACCTTGGGGAGCGCCAACTCTCTTTGGTAAAAAGAAAGATGGAGCATTACGGCTTTGTATTGATTACAGAAAGTTGAACCAGGTTACTATTAAGAATAAGTACCCAATGCCTTGTATAGATGATCTGTTTGATCAGTTGAAGGGGTCTTGTTGTTTCTCTAAGATAGACCTGAGATCGGGTTATCATCAGTTGAGGGTAAGAGAGGAGGATATCCTGAAGACGGCATTCCGTATGCGGTATGGCCATTATGAGTTTCTTGTGATGCCTTTTGGGCTAACTAATGCTCCATCTGGTTTATGGATTTAATGAATCAGATTTTCTGTGAATTCTTAGATCGTTTTGTAGTTGTCTTTTTGGACGACATTTTGATTTATTCACCTTCTGAGGAGGAACACGAGGAACATTTACGAGTAGTATTGAGTTACTTAGAGCTCATAAGTTGTATGCTAAGTTTGGGAAATGTGACTTTTGGCTGGAAGAGGTTAAATTCCTAGGGCATGTAGTATCAAGGGAAGGGGTGACTGTAGATTCATCCTAGATAGAGGCAGTGCAAGATTGGGCACAACCTAAGAATGCTTTTGAGATTCGTAGTTTCTTGGGGTTGGCCGAGTATTACCGTCGGTTTGTAAAAGATTTCTCTAGACTAGCTTCACCTTTGACTAAGTTGATGAGGAAAGAAATCAAATTCCTGTGGAGTGAGACTTGTGAGAAGTCGTTCCAAGAGCTTAAGATTAGACTCACCACCGCCTCCAAAGATTGATTATACCGGAGAGGGGTTTGGGTTATTCAGTTTATTGTGATGCTTCACGAGAAGGTCTAGGTCGTGTATTGATACAAGAGGGTAAAGTAGTAGCCTATGGCTCACGGCAGTTGAAAATACATGAGAGGAATTACCCTACCCACGATTTAGAACTAGTAGCTGTGATCTTTACCTTGAAGATTTGGAAGCACTATCTGTATGGTGAGAGATTTAAGGTGTTTTCTGACCATAAGAGTCTGAAGTATTTGTTTACACAGAAGGACTTGAATTTGAGGCAGAGGAAGTGGATGGAATTCATAGAGGATTATGATTTTGAGTTGCATTATCATTCGTAAGGCCAATGTTGTGGCCGATGCTTTGAGTAGAAAACCAATTGGCGCAGAAGCTTCAATCGCCATCCGAGAATGGGAAATGTTGGGTATTCTTAATCAGTTTGACTTGCAACTGCGCGAGTCTGTTGAATTCGCAACTTTGTTTTCAATAATTGCACAGCCTACACTTGTGAACCGAGTGTTGGAAGCGCAGAAGGGTGACCTTGAGATGGAATCTATCCAAGAGAAGATTTCCAATGGGAAGGTAGAAAAAGGTTTGACTGTGTATTCCAACCTGAGCGTGAGATACTGTGACCGCTTGTTTGTACCGTAGTCTTGCCGAAAGGAAGTACTCCGAGAGTTTCATCATTTGCGTCTTGACCGACCTGAGCGTGATTATAAGTTTTGAAACTAGTTTTTAAGTTGTATATTTTCAAAGTAGTTTTTAAAAAATTGCAAATTGAAAACTTGTTTGGTTAGGAGTTTTCAACACTAGTTTTCGAAAAAAGTTTTTTTGGTCATTTACTTAATCTAAATGTACTTTTTATTTTTTTTTGAAATAAAATATTTTTATTTTTTATCTTTTCGAAAAAATATTGTTTATTTTTTGAAAAAATATTCTTTTATTTTATTTTTTAGTTTATAAAAAACAATTTTTTTTATCTATACCTTTTTTAAAATTATTTAATTATATATTTACTTTTTTTAAGTACTTATTTTTTTAAAAAATAATTAAATATTTATTTATTTTTGTTTTAAATATTTTTTTTATATTATTTAATTTAGTTTATAAAAAATATTTTTTTATTTTAGTTTTAAAAAATTATTAATTTTCTTTTATAAATTTAAATTTTTTTGAATCGCCCATATATATCTAAACTATAACAAATTATTTGGTTAATACTTAAAAAGATAACAAAATATTTTTTTTCAATAAATTACAAAATATATATTTTTTTTCAAAAATAAAATTTTAAAAAATATATTTTCAATAAAATTAAAAGGGAGCTTTTTCCATAAATCCATCGTTAATTACTTATGTTCCATTCAACCCATATTCTTTTTGACTATTCCACTAGGTCCTATATGAGATAAGAAGACCAAAATACCCTTTTCATCTACTTATGTTCTATTTAGTTCATATTATTTTCTTATGTTTCTATAAGTCCTATGGGTGACATAATTACCAAAATACCCCTAATGTATCTACTTATGTTCTATTTAGTTTATATTATTTTCTTATGTTTCAATAAGTCCTATGTGTGACATAATTACCAAAATATCCCTAATGTGAATGTTCACACCGTCAATGTGAATGTTTATATCGTTAATGTGTAGGAGCCCGGCCCGTGTACAATGTGAATATTCACATTGACATGTTAACATTCACATTGATAGGAGTGTAAAATTAACTCGCGACCCGGGGCGAGCCCGGTCCGGCCCGTGACAATGTGAATATTCACATTGACATATTAATATTCACATTGGTAAGACTGTAAAATTGGCCCGCGGCCTGGGGCAAGCCCGGCCCTGCCCGTGACAATGTGAATATTCACATTGACATATTAACATTCACATTGATAGGAGTGTAAAATTAGCCCGCGTGAGAGCCCGGCCCGCCATGCCCGGGGCCGCTCGGCCGTGACAATGTGAATATTCACATTGACATGTTAACATTCACATTGATAAGAGTGTAAAATTGACTCACGTCCCATGGGCTTCGTGGGCGGCCCGGGGTGAGCCCGTGACAATGTCAATATTCACATTGACATATTAACATTCATATTGATAGAAGTGTAAAATTAGCCCGCGGCCCGTGAGAGGCCCGAAGCCCGCCCACTGCCCGGGGTGGGCCCGGTCCGGCCCGTGACAATGTGAATATTCACATTGACATATTAACATTCACATTGATAGGAGTGTAAAATTGGCTCGTCCCAAAACGACAGCCTCTCGCCTGCCCGTGGACTCGGGCCTAGGCTCGAGCTTAGGCCTAAGCCATGAACTGGTCATTTTTTTTAAATTCTTTTTAATTTTTTCTACCAAAATTTTATTATTTTCCACAAAAAAAGACATTGTGCTTCAGGTGGGCTGGGCCTCGAACTGAGCCTTGAATGGGCCTTAAGCGGGCCGATGGGCCGGGCCGGGCTTCAAAATGATGGCCTAGGCCCTAGCCTAGGGTCTCGGACATGCTCGGGCCCAGACTGGGCCGAAAGCGGCAACCACGGGCCGCGGGCCAATTCTACATTCCTATCAATGTGCATGTTAACATGTCAATGTGAATATTCACATTGTCAACGGGCTGGACCGAGCCTACCCCAGGCCGAGGGCGAGCTCCGGGCAGCGGACAAATTTTACACTCCTATCAATGTTAATGTTAACATGTCAATGTGAATATTTACATTGTCACGGGTTGGGCCAAGCCCGCCTCGGGCTGCTGTCGGGCTTCGGGCCGCCCACGGGCTGCGGGCCAATTTTACACTCTTATTAATGTGAATGTAAATATTGACATTGTCAATGTGAATATTCACATTGTCAATGGGCTGGGCTGGGCCCGCCCCGGGCCGTGGACGGGCTTTTGGCCGCCCATGGGCCGCGAGCTAGTTTTATACTCTTATCAATGTGAATGTTAACATGTTAATGTGAATATTCACATTGTCAACAGTTGGGCCTTGCCGGCCAACCGCCTGCGTGGAAGGGTTTCGGCGACCACGGGCGCGGGCTAATTTTATACTCTTATCAATGTGAATGTTAACATGTCAATATAAATATTCACATTGTCAACAGGCCGGGCCGGGCCCGCCCAGGGTTGCCCACGGGCCGTGGGCAAGTTTTGGGTAGCCACGGGGCGCGGGCCAATTTTATACTCTTATCAATGTGAATATTAACATGTCAATATGAATATTCACATTGTCAACGGGCCGGGCCCGCCCACGGGCCGTGGGCGGGTTTCGGGCAGCCACGGGGTGCGGGCTAATTTTACACTCCTATCAATGTGAATGTTAACATGTCAATGTGAATATTCACATTGTCAACAATCGCCGGGCGTCATGAAGCGTGCTTTTGGCCTCCACGGGACCGCCAATTTTATACTCTTATCAATGTGAATGTTAGCATGTCAATGTGAATATTCACATTGTCAACGGGCCGGGCCCGCCCCAGGTCGCGGGCGGGCTTTTAGCCGCCAATGGGCCGTGGACCAATTTTATACTCTTATCAATGTGAATGTTAACATGTCAACGTGAATATTCACATTGTCAACGGCCCTCAGCCGCCATATGGCCTGCGGGTTTCAGCGCCACCGGACGCGGCCAATTTACACTCCTATTAATGTGAATGTTAACATGTCAATGTGAATATTCACATTGTCAACGGGTCGGGCCTGCCCCGGCTCGCTGACGGGTTTCGGGCCGTCCACGGGCCAATTTTACATTCCTACCAAAGTCAATTTTAAAATATGAATGTTCACATCACAAATTGCTAACTGTTTAAAAAATATTTATAAGGATATCAAAATTAAATACAAGGGCATAAGTGTCCAAGAAAATAGTGTAAATCAAGAAAAATGACTTTATGGAATAAAACTATACATACATGGGACTAAATGGGTTTAAAAATTTCTTCATGGACTTCTTGGGCTAAAACACTTCTAAATAGGATTTATCAATAATTTTCCCAAATTAAAAATATAAAATAATTGGTTAAATTGCCCTTAACTCTCCTAAGATTTACCATAATTGCAAATACATCTCCTATAGTTTCAACAATTACACTAACCTCCCTTCCTTTCCAAAAATAATACCACGATTCCCTTCTCTCTTTAAAAAAGCCCAAACGGGGAAATTCTATATCCACCCACTTGATAAACTCAGGGTACACACATAATGAAAAATTAACTTAATGACAATTATATCCTAATTAAAAATTACTATAATAGACATCTATCAACACCCCTAATATTATATATAAAAATTCTCTGTACACATCTTTTAGGAACCAAAATATATCAATATACACCTTTTGAATGAAAACACTTAAACCCTAATTTTTCTGTTGTGGTCATTTCACTTGTTACACACTCTGTACTCCTCTGTTACTTGCAAAGAGCAATACTGTCAAAACATCTCTCATATTGCTTTAATCTCTAGGTTTATACTCGATTATTTACATCGTTTAATTATTAGTTCCACAATTTTTACTTGATTTTGATATGAAAGAGTTGCAAACCTATAGAAGTTCAAACTCAAGCAATGGTGGCAGCAAAATCAGTGATGAAAAGGTAAAATCGTGTAGTAATTTTTTGTTTTGTTTTTTTTTTTTTTTTTGTGTGTGTTTTTTAGTCAAAGACCCAGTGCCGAATTTTATCAATAAATTCAGAAATCTAATGTCGAAATAACATTAATATTGCGATACAAAAGTTTCAATTTTTTTTTTATATATTTCAACACTTCAATTCTGAGTTTTTAACTTATTTCGGTACTTAAGTTCCAAATATAATTAATTTTTTTGGACATATAGTGCCAAATTTTTTTATTATTTTCGTTTTGTAGTGCCGAATTTTTGATTTATTTTCGGACCTGTAGTGCCATTTATTTATTTATTTATTTCGACTTTGCAAAATCGAATGAAATTTTTGCCCCCTCGTTTTTAGATGGCATGCAGTGAAGAAACTGAGGTTTGGTCGGATATTATGGTGGATTGTACTTGTTATTTTACAGCTAAACAGGTAAATTTTAACATGAAATTCATAAGTTCATAATTTGTATTAGTTAGTTTGTTTAGTTTGTTCTTATGAAAGTTGTGTAACATTATATATATGTTTTCGACAACAAAGATGAATTGCTCACTTGGGTACGTAACATTAGAAGGATAAATGGCTTTGTTATTATTTTAAGGACGTCGGAATATGGTGGCGGTCGTAAGAAACTAAGAATTTATCTTGCTTGTGAGTGGAGTGGGAAGTATAGATCGCGCAAAAAGTTGAAAGATGGCTCAAAAGACTTATTGAGACAAACTGGTACAAAGAAGTGCGAATGTCCATTTGATTTGAAGGCATTCAAGTTGAAAACAAACGACGAATGGACATTGAATGTAGTTTGCGGGCTGTATAATCATCCAGCAGCGGAGCATCTCCAAGGACATTCATATGCAGAGAGATTGTCAGCTAATGAAAAGTCGCTGTTAGTAGATATGTCAAAGAGCCTAGTAAGACCAAAAGAGATACTTATTACACTAAAATAGAGGGATGCCCTTAATATGAGCACAATGAAGACAGTTTACAATGCACGACATCGATATAGGGTTCTACAAAAAGCCGGTAGATCCCACATGCAACAACTATTGGGCGAATTAGCGAAACATAAGTACATTGAGTGTCATCGATGTGAGGAAGACTCGATGACTGTCACGGACTTATTTTGGGCACATCCAGTGAGTTTGGATTTGCTTTGTACATTCCCTTTTGTGTTGATTATGGATTGCACATATAAGACGAATAGATATCGGCTTCCTCTTCTTGAAATTGTGGGAGTGACATCAACCCATATGACATTCTCTGTGGCTATCGCATACTTGCAAACTGAGAGGGTTGATAAATATGCATGGGCGTTACAAACATTGCGTGATCTTATAGACGACAGTGTTTTACCTGAAGTCATTGTCACAGACAGAGAGCTTGCTTTGATGAATGCCATTGACAAAACCTTTCCGAATGCTCGACATTTGTTATGTCGTTGGCATATTAATAAGAATGTATGGACAAAATGCAAGAAAATGTTTGTGACAAAAGAAAAATGGAACAAGTTTAACATTGCATGGAACTATTTGCTATTATCATCGACTGAAGAGGAATACAATGATCACCTTGCAATACTACATAAGGATTTCAGTAACTATTCGGAGGCAATCAAGTATGTTACTGTGAGTTGGTTGAATCCGTATCAAGAAAAATTCATTGCGGTACATACAGACATGTGTATGCATTTTGGCAATGTTACAACCAATCGGTAAGATTTTTTTTTTTTTTTTAAATTTATTATAGATCATATTGTTATTTTTAATTATTATGCTTGACTATTTTGGTTTACATCCATATGAACAGGGTTGAGAATACTCATGCTAGATTGAAGAGGCAATTAGGTTCAAATCAAACGACATTTGAGATTTCATTTGAAAAAATACATTGTCTACTTGAGTTGCAGCACATTCAAGTTAAAGCATCATTCGAGAAGAGTTTGACAACTGTGCAACATCAATTCAAACCTTCTCAATTTAGAGAGCTCCAGGATAATGTGTCTATTTGTGCATTGGAGTACGTGTTGACAGAGAGTAAGAGAGCAAATTTAGTTGGAATTGATGTTGCAGCATGTGGGTGAGTTCTTAGGCGCACATATGGTTTACCTTATGCTCACGAGATTCTAAATTACATGAGACAAGGCCGTCCTATTCCACTCAGTAGCATACATGTACATTGGACGCGACTTACTATATGTGTGCATAATCCGAAGGTTGAGAAGTTGGAATTGACTTGTATCCCAAAACTTGAGATGATTTTGAAGCGGTTCAATGAGCTTGATATTGCCACGCAATTGGATATGTTGAAGAAATTGAGGGAAATTGCAAATCCAGTAAGCACTTTTCTTATTGAGCACGATGTGAAACCTAATCCACGTTGAGGACATAAGAAAATTGATATATCTTGTTGTCGTGACCCGTGTGCATTTGAGTTGGTTGACGATGGCCATGATAGCGAGCACATTAGCTTCCAGTCAGTCAAAGAAAAAGCAAGCTTCAAAAGTGCAAGAGAAGAAGCGGAATGTGAAGACAAAGACATATCATACAAGAACAAGTTTACCAAGTGCATATACTAGTGACTTCCTGCCTATGTTAATACCATTCATAAAGTTGGTGAAAGATGTAGATGGTGATGGGAATTGTGGTTTTAGAGCTATTGGGAGTTTACTTGGTCTTGGAGAGAATGACTAGGTGCAAGTTAGGCACGATCGCTACTTGAATTGAATAATCACAAAGATGAATACGCTACAATCTGGGTCTCATGATAGGGTTGAGGAGTGACACACATCCTTTCATATTTTGAAGATAGCCGGGCTTTGATCGTTGGATGATTATGCACGACATGGGGCATCTTATTGCATCAATTTACAATGTAGTCTTGTACCACTTGTCATTGCAATGATGTCTCACTTTCTTACCTTTAAGATCACCTTGATAACCACTGGTGATCGTTGCAAGATTGCCATTGGATTTATCAATGGAAATCATTTTGTGTAGGTATAAGTTATGAAAATAACCAAACATTGTTGTCTAATATTTGTGTAATTGCAAGTTTTATGTATTTGGTAAAGATATGTAATTTTTGGATGTGCGTGTAGGTATTTTTGGAGGCCGGTCATCTAGTTCTTTCCATTGCTATGCTTTGGCAAGTTCATCATCACCCTTGTGCATTAGAATGGGAGAAGCATATGTTAGGCGCATTAAAAATTCAAAGACAACATAGGACCTAATGTAGCTACTCGAGAGACATTTCATGTAGTTGACATAGATTGATGTATTAGAGAGTAATCTTGATAGTTTTAAGATATTAGATTTTATGATTTACTAGCATGGAGTAATGAGATGGATATCATTTTGCCATTAGATTTTGTAACGGTCAGATTATTATTTTTGTTAGATTGAATATTATATGCGTTATAGTTCTATTATTTATGGAATTGCTGTCATATTTTTTTTACATTGTGCGAACACAAAAGCGTAATAAAAATGATATTAACCAAGTGCAACTACTGTTAAAAAGTAATAAGATTAAACAAGTATGTAAAAAAATAATAATAATATTAAATAGTAGTTCAATCCATTCACACCATCACAAACTATATGTGTGCTTGTACATAATCCAAAAAGTACATAATCCGAAGATAATAATAATATTTGTCTCCTTATACATCCGCCAACACCATCAGAAACTACTTGTGCTAACATTATGAACTACTATCAACTATGTGATCGGCTAGTGTAATGTGCTCCAAAACGATGTGTGGTGGAAGAGCTGGGTGCAAATCGACCCTGAGTGTATGTGCTGGGTGCAACTTCACTAATGTGCTAATCTTAAAGAAGTTGTTCGATTGCATCGATTGTGTAGTAAAGCCTATCAAGATGTTTAACACTGTCCTCATAGCCAGCCTCAACGAAAGGATGACTAATCTGATATATCTACGACATACACTGCATTACAAGAATAAATATAACATTATATACAAACTTGTAACAGTTTACATAAAATAATTTGCAATGCAAATGCAAAAAAAAAAAAAAAAAAGGATACCTGTGCGTCTTGGCCAGGATATTGATAATAATGGAAATTTAGGTCCACTTGAGAACGACGTGCTGGGTTTTGTACATACATATGGGTAATGGTTTGGTACCAATCCATGTAACCAGGAACACAATCCCAAGGTTGTCGTACCGGTGTACTCCTCCTCCGATCAGATAACACATGGTTGTCCCATGCCTCCCAAATGATGTCCAAGTATGCATACATAACATTGTAGCGTGGAGCTGTGGCTCCTCGAGAAGCATGCATAGGGCCAAGTGGTGGATTAGGGATTGTCTGCACCCTGCCACGAACGAATCTTAGACGAGTGATTATGACACTTCAAGGGCCCCCTTTCATCAGCACCATTCCAAATAGTTGCGGCAACATGACTTTTAAAACTTTTAAGGATTAATGGATCAGTTGGCCCTCTTGGAAATGGCCCAGTAAGGATATCTTCCACAACAATGTCGATCATCACGGTAGGGATCCATAACAATATCATCCATAACTGGTGCATCATGTATAGGATCATCATCCATGGCAATGTGCTTGTCGTCATCACGTCCACGTCTCTCTAATTCACAGAGTTTTCTATTCGAAGCTGTAACTGACCAACGTTGAGTGGGACCGGCATCCATCTGCATAAGGAAAATTGTTCTCATCAACCCAATTTAATGAAACAGAATAAACACTCCCAGAAATGGATCACATCAATACAGGTAATATGTAACCTAATCATGCCACCTTAATGAAATCTAATATGCAGTTATAGACCATTAAATTGACAATTTGGATGATATGAAATTAACAAAATAAGTTAAGGACATAACCCCACTACTGATGAAAGAGTGAGACTATGATTTGTTGAAAAATTACAATGTAAACATGGATATAGCAAAACTACTTGTATTCTATACAGACCATTCACCAATTAGTTTAATAATGTTTACAACATGCCAAAAATAGATTAACTTCACTTCGGCTAATTTACCAAAGCAACAGGGTCATTAATCAATACCAGCATCATTTTTCAAACAATTAAAGGACTGGCCATCACTTGTCTTTGTACATTCTATTGATTGTAAATTTGTTGTAGCTGTAAGTATACAACCAAAGACCAAATTTGGCCCCAATTTCAATGTTTTGAAAGGACAAACCCCTAATGTTCTATATAATGCAATTGTTTTGTTCAGCTATTTAGCTAACAACATTTTTGAAGACCTATGTTTAACAACTACTTAAGCTAACAATATAGGGAGCTGTTAAGATGTGCACCTCAATAAGATGTGCACATCATATGCACATTTATTTTAAACCATTAGATTTTTACAAATTAATCTCAACCACTCAATAATTTGATTTGGAATATTGACAACCTCTTCAACCGGTTAACCTTTTCCAAATTTCTTGAGGTTTTTTTCCCCAAAGCCCCTGTTTTGGAGACAGCACGCGAGACACTCTTCTTCGCCCTCGAAGGGCATCCCTCGAAGACCATCCTGCGAACAAGACCTACCCTGGACTTCGCCTGAAGAGGTATGTCTCTCTCTCTCTCTCTCTCTGCAACTTTTTTCTCTCCCCCTTTCTCCATATCCATTCTATTAAACCCTAGACCACAATCCCTTTCTTTGAAACTGCCCATTTCACGTTTGTGAACTAACTGGGTTGGTTTAAAAAAATAGGAAAATACCTAGACCGCAATCCCTGGGTTGGTCTATGAAACCCTAGACCGCAATCCCTTTCTCACATTTTATATTTTCATGATTCATTATCAGTGTTCTGTTGCTCTTTATTGTTATTAAAATTTTGGGATCTTATTAATTTTTTGTTTTCATTTACTAATGTATGCACCTCACAGATTCTTTCTTTTTTATGTTTTATATTTTGTATCTTACCAATTTTGACTTGCAAGCGGGATTTTGAAATCTTTGGCTTTTTTATGATCTTTGTGAAATTATGATGCCCATTAGCGATTTCCATCACGGTTAAATGTTGATACCATTTTCCACAATTTTCCACTAAACTACTCAAAAAGAGGTTGACAAAACAGTACCAAAATGCCAAGCAAGTACTGTAGGTAAAGGAGAATACATAGATATTTTGTGCTTCTTGTATTATCCTGTCATGCCAACATGTCAAATTCAATTCAAAATTGCCAATTGAATTTGGTAGCTTGAGAATCACATTTGTTCTTTCAATCGTTACCATTAAAATGCAATGACATTTTATGTAAAGATCCACCTTGATTGCATTTCCAACATTTAGCTTTGAAGTAATAATAATAGAAATCGGCATGAAGATCTGCATAAGCCTGTTATCGGTGAAATAGCGAGATCCATTCGGTGCAATTCATCTTGGCATTGAGATGTGTAACAATCTTCAAAAAGTGTTTGCACGTGTGTTGAGAGTGTAGACCCGTTCACATTTGCAATACAAAATAATAGGTTATCATCGCAAAAACTAATGGAAAATTCTGGGTATGCACGCTCTAGCCAATTTCTAGGCGGTATACATATGGTCAAATTGTCAATAATTATTTGATTCTTAAGCAAAATAGATTAATTCTTGTTGCTATTAAAAGCATAATAGATGAAATCAAAAGTTTGTCAAGCAATCTAGAGTAAATTACTATTAGCTTAAAACATAAATGAAGAAAACAAAAACCTTTATATACCCAATGTTGGTTCATATTGGGAAACATGCTAGACCACTTACTAAATCATCCATTACCTAACAATAAACGAGTTTTTAAAAGCTGGAACTAGTTGACAATCACTAAGCAGACATTAAACAACCCTTAGCAGGCATTAACCTTCACCATGGCAGTAATCATGATCCAAGTCCTCATAATAATCATCTTCATAGGGACCATTGTCCATGTAAAAACCATCATAGTGGCAGTAATCAATATCATTGTCCTCATAGTGGCAGATGCGATGTGCCTGCAATTAGGGTACCAAAGTTGTTACAAATGTATGGTATAAAAATAATTTGAGAATTTGGATTGAACACGTGTGCCATATGAGGCTTACTCGTAACTCATGCCTAAAAGGCTGGTAATCTGTGAGGCACAAGCCACCATGCTTCGGATGGTCCAGTATGTAGCAGTTGGAATATGAGTCAAGGGAGTAGACATAGGCGTTGTGTCGGGTGAAACATACTGCAAAGGAAGCTCCTTAAACTGAACGATGCACTTGGTTACATCGAACAGAACCTTGATAAGGTTTTTAATTGCATCAAACCGGGATTTTAGCGTGCTACCATGCTCTATGATGTCCGGTAATTGCTTAAGGAGAGCTACAGACTTGGCAAGCTGGTTAGAGGTAACTAGCTGAGTGACAAGCCAAAACTCTCCATAATTTACAGCAAAGGCTGCTGGGGAAATCACCACTTTTGCATCCCATGAGTAGTTTGAAAGCATATTCAGTATCGCCATTGTTGTTGCGTGTGCATCTGCTCCACTCGAGCACTTGCATGATAGCTGGCAAAACAAATTTATAGTCCTAATCAGGGTTTTAAATATCGGTTGTTACATAATGGGATTTTGGACTTCTGAAATCGTTATATAAGAGCTTGTGGCAAAAATTGCATGTAAATGGAGGACTAATGTTTGCTAAGACTAACAATACAAAGAGTCTACTTGCTCAGAAACAGAACAATAGAATGTTTCACAAATTGTCTCTCGTTATTGGAACTTTTTGTGTTCTATTTCTGTACACAATTGCTAACAAGAAGCACTATGAAAAAGCTTTTGCTCACAAGAAACTACGGAAGCTTGAATATAAGGTAGTCTCGATCTTGTCATTTTGAACTAGTCTAACTATTGTTATTTTGAAAAGGTGAGTGAATTTTTCTTTTTTCTTTATCTTCTACTTGCACAAAAATAGATCACATACAGTTTAGAAAACTTTATCTTCGTGAAACCTTTGTGTTCTATTTCCATACACAGTTCTTAGCAATAAGCACTATGAAAAGGCTCATACTGAAAAAGAAACACTGAAAACACTAACATAAGATAGCCTCACTACTGTCACTACCTCCCCCCCCCCAAAATACCACTAGTAATTATTAAGCAAGTTCAAAAACACATTAGTAACACCTCGCACGAGACTTTATGCATAATGTAAGCCAATTCATCTAGGATGGCATCAAGTCCATCCACAGTGGTCCTTTCCTCCAATGCATCAGCGTGTCCATGCATGCCCTGCATAAAATTAACACACAACACAATTGACCCCTAGCGACAAATAGCAAGAAACCTAACTCTATTTTGTTAAGGTGAAAAGATGTGCAAAACAATATTTTTCGTAGATAGATTCTTTCTTTTCTCGCCATAATCATTACTTTCCTTAAGTATTGTCTTCTTTACTAACTCCATTTCGATGTTCTGTTTTTGTTTGTCATAGGTCATCAATTTCTCCATCTTAACGTAGAAGTAAACCTATACCTCCTCCATCCCTTCCTCCGTAGCGGTTGCATTAGCAGGTCTGCTTTTTAATTTATTTGCTTTTAATTAATAGCAGGGCACTGGCGGGTGTGCTATTTTATTTATTTGCTTTTAATGAATAGTAGGGCACTGGCGGGTGTGCTATTTTATTTATTTGTTTAATTTAATTGATATTAGGGTACTTGTTTCTGTGTTTTTGAAATTTTTTGCTTCGAATTGGTAGCAGGGCACTGGCTGGTGTGCTTATTTATTTGTTTGTTTTAATGAATAGCAGAGCACTGGCAGGTGTGCTATTATATTTATTTGTTTCATTTTAATTAATAGTAGGGTACTTGTTTCTGTGTTTTTTAATTTATAGCGAGAACCTTTGGTGTGCTTATTTACTTGTTTGATTTTAATGAATAGTAGAACCTTGGCCGGGTGTGCTATTTTATTTATTTGTTTCATTTTAATTAATAGTAGGGTAATTGCTTTTGTGTTTTTAATTTATTTGCTTGAATTGATAGCGAGAACCTTTGGTGTGCTTATTTATTTATTTGATTTTAATGAATAGCGAGAACCTGGCGGGTGTGCTATTTTATTTATTTGTTTCATTTTAATTTATAACGAACCTTGGCATGTGTGCTTTTTCATTAATTAATTTTATTTTAATTGATAGTAGGGTACTTACAGTGTGCTTTTTATTATTGGCATATAATTGATAGCGAAACCTTTTTGGTGTGCTTATTTGTTCATTTTCTATAAGGAATTAATAATTGATAGCACGATATTGGCGGGTGTGCTTTTTGGTTTTTGTTTGGTTTTAGTGATAGTAGGGTTCTCCAGACATGTTGAATATTTTTTTTTTTATTGATTGCACCTTTGGCGGTGTGCTAATTTATTTGTTCTTAAGATTTAATTTATAGCGGTATAATGGCGGTGTGTTTTTAGTTGATTTGTTTCGTTTTAATTGCTAATAGGGTACTTACAAGTGTATATCGATGGATGAACTTGAAAGTAGTAGGCATAAAGAGGTCAATATTGAAATTGATGATCAATTTGCTCCACATGGCAAGGATGATGTTGTTGATGTGAAAGAAGGGTGACTTCCCAAACCTATGATAGTTCTGAATGCTTACTAAGGAAGATGTGTTGCAAATGAAATTCAATTCAGAGGATGATGCTTATACTTTCTACAATGCATACGCTAAGGTCATCGGTTTTAGCGTACGAAGAAGTAGAAAAAGAATTACTAGAGACAACAAATTTGTAGAGAGTAGGAAATGGGTTTGTTCAAGGGAAGGTGTAAGAGAAAAGAAATACTTGCAACGTGTGGAACGGGTAAGAACTCCTAGGGCAGAAACTAGACTTTTTTGTAGTGCCACATTTCGCGTGCGTTATGACAAGACAGTTAGGAAATATGTTGTGACCCACTTTGTAGGGGAACACAACCATCCCTTGGCAGCACCACACTGTGTCCCTTTTCTTTGGTCGCATAGGTTCGTAACAAGTGCAGACCAAGCTCAAGCAAAGGCCATGCGCAATGTGGGTATGAAAACGAGTCAGATCATGGATTTTATGGTCCATCAGTCAGGGGGTTATGAGAAGGTGGGCTTCATTCACAGAGATTTGCACAATCAATTCCAAGCTGAACGCAAAGTACAACTCGCAGAAGGGGATGCAGAGGGTGCGTTAGGATACTTATCAGCTAAATTAGATGCAGATCCATTATTTTTTTTCAAATACAACGTTGATAAGGACAACCGGTTGGACAAGATTTTAGGCGATTGTAGGTCTCGAATGGATTATCTTTGCATTTGGTGATGTATTGGTATTTGATACAACTTATCGTACAAATGCATATAAGAAGCCATTTGTAATTCTAGGTGGCGTGAGTAACCATTTTATGACAACTATATTCGGATGTGCTTTGTTGCTGATGAGACAATGGAGACATACACGTGGGTGTTGGAAATGTTAATGGAGGCCATGGATAGTAAAGACCCATCTCCGTTGTAACAGATGGTGATAGGGCAATCGTCGAGCAATCAAAAGAGTTATTCCAAGCTGCAGACATCGTTTATGTTCTTGGCATCACGGAGAAAAATGCCTCAACAAATGTCCACATACGAATTTACAAGCGATTTTGCAGTTGATGTTAAAGAAATGTAAAATTGATAAGTTTGACAATGCACGGCTGCTATGGTGAAAGCAGTACAAGTTGGAGAACAATAAGCGGGTGTTAGATATTCATCTGAAGCGTGATAATTGGAATTTGAGGCATATCTCCGTGGTCACATGTTTCTTTGGAATGAGGAGCACTCCGCGTGTCGAGGGTATGAATGCATATTTCAATATATTCCTAAACCAAAAGGTTAAATTTTATGCAATTTGTAGCACAATATGATAGGGCTCTTGCTAGAATGCGTGTTAATGAGGCAGAAATAGAATCTAAAACAGAGAATAGTTTCCCCGTTTTGACTACGCCATTGAGAAGTTTGGAGAAACATGCAGCTGAACTCTTTACTCGGAAGATTTTCTCATTGTTTCAACATGATATTAGGAAAGAGGGTAAATTGTTTGTCATGGAAAGAGTTCAGCTGGAGGATCATCGCACCTACCGTTTTGGTGAGTACAAGGCACCAACATGCGTGGACGGTTGAGTATTTTCCAACCGATATCACAATGAAATGTTGTTGCTTGAAGTTTGAGTCGTTTGGCATCCTTAACGCCACATGATTCTTTGTTATGAAATCTGAACAATTAATGTGTATTCCACCGATTTGTGTCTTGCGAGAGATGGACAAGGCGTGGTAGGTCAAAGTGTCAAGAACCAAGTCTTACCCAAATTTGTAGCACCCTAACACGTATGACTCGGTTTGGTATACTCGGCTCTGTTTGGTGAAATGTCATATTATGCCTCACATGCGGACAAAGATTTTGAAGAGGCAAGGCAAATAGCTTTCATTGACATCGCAGATGAAAAACGCGTTGGGCAATGAGAAAAGAAGGTAACGTCGAAATCGGGGACGAAATATTGCACCCAAACTATATGGCGTTGGTGATCCTAATGTAGTGAAGACCAAAGGAACCGGAGGACATCTTCTATGGGTAAACCTCCAAAACCTAGGCGGTGTGGGTATTGTAGGTATGGTACTTTCATTGTATGACCTTATTATATCTGTTACATGCATATGCTTATTAAAATCGTTTATGCATTATTTGCTCTTTGTAGGAGCATCGGACACCTAAGCGGACATGTAAAAATTATTAGCTTCAAGTAGCGAGAGAGGGTAGCAACTCGGACAATGAACCATTCATGAACACGAGTTGGATCCCCTGCGGATGTGTAACAACGCCATGAGGGGGCCTCGCTTCTGATTCGGACTCGATTTTGTTGCGGTTCCAAATCTTGAACCAAAGAGTCCAAATCCGCAAATCGTTTTGAAGAAAGCAGATTTTTGAAAGAAGTGCCAAACATGGACTGCTTTGCGGATAATGAGTCGCCACCTAAATATTTTAAAATGGGAAATTTAGGAAACCCTGACTCGGTGCCGGAAGGCCACGTGTCCGTCATTACCAAAGTTGGCTCGGGAACTTGGGTACGATTAGGAAAGGTCACATCGTGAGCACCCCCTCTCGCCCAGTCAAAGACCGGCCTCTACTAACCATGATATCTGTTTTTGAAAACTCTATGAGTTCTTATTCCGGTTATTTAGCCTAGGTTACTATGTGATGCTCGCAGCAAACAAGTATAGACTGGGCCGTCTGAATTGGAACAAAACATTTCATGTTTGTTTGTTTGAAAATGATGTGATGGTGCTACCCGCAGGTAGGCTAAAATGCGGATTTGCCACCCTCAGGTGGGCTTAGAAAAACATGATTTTGCCACTATCTAGTGGGCTTAAAACAAACAGTCAATGAATTGTCCCAATTCAAATAACTCAACCTCCACCCACAGGCATTCAAGGCAGTTATATCACATAAGCACATAGCCTCATGGTAAGCATGCTTTCATGGCAGTCACTCACACGCATGCAAGGATGCTAAAGCATAAAACTTACCGAGTACTCCAAGCCAAAACAGAAAACCGATTAGAAATCATGCATGATCCTAAGAATGCAGAGATGCCTAATGCAACACATGCAAAGATGTAATTATAGCAGGCTCGGCTATTCTAAATATGGCATATGAGATGCAACAGCTATCAAGTACTCAACTTGGAATTGAAATCTGATCATTTGTATGATCTGAGGCAGTGCGTCTGTCTGAGATGAATGAATGCAAACATCTTTGTCATCTTGTATGCTAAATGAAATATGCCCTATATCTAACCATTGTGGCGGATAAATAAAAGGGAGAAAGAAATGGGGTTGGAAGACATACATCACACTCACACACCCTTATTACAATTATGCCCTCATGAGGGTCGAATAAATATCTGATCGAAATAAAAGAATATCCAGTCCGAATAAACAGATTCTAATTAATTAACAAATTAATTATAAAAGAAGTAAAACTGGCATGCAAGCCAGGGACTGCCTCGCTTCTGATAGATGATGTATCTTTGAAATTTGCTTGGCGCGAAAATCCTTTGATGCCTGATTAGCCTCTGTTTGCACTTTTCTCGAAATGCGCGCCGGATTCCGAAAAGTCGTTGGTCCTCGATTTTGCTGTAACAGAGAGCAGGAAAAGGGCATAGCAATGTATTTCACAAATATATGCATGCCTCGATCCTCGTGCCACCAATCACGCATATCAATGCATGATGGCCGAGGAATCGGATTGCACAACTCAATATGGGATGAATGCTACAACAAAACCTAACTCCATCATGGGTAATCCGGAGTGTCGGTGACTTGGGAATTGAGACACACTCCGTCACTCGGAGTACGGAATGTACCTCGTTTCCTGTGCAGGGCTAACTCCTATCGAACACGATGCAATATGCATGGTATGCATGAAATGCACTAACATGTGATATAGCATGCACAATGCCATGAAAATAAGTAACCTCGAAATCGTGCTGCAGGCACGCATAAACCGAGGTAATGCATGAATGCAATCTAAGATACAACCTAGTATGCACAATGCTATGAAAATGAGATGAAAATGAAACACCTCAGAGCGTCTTGGCACGCAAACCGAGGCGATGTCATGAAATGCAAAGCGGATAAAACAGAGTGCCTCGAAATGCATACACACGGGCACGCAAACCGAGGCGATGATGTGAAATGCAAATCGGATAAAACCGAAGTGCCTCGAAAAGCGTGCACACAGGCACGCAAACCGAGGCGGTGATGTGAAATGCAAATCGGATAAAACCGAAGTGCCTCGAAATGCGTGCACACAGGCACGCAAACCGAGGCGATGATAAAATGAGAAAATCGGATACAACCGAAGTGCCTCGAAATGCGCGCCCACAGGCACGCAAACCGAGGCGATGATAAAATGAGAAAATCGGATGCAACCGAAGTGCCTCGAAATGCGCGCCCACAGGCACGCAAACCGAGGCGATGATAAAATGAGAAAATCGGATACTGGCAGTGCCGAAATCGCGCACGAGCACGCAAAGCGAAGCGATGATAAAATGAGAAAATCGGATACAATCGAAGTGCCTCGAAATGCGCCCTTGAGCACGCAAAACCGAGAATGCATAAAATGGCATATGGAATGCGATGATGGGCTTACGCCAACATGAGAGCCTCCGCACTCGCGTGGCGCCATCGGATGAAAGCGGAGGTGCCTCGAAGTGCGTGCACACGGACCGCAAACCGAGGAATATATGAAATGACATACGGAATGCAATGATGGGCTTATGCCAACATGAGAGGCCTCGGCCACTCGCATAAGCCGCCAATGAATGAAAACGGAGTGCCTCAAAGTGCGTGCCCAAACCGAGGCATGGCCCGAAGGCATGAAATGGCATACGGAATGCGAATTGGGCTTACGCTAACATGAGAGGGCCTCAGCCCCACATAATTCATAGTCCGGATGAAGCGAAATGCCTCGAAATCTTGGCGCCTGCAGACACATAACCGAGGCGAAGCTCTAAAGCACCAAAATGACATGGGAATGAGATGTGACGAATGGCATAAGGAAGATGCAAAATTCAGCAACTAAAATAATGCAAAAACAGCCCCCAAATTATGATAAAAATTGCAACCGATGCCCAAAATGCGAGGAAATGCACCCGAAATGGCCTACAGCCCTATTAAACATACAGAATATGGACATGGAATGCAACACAGTGGCAAGGCAGCCCCTAAACTAGCATTTTATCAGCACAAAGCAAGGCCAAATAATGCTCACAAGTATGGAAACAAAAGCTTGCAAAAATACGGTAAAAGAGGGGAATTACAAAGCAAGTGGTATGTACAATGCTCAAACCCAAAAAATCAGTTCTACAACATTGAAGATGGAACAAAAATATGCACAAATTCAAGAGATGACAACCTCTAAATCAGTATGTATATATGCTAAACATAGCATGCAAAATAAGGGCCAAAAGAGGGTTATAAAGAGAGGTACCAAATGGATGCACCAAACCACTTAAGACCCTTGACAAAAAGTGTAGAATAGACCAAAACAAGACACTCTCTAAGCCTGATGGAGGCTCAAATCAGTATCTAAACAAGTCTAACAAAGCATGCAAATTTACGGTAAAATGAAAGGATTTCAAAGGAAGTACCAAAAATATACACCAAATGGATTAAGGCCCTTAACAAAGAAAGACAAGGAGATAAAAATAAGGCTCTTTCTAAGCCTGATGAAGGCTGAAACCCGGAGCCAAATAAGTCTAACAAATCATGCAAAACATGACCAAAGAGAGATACAAAGAGAGGCCATTCATGGAGACACCAAACAAGATTGGTCCCTTCTACAATGTTGTAGAGGGACACAAAATAGGCTCAAAATAAGTTTATAGCATGCTCAAAAGATAAATCCACATAAGCTAAAAACAGCATGCAAGTTTACGGTAATTTGGAGGATTTACAAAGGAGATGCATGATAGAGTCACTAAACATGGTTGAGCCCTTCTTCAATGTTGAAGAGGGGCTCAAAATAAACCCAAAATCAGTTTATTTCAGGCTCGAACACAGATCACACATAGGCCAAATATTCAATGCAAAATATTGACATATAAGATGATATTGAAACAAGTACCAAATGGGGCTCTCAAATGGGGTTGAGCCCTTAATCAAACATGTAGAATAGCTCAAAATAAGGCCCCTTTCAGTTAGGGCCGGAGCTCAAAACAGTGAGCAAGTGGGCTAAGAAATTGGTGCAAGAATGAGCTAGAAAAGAGGGAAAGTGAACTTACCCTTGAAGACCAATACTTTGACTACTTCTTGGACCAACTTTGATGACTTCAAGCTTCTGGAATCCCTCCCTTGCTGCTGGAAATGGAGTGGTGATGATAGAGCTTGAAGATGATGAAGAAAATGGGAGCAAACTTGGATGTTTGAAGCTTGGAAGTGGAGAGGGAGAGGAGCCGTGTGTATGGAGCTCCCAAAGGGTTTCTCTAACCCTCCCCCCAGCTGGAAGTTGCTGGTTTTTATGGCCAAAAGGGTGAAAATATCTTTCCCCAAATATCTAGATATTTTGAGGGCAAAATATCTAGATATTTTGAGGGCAAAAACAAAAGATTTTGTTCGGCCACGAAGTGGGCATCTGAGACCGCAGTGTTCCTTGGAATGATGAAACAGAGGTACCTGCCAAAATTGAACAAAAACCGATGCAAAAGCAAGCTCGGGGACCAAACGCTTGAGGTCGAAAATGAAATGGGCAGACACCGAAGTGGTGTTCGGCTGCGAAGTGGGTCTCGGAGACGCCAGTGTTCCTCAGTGTGACAAAATAGAGGTACCTTCAAAGAATGAACAAAAACCGATGCAAAATGAAAGCTCGGGGCCAAAACCGCGAAGTTCGGGGTCCCGAAAAATGGGCTATGAGCACCGAAAGTGGCGTTCGGCCACGAAGTGGGTATCGAAGACCCAGTGTCCCTCGGAAGGACCAAGCAGAGGTTTACGCCAAAAATGAGCAGACATCGATGCAAAATGAATGCTCGGGCCAAAACCGCGGTTCGGGATCTCGAAAATGGTGCCGCCGGCAAAGTGGTGTTCGGCGAAAGTGGGTCTCGAAGACCCAGTGTCCCTTGGAAGGACCAAGCAGAGGTGTCTGCCAAAACTAAGCAGACATCGATGCAAAATGGCTTCGGCCTAAACCGAAGTTCGGGTCCCAAAAATGGGCTATGAGCACGAAAGTGGCGTTGACCCACGAAGTGGGTATCAAAGACCCAGTGTCCCTCGGAAGGACCAAGCAGAGGTGTACGCCAAAAATGAGCAGACATCGATGCAAAATGAATGCTCGGGCCAAAACGCGTGGTTCGGGATCGAAAATGGGCCGCCGCACCTAAGTGGTGTTCGGCTGAAGTGGGTCTCAAAGACCCGGTGTCCCTCGGAAGGACCAAGAGGTGTCTGCCAAAATGAGCAGAACATCGATGCAAAATGAATGCTTTCGAGGCCAAAACCGCGTGGTTCGGGATCCGAAAATGAAAGCCGCACGAAGTGGTGTTAGCTGAAGTGGGTTTCGAGCCCCAGTGTCCCTTAAATGGGAGTAAATGAGATGCATGCCAAAAACTGGAGAAATCGGAGATGGTTGGGCGGTCCCGAACCGAGGCACACGGCCTAACGGCTCCGAAAACCGGGAACCGGGCTCCGAAATGGGAAAAATGGCCTACGACCACGAAAAGTAGCCCACGGCCACTGAGAGATAGTCTACGGGACCACTCCCTCCCCTCAGGAAAGAAAACAGAGAAAAATCGAGCCTGGTTCGCAAACCGAGACAAGGCACAGAAGAGAGTTCGGTAGTCCGGAGGCAGGCGCCGCAGCGACTCGAGACTTGAGCGAGCACTGATGCAACATCACCGAGCGCTCAATCGGTGACGTCTGAGTCTTAAGGTCGGTCAAAAATGGGGTGTCTACAGGATGATATCGATGAATTGCCAAATTATGCAAATGATCCAGTGTAGTTGACTTTCATTATGAGGCTTATAGTGATCGAAACATTGTTTTTACAAGGAGACATTAGTGGCTAGTAGTTACGTTTTGTTAATGTCTTAGTTGTTTTAATCTTAGGCATTCTTAATAAATTTCTTAGTTTGGAGATTAATTTTAAAAATGAAGGTGAAAAAATTCCAAATTTGTTTGATTGCTGACAAAATAGGACTTGATCATGCCATTTCTTTTGCCATTGCACCCAAACTATATGGCGTTGATTTTTTTAATTATCTGTTTGCTTGGTAAGAAATGGTGGACATTGCTGTTAGGTGACACATAACTATGCTTACAGTGGAATGGTATGGTATCGATGTTCCCATGTCCAGACATGACAAATGTTGAGCGGACTAATGAATCATGACAAATGTTGGATATTCCCATGTGTGATGGTTCGTTTTTTGGTTTCTTGGCACTTATGATTGGTCTCTTATGCTTAAAATATTGGCATTAAAATATACAATTGCTATCAATTTTCTCGTCCTGTGCTTTGAAACTGGGCACTTATGATTGGTCTGTTTTTGTGAAATGTTTTTATCAATCGGTCTTTATTTTTCTTTCTGCTGCTTGTGTCTCGGGCAATTTGTCATTTTCTAAGCAAACTAGTGTGAAACTTCGGTGCCATTTTTTTTGTTTTTGTTATTTGTGGCCCCACACCGGAAAGAAAGGCAAAAGGATATTCATAGAAGTTTTATGTAATTGTATAACCTGTTGCTCTTTGCCACCTTTTTGTTTTGGTATATGTCCTTTGCAATTGGTGGTGGTATGCCATATTATTCCTTATTGTGATAATTTACGTGGACAATTGATAAAATCTTGTTTAACTTCCTTGACTCTATCTCGTGATGGATGGCCGGTGGGTAAGCGAAACTAGTTGTTAGAGATGGGGGCATGGAGGTGGTCTTGGCGAGGATGGTGTGGGCTTGTGAGGGAATGGCGCCGAGTCACGAAGGTGTAGATTAAAGGAAATGAGGAGAGGAAAATGATTGGAATGTAAAATTCTAAGGATGAACATGGTTGCGACTTGTTGTGTTCTTCTTACGGACCTCTG
The DNA here is from genome assembly GCA_025200525.1 of Camellia lanceoleosa. Taxonomy (NCBI): domain Eukaryota; kingdom Viridiplantae; phylum Streptophyta; class Magnoliopsida; order Ericales; family Theaceae; genus Camellia; species Camellia lanceoleosa. Next base: position 147,133,652 of record CM045763.1, on the reverse strand, counting down.
GTGGAACCCAACAACTCAAGATCAAGCAATAGATAGAGCCCATCGGATTGGACAGACCCGTCGATTCTGATTTGCGGTTGACATTAAAAGATCTGATTGAAGATCGCGTTTTAGCTCTTGGTATTATTTTTTGCTCCAATCTTGTGGCTTTTTTTCCATTGTCAATGTAAAATTCGTAAGATTTTTAAAGTGTTGAAATGTTCACCATCTCTTGTCACATTATTATTGTACTTTGAATCTAAAGGGAGGTTGGTGTATTTATGCCAAACTTGTGAGATTCAATGTAATTTACCCATATAATAATTGTGGATGAAGATCCTCTCACACCTGTTGTAAATAATATTTTATAGTTAGTGATGGCATTGTTTACAGATTCAAGTGTGTAGAGGGTTATTATTATCTGACGTAACGAATTATTGAAATCTGAATAGGACATTGCTACTTCATATATTTTTCCATATTCACGAGAAAAGCTTTTCTTATGTTAAATCAATCACGTATATTTGGCTTATGGTCCAAACTTAGTATCTATATTCTATATCTCCTTTCAATCTTGATGCTAAGTACTCACTTTACGTTTTGCGACAAAAAAAGTGGCGGTTGCATCTGCATTTAGCGGACGAGGCAGTAGTCGTCGGACTCGGTTCTGATGAGGACTTGAAGTACTGTTCATGGTCTAATTAGGGTATTCTTTATAGTGTAATTCGGTGCTCATATTTCAATAGATTCATTATTATTAGCGGCGGCCTTCTACGATCGAAAAGCTTTTTCTAACGATAGATCTTTGGCAGTTGCTAGAAAAGAGCAGGCTTCATTTCACAAAGAGATCATGCGATTTGTGGGAAGAATTGACATGATCCGATTTTTTTAACAATTGATTTGTGTCACATTTTGATTGTATAGGATTTGGAGTTCAATAGCCATCAGTCTTGAATATTGAATATAGGAGCCAGTGGAGATTCTTTTCTTGGTCTAAATTGTAAATGTTTTCCATTTCTTCCCATACAGATATACTTCTAACATCGCTTTGATCCGGAAATGTGATTATATCTTATTTTGCTGCTTCTATTTTTATTTGTTTATTCTAGTTGTGATGTCTGATTACATTACGGAAGAACCGTAATAGTCTGAAATTTGGTTTTCGGTTTGCACCAACTCATGTTTGGGAGCAATATTGATAGTTTGGGCATTGACATATTTTGTTTATGCTATCATGTTGATGTTACTATTGTAGTTGGATGCTCTACGGATGGATATGATACAATGTTGCACTGGTTTAGTTGATGCTCTGGCACCCTAGGGTGGGAGCTTATTCCATGTGTTTGGTGCCCTAAGGGGACATGGGTTTGAGTCGTTGGGGCAATGATTGGATCGACAGTCATGGTCATTAATCTGGGGTCACCAAGCGTCATTTGTGTTCGGTCAGGTTATGGGTCGAGCCTTTCTTGAGGGAACACTAGCAAATTGTGTTGTGTGCAGATCTCTCGTCTAGGTCCATTTTGTCAGGTGTTCTAACCAGGCCTGTAAATGGATCGGATTTGTCAAAATTCAAATACAATTCGATCAAGACAAATTCAAATCCAATCCGAATCCGTTTAGCCCATATCTGATTATAGATCCGAATCTAATAATTTCAGATATCCGATTTGATAATCCGATCCATTTATTTATTCATTGAGCTATAATTTTATATAATTTGTTTGTTTGTTTGTTTTTTTTTTTTCATTTTGTGTTTTCTTTATTCAAATTGAGAATAATTGGATTGGATTACCGGATTGAATTGGATTTTTGCATATTTGATCTATTTAATAAATGGATTACTCTATTTATTCGATCTACATTAATTTGATTTAAAAAGTTAAAAAAATAAAATAAAATAAAACAATCAAGATGTAAAACAATCAAGATGAATTTTTCCTTCTTCACTTGTAAAACAAATTGTAAACAATCAAAGCTTTCCTATGAATTTTTGCGTGATTGTAATTGTAACAAGTAAGAGTATTGCTTCACAATTACATATCAGATGTAGTTTCATCACACCAATATTTAGCACTAAGTAGATATTCCATAAAAATTGGTAAAAAAAATCCAAAACAAATATACTTATTCAAGCATCCACAAAAAATTGCCAAACCAAGTTAGTTACATTCGTCCAAGCTTCTTTAATCATAAAATATGCTCATAATTGTAAAAAAAACTTAGTGGCAAAAATGATGTTTGTTATAAATCTTTCTTTTTCCCTTTGGCCTTCCGGAGCCTAACGTACCTGTTCAAAAGGAAATTACATAAGTAATGAGCTGAGCTTATGAAGGGCATAAGTTGTTCATGGTTTCGGCACGTACCTCTCTTTGTATGTGTCCAACCGATCCATAACTTCAATATACTTACTGTTCGACAAATCTTTCACTAGGTCGACTAGCAGCCTAAACCTTTCCATCTTATCAAACTGAGGAAATAGAATAGACAATATACCATCAACAATACCATAATATGACAATGTAATTGTAGTAGTGTAATTATGTGGTTAAACATGAAATAGTCACCTTGTGTCGCGGTTGGCATGACAACACCTTGCATATACTTTATGACGAAGATACCACAGTCATAACTTCATGAAAAGATGCATGTGAAGGTCAACCTTGTGTGTAATATTAATAGGAGAGCCAAAATTGGAGAGTGAAGGAATAATTTTTTTAGTATACCTATCAGTCTTATGTTGGTGACAAGGGTCTTTCAATCTCTCTAATTCAAATTCCTTGACATTTGCAACATACTGGTCTCCACAATAGTATTGCTATTACAAATGCATTGTTTGAACTTATGCATGAGCGAAGTAATATAGATTATGATGTTTATTTTACCAAAGACAAAAATATATATATATATATATATATTAAATGGCCTACCAGTTTCGTTGCCATTAGTTCTCGACTTTCATCATTTGTGCGACTAGGGCCTTGAGTCAAATAGATAGGCCATGCGATGTGCCATATCTATCTTGACACAAAACCAATGTTCTCCATTGTCATTCACCGGAATATATATCTAAGCAACAATAATAACAAAACTTAGTGCAATGTTGCCCAACCAATTTAGAAAATAAAAATTAAATAAATAATAATAATGCCATAAAACAGATATTAAAAATTTAATAATAGCAGTACAATAGAGACGATATTTAGAATAGTCGGGCAAAATGTAAGAGTGCTTGACCCATTACTTCTTCACAGGCATGAAGCTTTCCAGTGTATCGAGACTCCCCAAAATATTCGTCGCATAGCTTTGCATGGTCCGTCCCAATCAAAATATGTTGCTACATTCAATAATGTACAAGTATGCTTTAGTAAGTGTACATCAACACCGAAACATAAACATGACACACTATACTACTCACCGATACATATGTGGGAAAGTACCATGTACTATGACACTTATCCGGAAAAAGCCTTCTTTGGGCATTTGTCAATTTTGCTACAACTAAATTGATAATCTACAATACATGCAACAAATAATAATTTCAGACCTATATCATTGAAAATGACATCACATAGCAATATTGATGTATGTAATGAACACTTACGGAACCACGAATCCAAGTTTTGGGTTGTAATGAGCACAAATCTAAGCGGGTGGCAAGTTCAATCGGCGTGTAAAACAGCTCCATCACCACAATATCCTAACTGAATCATGTGAAAATTGAAGGGTTAAACTTACTGTTAATTGATAGAGGAACATATAAACTCAATAAAATTACCTGTCTTCCAAATCCTTATCGAAACAATATTCCTTCAGAATTTTTCCTCGGCAGATAAAGGACCGACCTTACGATTAGATGCGATGGATGACTTGTAAATATAACCCAATCCATAAATAACAAGTTGTCAAACTTCGTACAGTGTGTTAAAGGGGATTGGAGATCAAAAACAATAACAGAATGAGTAATAACCTCAATAGCACCAAAATTGGCGCCAAGTAGTTTTCCGAGTAAGTTCAAAGTCTACCACAAATTGCAACCACAAATAAAAACCGAAAATCATAAAATAGAGTATCACAAATGAATAAAATTGTATAATACATATATAATCTACATGACTTACTTGATCAAACTTATCATCCTTTGTATCGGCGAATCTCTTGCATTTAAGTCAAGCATTGTTTGGGTTGGCTTTTTTGGAATGGCTTTCCTCTTGTTACTAGCGATGGCTATATAAGGTGACCGCACATATTGACTTTCCACCCCCTCATCTGAACGTCGAGTGCACCGACCGCCATATAGACCAGTTGATGAACTAGATTCATCAACAAGTTTGAGTTTTTCTATTTTTCTCCTTAAGCTTATTCTTCAATCCTTGTCATTTTGTTTTGCTTATTATTCCTCCCTTGTATCTGATGTGTAATGGGAGCACCATTTGTATGAGAAGAACCATCAATGGAATAAAATAATGGTGAATTTGTTACTTGTTTTTGAACCTGGGTGGTTTGATCATGAAGATGGGAATCAATTTCAAGATTGATGGTGTGAGCGAATTCTTTTTCATCCGTGTTTTTGATGCTTCCATAACGGCGAGGTTACAGCGTGCGAGGTGACATGTTCCTTGTAGGTAGAACCGTAGATTCTACCACAACATCATGTTTTGGCGGAGCACATTGGTCACATGTTGAACTATAGGTACAACCGTAGATTCTACAACTCCATGTGCAACTATGTCAGCTAATTTATTACATTGGTTGTGATCCACTTCTCGTTGCTTTGGCATTTGTGGTGTCTCCAATCTTTCCATGACCTTGGGAATGGAAGAATTAGCCATTCCACTTTTAACAATGACAACTAGTTCTTCCAAAATACTTTTAATGTCACAAACAGTCGTCTCAATTTTTGTAATCCGACTATCATCAATATTTTCATTCCCTCCCTTTGTACTGATGGTGGCATTTGCTCTTTAACAACAAAATTAACAGCAACCTATTTAAAGACATGTTAATAGAGAATTTAGTTTTCCATTTCAACATGAATAAGAACAAACAAAACCAAACCTAAAAGAATAGAAACAAAGGATAACCTTCTCATTCTGGTAACCTCCTGAATATTCGAATAGTTTCAATGTCTCTTTTATTTCTGCATCGCCCCAATCAGCCAAGCAAGGGACCGAGCGAGCACGAGCAACATGATAACCACTCGGAGCAACACGATCAAAGTAAAACAACTACATCACAAAAATGTATGAATGTAACACGTACTATGTAATGAAATAGGCATTAAAATCAAATATTTATAACAAAACAATTATTAATTGGTTGCAAGTATACCATTATAAGAAATAAGCATCCATTTGGCTGCGATTGACTTTTTGAACTATACTTGCGTAAACCATGAACAAGGAATTGAAGAGTGAACTTTGACCAATTATAATCCTTCATGCCATCCACATTCTGAACGAGGTGAATGAAGGATTGCTTAACAACATCCTTTGTGGTTGGGCATAAGAATGCACCTAATATGTATAGGCGAATATCCTCTTAAATTCCTCTCCACTTCCATCGGTTTGGTTAAATAATCTCTCAAAGCATTTAATTTGATAGCACCTTGGACAACTCCAAGTTCTTCAAATAGTTTGGGAAATTCTTTTGAAGATTTATTCAATTCTATGGTTTTCCTTTGGCGAATGCCCAATAACTTGTGAGCGTCTGGATTACGTAATGAGAGTTGTAAGCCATGAACATTCAACGAACAAGTATTGGGATCAAATTTCTGAATCAACCATTCGCAAAGGTCATGATCAAGCTTTGTACATCTGAGATTCAATAGGCCCCCTAAACCACTATTACTAATTGCATCTTGTTGTTCCAAGCTCAATCTTTTGATTATGTTAACAATTGATCTCAAGGAAATTCGCGTTTGGAAATGCCACTGAAAAAGAATGTAGTGGGTGTTAGAATAATTTAAGATACACAACTTCAATAAATTAACAGTAGTGTGTGAATCAATTTATGTGAGTATATGCAAATGCGAACATGTTATTACAATGTGTGAAATAGTTCATATTAAAACAATTCGTTTTTTGCTCTCCCTATATTTCACCTTTCTTGGTTTTGTGGAAAGGGGACCTTTCAGATTAGCTTGCTTATCAACAACACTACACCTTCCCATCTCTTTGTAATCATTCTTCTCCTCCTTCCGTTGGGTTCTCCATTGATGTCCTATGTCCTTTGTCATCTACATTGCCTCAAAATTGAACATAAGTGATGCTTGTAGAAAAAAAACAGATACAGATAACATTAAATATGATAACAATATGTGGTAAGCAATGTACAAACTGTGTCGGTGACTTTTATTTGTGTTTCTGCTTGCTTTTGTTTTCATCTTTGCTACTGAGTTCAACCAAATGAATAATAAGGATTAATATTTCAACCCAACATAACAAATGCAATTAAAATAAGAAATTGAGTAGTGTCAAGAAATGATACTTGTAGAAGAAGAATGCCGTTACCCAACCTTTGTGTATGCAAGGTTTGTTACTTCCTTCGCTCATTGTATATTGTTATATATTATCTACACAAGCAAATCGTGAAATAATTATGCGAGAGAAAATTAAATCAAGTTAGTCGGTGCAGAAAAGTACACAAAATAAAAGAAAAATAGTAAAGACAAAGCTGTTCAATTACACATTGTTTATAAATATAAAATAAAAATAAAAAATAAAAAAAAAATTAAATGAGGCTAACAAATAAACATTGTTGTTGATTAGATTAACTAGCATCTACTTTATTAACATTTGACACATCAAACTCTATTACTATATCTATAATCTCTAGAACTTGCTTCTCCTTTGCCCATATGCAACCAGTCCTCCATGATTTTTTAGCTTTCAATGTCCCAAAGGCTCCATTCCTCTCTCCCACACGAACACCATTCTCCCCATCACCAACACTCAAATTTTTATTACCATAAATCTACACACCTGGGAAGGGAAAAACAAATCTAACAAAACCTCACACCAACTTCTAACCAATTTCTGACTATTAGATGAATATGTATTTGTTTTAATAAAAGCTTTATTGTCAATACAACTACAAAAGTTGAAGTTGTAAGTACCAATTTTCTTCTGTTGGACAAACTGTGTCAACAATCACATATTCTTTCATTTAAAAAAAAAATAAAAAAATCTATCTACTATCACAACAAAATCAGAAAAAAGATTTCATCTATGAATTAAAAAAATTGTAGGGCAAGATTGTATTTCTCATTCTCATATACACACGTATATTTATATATATATATGTACGTATGAATCGAAAGATTGTACACACCAGGATTGATGGTTGATTTAACACAGTTTTGTTTTTTTTTCTCCTCTTGTTGCGGTTGGCCTCTTGGCAAGATTTGTTCTGCTTTTAAAACTCATCAAATATATAACTCATATATATTAGGTTTCATATTAGGTACATCATATTAGGTTTTAAACACATGAACAACACTTATATACATATTAGGATATACGCTGGCGAAAAAAATTGAATGAACAAAAAAATCCAAGCAGACCAAAACAAGTTTAAAAGCAGAGAACTAAAATCAACTTCGTGAGTTTACAATCAAAGAAAACATACCATACGTCTCTACATCATGAAGGTGTTGGCTAGTAATGGTGATGGCAACAACAATGTGGTGGTTTCCACCAAAAGGAGTACAGGTATCCGCAGAATAGGAAAGAGAGAATGGGAGAAAAAAAGCGTGAGGGACAAGGATCTGAAGGGTTCCGTTGGGTGGGGGCTTTGGGTTCCCAAATAGGTATTGGTTGAGTTTTTAGGAAGTTTTAAATTTTTTTGGAAACAAAATATATGATTATTGTAATGGAGGTGGATTGACTTCCACAATATGGACGGACCGTGTTGTTTGGGCCTTCTTTCCATACAAAACCCTTTATTTTGTCATGCGTTTTGTGTATTTTATTCAAAAATAAAATTAGATTGATCGATAATGAATCCATAATTAATCGAAAAATCAAATAATTTATGTGTAAAAATTAATATTATTAAAATAACATAGGTTAAGTTAATTTTTGAGTGATACTTTGATGGGAAAATGATATTCCTCTTTTTACTGTTATAAAATAATTAAATCTTCATATTAAATTATGTTAGCCTATTTTCAAATAATAATTATAATTTATTATGACATTACTTACATAAATAATTTCTTCTGATTAGGGCATGATTTGTATTTTTCAAATGCTTAATTACACATTTACAATTTGTCACTTTGTTCTCCATACTATTCAGTGTTTGGTTTTGGTTTTGGGTTTAGGAAAACATTTTTCAAAAAATTCTACTTTTAAATTTTCGTATTTTAATGTTTGCAATGAAATTTTTAATATTTTAAGCGCTTTTTACAAAATTCTAGACACACCTAACATAAATACACTTAAATAGTATAATATTTGTGGAAGAACGACTTTACAAAATACACTAGATACCCAAAAAAAAAATGAAAAGTCCGTACATTTTTTATTTTGAACCTCCATTATAGAACCCTTCCATTTCTTGCCTACCATGAACCATCTATTTTGAAGTGTGAAAACAAAGGTCTCCAAGTGATCAAGGTAGGAAAGTTAATTTTAAAAATTCCAAAGTTTCCCTCAGAAGTTAGCAATTGGACCAAAGTAAGAAAGAAAAGACAAATAATGTAGTCATTAGGGTGGGTACAGTGAGAAACAATATATATCTACGAATGAAAATACAAGTTATTATTTTTAAAACAGATGCTTGGTAAAGGTTGTGACCGTCTATGAGATAATAGGCAAGGGCTAATACCGATGCGTGCTAGAGTCATAAATGTGTCAAAGCCCTGATTCATAGGTAGCGTCATCATTTCGACATGAAGATAACATGACACTAGTAGCGGTAACAATGCTATTATAGTTGTCTTAGTTGATGATGAAAGTTGTGTTTCAGTGGACCTAAGGATGTGATTAATCAAAGCTTTTATGATTTTTCGGTGGGAAGTCTAAATTCTCCATAATTTGGCTCCATGTTGTGCCAATTACTGAGATCAACCCAAATCTTCATAATTTTTTTGTGACAAATACAGAAATAGTACCTGGAAATGACAGGAGATGCCTCTTTTGGTTGGATATTTGGATTGTAAATCAAAGGCTTCTGATGTGTTCCTACATTGTTGTTCGTGTCTTAAGATAAATGGAGTCTCTTACAAGTTTACTAGCACGAACCCAAAACAATAGGAATTAACAAGGCTTATTACTATTTTGAATGATGCAACACATCTTCTGAGAAGGTGTTGAAGATAAATTAAGATGGAGAAAGCGAACCCTCGGAGAATTCGGTGTTGACTCAATTTGTAAATGGTGTGAATATTCTCAATGCCCAATCATGCTACCTCCTAAGCTCTGGAACAACATTAGTCATCAGAAGTTCAATTTCTAATGGTTTGCTTGGAAATGGAGAGTAAAAACTAAGGTATTACAATTAAAAAATTGGGGTTGTAAATACTAATGCTAATACTACTTGTGTCTTATGTAATGGTTAGGCCGATGATGTGAATCACTTATTCTTGAGTTGTAAACCCGCGATGCTTGTGGTACGCAATGTTAAAGTGCTAGTGAGTTCAATGGGCAATGCCAAACTTAGTGGAGGAGTTCTACAATGGCGTGAGGTATAGATGGAAGAAATTTAATAACAAAATTTAGAGAACATTCTACTCATGATTTTGGTCCATATGGAAGCAAAGGAATGACTATATGTGTAATACATCTCATTTTGATATGGAGGAGTTATGTCAACTTGCCAAAACAAGGATTGTTTTTCGGGTAAAAAGCAACTCACAAGAGATGTCTTGCTCCATAATCGACTTCATTTCAAATTTAAATCGGGTTAGATTGTGTTTAGGAGGATGGGGTGTCATTCTGATTCGCTTGATGCTACTTCATTGCTCAAGCTTTTCTCATGGGTCATTTGGATACAATGATCTCATTTGCAAATGGCGGAGATTTAGTTATTGTTTGATGTCAACTCGACCACACCAATTATGTAATGGCCAACCAATTGAGAATGGCAAAAATTTAAAGCGAGTTTTTCGATCCACCGGTGTGACTCTCATGGATAGCTTCTCAATGACAAATAAGACTTGTCATAACTAGCGAATTAACGTAATTCGACTCAGTAGGTAGAGAAAGCCAGTTTTAACACGCTTTAAACTTTACTCGAAAAAGAGCTTTTCGGGAAGAAAAATTCAAAATGCGACTTTTCCGAATGACCATGTGGGACTCGCATGGATAGCTTTCCCCATGATAATAGGACTTGTGACAACTAACGGAATGTAATTCGGACCAGTAGATGGGAGAGTTAGAAGCCAATACGTTCTAAACTTACTTGAAAAAGGCGTATGCCGTGGGAGTGAAATTAAATGGTACCATTTCTTGGGAACCCAATCGTCTAGCTCACACTTTTACAGCATTTCCCAATGACAAATAGGACTTCAGGACAAATCGGCCATTTTGAATGTAATCTAGACCCCGTAGGGTTAGGTGTTAGAGCAAAATACATCCTAAACTTAGTCGAAAAGGTGTTTTGGGGGCATTTGAAAAATTCAAAATACACCACTAAGTATCACGTGTGGGCTCACACAAATAGTTTCTAAATGACAAATAGGACTTGTGAAAACT
>CM045763.1:146722876-147122876 GCA_025200525.1 Camellia lanceoleosa | reverse complement strand
TTGGCTCACACTAGATGGGACATTATTTTTAGGTACAGGTAGCATGCCACCTCCAAGGACATAGCTTGGGAGGCTAGAGGTAGACAGATTGTGTTGTCATTTTGCTTTCTTTTGATCTATTACATGTAAATTCAAGCCAAGGGCTTAACATGTATTTGAGTTACCACTCTTCTTTTTGTAACCAAGTGTTGACTTGGACGGCTTTAATCCCGTAGGGATTTGCTTTTGTTGTTAACATGTAATACTTTTGTAAGAACTACTCTGATGAATAGAAAGATGTTTATTTCTCGTATATCATTACATGTCTAAAATGATGAGTATTATGTATTATTTTTTGGGCGTTACAATAAATAAATAACTACTTTATAAAAAAATATATATTATTTACTTTTATTTTATTGATTTGTATTGGTACTCAAAATAATAAAAGCAACATTATTAATTTGATAAATTTTTTTACCTAAATATCAACCATATCAAACCGTTTACCTCCCTAATAATTATGGTACACATGTCTCATGAACGAATGCACATGATTGTGACTTTTAAGAGCAGTAACTCTAAAAAATGTATGGCAAGTTTTATTCAATTCCACCAAAACAGAAATAAGGAGAAAAAAATCATTTTGAACTTTGCCGTTGAAGAAAAGAGAAATCAAGTCAATCATGTCATTACACAAACTCAAAACCAAATATGAAATTGAAGGGAATAATGATGTTTGGTTAATTAAAAAATATGAAAATATATTATAGATAAAATTATCATTCATTATCATAAATAAATAACTATTTTATAAAAAAAAATATTATTTAGTTTTATTTTATTGATTTGTATTGGTACTCAAAATAATAAAACCAACCTTATTAATTTGATAAATTTTTTTACCTAAATATCAACCATATCAAACCGTTTACCTCGCTAACAATTATGGTACACATTTGTCATGAAGGAATGCACATGATTGTTCCTTTTAAGAGCAGTAACTCTAAAAAATGTATGGGAAGTTTTATTCAATTCCACCAACACAGAAATAAAGGGAAAAAAAATCGTTTTGAACTCTGCCGTTGAAGAAAACAAAAATCAAGTCAATCATGTCATTACACAAACTCAAAACCAAATATGAAATTGAAGGGAATAATGATGTTTGGTCAATTAAAAAATATGAAAATATATTATAGATAAAATGATCATTCATTATCATAAATAAATAACTATTTCATAAAAAAAAATATTATTTGGTTTTATTTTATTGATCTGTATTCGTACTCAAAATAATAAAACCGACATTATTAATTTGATAAATTTTTTAACCAAAATATCAACCATATCAAACCGTTTACCTCCATAATAATTATGGTACACATGTCTCATGAATGAATGCACATGATTGTGCCTTTTAAGAGCAGTAACTCTAAAAAATGTATGGCAAGTTTTATTCAATTCCACCAAAACAAAAATAAGGGGAAAAAAATCATTTTGAACTCTACCGTTGAAGAAAAGAGAAATCTAGTCAACCATGTCATTACGCAAACTCAAAACCAAATATGAAATTGAAGGGAATCATGATGTTTGGTTAATTAAAAAATATGAAAATATATTATAGATAAAATTATCATTCATTATCATAAATAAATAACTATTTTATAAATAAAATAAATATTATTTACTTTTGTTTTATTGATCTGTATTGGTACTCAAAATAATAAAGCCAACATTAATTTGATAAATTTTTTACCTAAATATCAACCATATCAAACTGTTTACCTCCCGAATAATTGTGGTACACATGTGTCATGAAGAAATGCACATGTTGGCGCCTTTTAAGAGCAATAACTCTAAATAATGTATGGCAAGTTTTATTCAATTCCACCTAAATAGAAATAAGGGGAAAAAAACCATTTTGAACTATGCCGTTGAAGAAAAGAGAAATTAAGTCAATCATGTCATTACACAAACTCAAAACCAAATATGAAATTGAAGTGAATAATGATGTTTGGTTAAATAAAAAATATGAAAATATATTATAGGTAAAATTATCATTCATTATCACAAATAAATAACTATTTTATAAAAAAAAAATATTATTTAGTTTTATTTTATTGATCTGTATTGGTACTCAAAATAATGAAACCAACATTATTAATTTGATAATTTTTTTTACCTAAATATCAACCATATCAAACCGTTTACCTCCCTAATAATTATGGTACACATGTGTCATGAAGGAATGCACATGATTGTGCCTTCTAGGAGCAGTAACTCTAAAAATTGTATTGCAAGTTTTACTCAATTGCACCAAAACAAAAATAAGGGGAAAAAAAATCATTTTGAACTCTACCGTTGAAAGAAAGAGAAATCAAGTCAATCATGTCATTAGAAAAACTCAAAACCAAATATGAAATTGAAGGGAATAAAGATGTTTGGTTAATTAAAAAATATGAAAATATATTATGGATAAAATTATCATTCATTATCATAAATAAATAACTATTTTATAAAAAAATAAATATTATTCAGTTTTATTTTATTTATCTGTATTGGTACTCAAAATAATAAAACCAACATTATTAGTTTGATAATTTTTTTTACCTAAGTATCAACCATATCAAATCGTTTACCTCCCTAATAATTATGGGACACATGTGTCATGAAGGAATGCACATGATTGTGCCTTTTAAGAGCACTAACTCCAAAAAATGCATGGCAAGTTTTATTCAATTCCACCAAAACAAAAATAAGGGGAAAAAAAAATCTTTTTGAACTCTGCCGTTGAAGAAAAGAGAAATCGAGTCAATCAAGTCATTACACAAACTCAAAACCAAATATGAAATTGAAGTGAATAATGATGTTTGGTTAATTAAAAAATATGAAAATATATTATAGATAAAATTATCATTCATGATCATAAATAAATAACTATTTTATAAAAAAATAAATATTATTTACTTTTATTTTATTTATCTGTATTGGTACTCAAAATAATAAAACCAACATTCTTAATTTGATAATTTTTTTACATAAATATAAACCATATCAAACTGTTTACCTCCTGAATAATTGTGGTACACATGTGTCATGAAAGAATGCACATGATTGTGCCTTTTAAGAGCAATAACTCTAAATAATATATAGCAAGTTTTATTCAATTCCACCAAAACTAAAAGAAGGGAAAAAAAATCATTTTGAACTATGTCATTGAAGAAAAGAGAAATCGAAGAAAAGAGAAATCGAGTCAATCATGTCATTACACAAACTCAAAACCAAATATGAAATTGAAGCGAATAATGATGTTTGGTTAATTAAAAAATATGAAAATATATTATAGATAAAATTATCATTCATTATCATAAATAAATAACTATTTTATAAAAAAAATAATTATTATTTACTTTTAACCCGCAACTTGAACAAAATCTTAACAAAATAAATAAATATCTTTACCTTTAACCCGCAACTTTAACAAAATAAATATCAATCAAGTTATTTCTCAAAATTTTAACCCGCAACTTTAACAAATTAATATCGCTTGAAAATTGATTTATTAAATTGAGGTTGTCTCTCAAAATTTTTTAAATGTATAAAATATTAGGGACTGTTATTTTCATCTATGTGGTCAATAGTCCCTCACTTACTACCAACCCATATCTTAGACATGGTCAATTTCATGTTAAAATAATTAGTATTTTCTTTTATTGGCAATTGTTCACAACATTTTTAAGTTTTCAAAGGATTCATGAGTTGTATCATCTTTTTTATTATTCCCTTGCAGAAGGAAGGTCTGATATGTTCAGATATAGGACTTGAACACTTGGGCATGAAAGTAAGTGGCAAAAATTGCAAAGCAAAAAGTAAGTGGAAATTTTAAAAAAGAAAAAGTCAATAAATTAAAAATAAAACACTTTAAATTGGACTTGAACCCATACTCAAATCGGACGTGCATTGCACATAGATTGAACTATACTTGCACACATGCCCATGTACGAGTTGCACCCTGTCCAAGGAAGAATTTCTTGGCTGAATTATCTTGCTCTTTGTGATTATACCGATGGTCGAGAAGGCAAAGTTGAACAACCTCTGCTGAGGACAACGGTTGCTATCGTCGACGGTGACTTTCTTCTCCTCCGTCTATTTTACCTTTATTTTTTATTTTTTGTACCTCACCTCAATTTCATCAAACTCACTAAAAAAAAAATTTCTTCTTTTTTTCAATTAAGTTCAGCTTTGCTTAGGGGTTTCTTTATTCACTTTTTAATTTTCAATTTAATTAAAAGCTCAGAAAGATCGAACATGTGCTTGAAAAATTACGCGGTTGGCAATCTGGGCTTGTGCCAGCTCAATTTTGGACATCCAAAATACTGAACGGCCGGTATTCTCTTAAAACTCAAAATTCACTCTTTTTTCTTGTAACATATGATGATACACTTTGTGAGTAACAGAGGAACTCTAGCAATCGTGACATTAACTTGTATGGAAAGTGTGAAGAAGATACCTCGCCCCTTGGTAGCGTATTTTGTAGCCAAAAGCCCTCAGTTTGCTCTGAGAACGATTTAGCATCTTTATGTTTGCCTGTAAATTTGCTTGGGCATGAACCACCTTCGTATGTTATTCACCAAAAAAAAAAAAAAATTCCGTATCAGAATTGTGTCGGTATACTTGAAATAGTATCCAACACCAAAGAGCTAAGTCTACAAATTTTCAAGGAAGTTCGTGTTTGTGACCGCTTTCAGGTTTGTCGCCAACCCAACCCATAACTTAGACATATTCAATTTCATGTCAAAAAAATTAGTATTTTCTTCTATTGGCAATTGTTCTCAACATTTTTAAGTTTTGAAAGGATTCATAAGTTGTATCATCTCTTTTATTATTCCCTTGCAGAAGGAAGGTCTGATATGTTCAGATGTAGGACTTGAACACTTGGACATGAAAGTAAGTGGCAAAAATTGTAATGCATAAATGTCAAGTATGGTATGGAGTGATTGTTTGGTGATTTTGGAGAATTACTCCACGTTGTTTATCCTTTGACACTTGTCGAGTTATCTCTCAAAATTTTAACCCGCAACTTTAACAAATTAGTATGGGTTGAAAACTGATTTATTAAATTGAAGTTGTCTCTCAAAATTTTATAAATGTATAAAATATTAGGAACTGTTATTTTCATCTATGTGGTCAATAGTCCCTCACTTACTACCAACCCATATCTTAGACATGTTCAATTTCATGTTAAAAAAATTAGTATTTTCTTCTATTGTCAATTGTTCTTAACATTTTTAAGTTTTCAAAGTATTCATGAGTTGTATCATCTTTTTTATTATTCCCTTGCAGAAGGAAGGTCTGATATGTTCAGATGTAAGACTTGAACACTTGGGCATGAAAGTAAGTGACAAAAATTGCAATGCATAAATGTCAAGTATGGTATGGAGTGATTGTTTGGTGATTTTGGAGAATTACTCCACGCTGTTTATCCTTTGACAATTGGCAAGTTATCTCTCAAAATTTTAACCCGCAACTTTAACTAATAAATATAGCTTGAAAATTGATGTATTAAATTCAAGTTGTCTCTCAAAATTTTATAAATGTATAAAATATTAGGGACTGTTATTTTCATTTATGTGGTCAATAGTCCCTCGCTTACTACCAACCCATATCTTAGACATGTTCAATTTCATATTTGTTCTAAAAAATTTGTATTAAATCATTATTTTATATTTTTAGTAAGTACTTTTAATTTGTACAAAAAATTAAAAACTTTCATATAAAAGTACATTATTTTTTTTGTGTTTGACAAATAAACACAAATTTTTTTTTTTTTCATTCTAAAAGATTACTTTTGCTCTAAAAAGAGAAAATCATGTTCAAATGATAACTTTTTTTCTCCTACTTTAATCATCAAACTAGTTTCGATTTCTTTAATTTATTTTGACTAGAAATTATAAAAAAAAATAAAAAGTCAATAAATTAAAAATAAAACAATTTAAATTGGACTTGAACCCATACTCAAATCGGACGTGCATTGCACATAGATTGAACTAGCACACATGTCCATGTACGAGTTGCACCCCGTCCAAGGAAGAAATTCTTGGGTGAATTATCTTTCTCTTTGTGACTATACCGATGGCCAAGAAGGCGAAGTTGAACAACCTCTGCTAAGGACGACAACTTCTATCGTCGATGGTGACTTTCTTCTCCTCTGTCTATTTTACCTTTATTTTTTATTTTTTGTACCTCACCTCAATTTCATCAAACTCATTAAAAAAAAAAAATTTCTTCTTTTTTTCAATTCATTTCAGCTTTGCTTAGGGGTTTCTTTATTAACACTTTAATTTTCAATTTAAATAAATTCTAGGAAAGATCGAACATGTGCTTGAAAAATTACGCAGTTAGCAATCTGGGCTTGTGCTAGTGCAATTTTGGACATCCAAAATATTGAATGGCCGGTATTCTCTTAAAACTCAAAATTCACTCTTTTTTCTTGTAACATATGATGATACACTTTGTGAGTATCGGAGGATCTCTTGTGATCGTGACATGAACTTGCATGGAAAGTGGGAAGAAGATGCCTCGCCCCTCGGCATCGTATTCTATAGCCAAAAGCCCTCGGTTTGGTCTGAGAATGATTTAGCATCTTTGTGTTTGCCTGTAAATTTTCTTGGGTATGAACCACCTTCGTATGTTATTCACCAAAAAAAAAAAAACTTCCGTATCAGAATTGTGTCGATATACTTGAAATAGTATCCAATACCAAAGAGCTATGTCTACAATTTTTCAAGGAAGCTCGTGTTTGTGATCTCTTTCAGGTTTGTCGCCAACCCAACCCATATCTTAGACATATTCAATTTCATGTCAAAAAAAATAGTATTTTCTTCTATTGGCAAATGTTCTCAACATTTTTAAGGTTTCAAAGGATTCATGACTTGTATCATCTCTTTTGTTATTCCCTTGCAGAAGGAAGGTCTGAAATGTTCAGATGTAGGACTTGAACACTTGGGCATGAAAGTAAGTGGCAAAAATTGAAATGCATAAATGTCAAGTATGGTATGGAGTCATTGTTTGGTGATTTTGGAGAATTACTCCACGCTGTTTATCCTTTGACACTTGTCAAGTTATCTCTCAAAATTTTAACCCGCAACCTTAACAAATTAGAATGGCTTGTATAGCGATCCAGGTTTTCCCTCCATTGGTTCTGTATTCCGAACTCGGTTTCGTTGATGTCTGTTGTTGCATATGTTGCATTTCCGTCATTTTAACTCTTTGAATTTGAGTTTAGAAATGTCTTGAGCGTGTTTCAAATAGGTTGGTTGAGTTTTATTCTCAAATTTTGTTGCCCCAATTTTTGTTGATCCGCTCGAGCGGACGCTCGAGCGGAGTTTGCATCCTTTCAGCATTCTGTGCATCTGCAAATGTACTACAAAAATGTTTTTCACGCTCGAGTGGAGTTCCTCACGCTCGAGCGGGTTTGAGCTCGAGTGGGTTTGTTGCGGTCGAGCGGGTGTCTGGAATCTGTAAAAGTACTAGAGGAGTGTGTTCTACGCTCAAGCGGGTATCTTTGCGCTCAAGCGGGTAAAGTTCTTTTGTCTTACGCTCGAGCGTCCTATTCTCCGCTCGAGCGGACTATACGTATATCAGATCTTGACTGTGTTATTTTAAATCACTTTTTCAACCCACTCTCTCTCTCTAACTTTTGAAAACCCTCATTTGAGAGCTCCTCTCTCTAGAATACAACTTCTCTCTAAGAAATCATATAGTTTGAGTGATCTTCTACCATAGTTCCTTTATATAAAGTGTGGAGCTTGGTGGGGGCTACATTTCAATTTGAAAATCTTTGGGTTTGGAGCACTTTGAGTTTCATCACCTTCTCAATTTGGTCTCTTCATTTGAGGTAGGGATAACCTACTCCTCTCTATGGGTTTTGACATAAATACTGTGTATTTTGGATAGATGGGGTTGTTTGGTGATTTTGGGAAAGTTAGGTTTTGTTTTAGAGTTTTAAAAAGAGGGGTTTTCAAATGTTAAACTCCATGTGTATGAGAGGTCTTGGAAAATAGTATTATTGTTGTTTAATTGATGAAATTGAACCTTAGGGTTGATATTTGAAAGAGGAAATGCCTAATTAATGTGATAAATTAATTTGGGAAAATATGAAATTAAGTTGGAAACCATGAAATTGGGAAATTATGAGATTGAATGGTGTAATTGGATTAATTAATCACTCACTCATGAAAATGTTGAGATTTTATCTGTTTGATAAATTTATTATCTGTTTAGAGATAACTATTTTGGGCTATCGGTGGAGGATAGTCTTGATTGTTGTAAACCTTGTATGTTGATTAGGGAAAAGCAAATCATCATGGAATGTGTCATTGAATATGACGGTTGAAATAATACATCGAATATGTGTATTGATTGATCATTGTATATGATATTTGTTAAATACAATGTATATATATGTTGTTTGGGAGGAGATAGGGGATGTACTCCATGGTTAGATAGGGGATGGACTCCATTGATAATTAAGTTGGCCAGAGTGTCCAAGGTGAAAGTCCCGAAATTCTAAATGCGTTTCCATAACGTAGATAATTGAAGTATTGAAAGTGTTTTTGACATGAGTTGTAGTCTCATTTGAATTATGAATAAAGGAAGTGTTTTAATATGGGATGTAGTCTCATTTAATTGTTTGGCCAGGTTCTGTGCCATGTTTATGAATTGAATTGGTTAAGTAAAGGAAAGTGGAATGAAACATGTACATATTTGTCATGAAACTGGATTGTGTTGTAAGTTGGTTTATAAGTGTTAGCCATTTATCAAATGCTAATGTTTTAGTTATTGCTCATATCTGGTTTAGAATATCTCTGCTGGGCTTTGGCTCACCCTATATGAGATATCATTTACAGGTTCAGGTGATATGCCACCTCCAAGGACGTAGCTTGGAAGGTTTTGGAAGTTGAAAACTCTTGTGGTTGTTTTGTTATTTTGGTATTACATGTAAATTCAAGCTAAGGGCTTAATGTGTACTTGAGTTAGTACTCTCTTTTTGTAACCAAGTGTTGGCTTGAAAAGTTGTAAGCCCATGGGGCATTTACTTTTGTTGTCAACATGTAATACTTTTGTAATGAATACTCTGATTAA
Organism: Camellia lanceoleosa; assembly: GCA_025200525.1. Taxonomy (NCBI): domain Eukaryota; kingdom Viridiplantae; phylum Streptophyta; class Magnoliopsida; order Ericales; family Theaceae; genus Camellia; species Camellia lanceoleosa. Next base: position 147,113,753 of record CM045763.1, on the reverse strand, counting down.
TGGAGGTATGCTTTATTCTCGTATGTCTATGGATATCTTGAATGTATGATTTACGAGTTTATTTTGAGGGTGTTACAACTTGGTATCAGAGCGTACCGGGTTTGAATACTTTGGGTACGTGGGAAGTGATTAGTACCACAATGGGTTTGTCTCGCTTGTTAGAGACTTATGTGTGATATTATGTGGTTATTTGATAACATGTTTATGTGACTATATGGGTATGAGATTTAGTTTCTAGGATGTTGATTGGATCCTTGGGTTTCTGGGAGTCTTGTTGGAAAAGCACTTGATCAATGCTGTTTCTAACCGGAACTCTAGCAATGCCTCGGAACTGTCATTATTCGAAAATGAAATTCGTAAGTGCTTATGTGATTATGTGCGTACGTGGAATGAATTACTGTTGTCCAATGCATTAGGACGCAAGTGGAATAGCTTTGACACATTTGTGAATATGCTAATGTTGTTCGTTACCTTTGTTAGAATGTCAGGACGAGGGCGTGGTGGTGGCGAGGTAGGTCTAGGAGGCGGAGGTGCCTATACGGATGAGATTCGGTCTGCAGAGGAGGGTGTTGGTCAGTCAATGTGGCGAGCAGAGGTCGATGAGCCATGGCGCCTTAGCCTACGATATGGGGAGCATTGAGGGAATCCATGGACATTCTCGAGTTGAGAATCAAGTCGAGCCTATATTCTTGAGCTAGGGCCTTCTTTTCTGAAGAGGGAGTTTTTCCGGTCTAACCCGGACGAGTTTCTAGGGGATCCCAAGGAACCATTGAAGCCTGATGAGTGGCTTGAGTAGATGACGAAGACGTTTGAGATGCTTGGCATCGAAGACGGGGCATTGAAGGTGACCTTGGCATCTTTCCAGCTGAAGGGAGACCCGGACTTGGGAGGCTTTCGTTGGTGCCTTTCAGGAGAAGTTTCTGTCTCCCGCTGTCAGGGAGAAGTTGAGGGATCAGTTCTGTCAGCTCAAGCAGCTGAGTACATCAGCGGTGGAGTTTGAGGCCGCATTTACTAGCTTATTGAGGTTTGCTCCTGAGTTAGTGGCGTTTGAGGAACGCCGTTGTCTTGAATTTGAGAAGAAGTTAAAGACCGGGCTCAAGATGAGAGTTGCGGGGTCCATGACTCGGGAATATGGACGCCTTGTGGATGCTGCGGCCCATATGGAGATTATTATGTATGAGGAGCAGGGAGAGGATGAGGGGCTCCAATAGGAGTCAGGATGGCCAGGGGGACGGTAGGAGGCAGAGGGGTTCTAACCCTCAGCAGTCTCAGGGTGCTTTTATGAGATCTACCTTTCCAGTGCCGAGTTCAGGCTCTGGGAGAGGCAGTCAGGGAGACTTTACTTGTTACAAATGTGGTCAGCTGGGTAACAAGTCTCCAGCTTGCCCGCAGAGGAGAGGAGGTCAGAGAGCAGCTTCATCTTCAGCTAGACCTCAGAGCCAGAGTCAGGGCAGAGGCCAACTGTCCCTCTTACATTTGCCCCTTGCGTGTATGAGAAATTTTAAATTTCTCGGACATGCATACTGTCATTTCTTCGGCCCTGCTTCGCATCATGTTCCCCAAAAAAATATATGTTGTCACGACAAAGCCTATGGATAAAGTTCATGACGCACTTCAATTTACAGATAAAATTGACAAGCAAAAAATAAAAAAAAAAATTTACTCCTTTTTATTTTTTATTTTTTTATTTTTTTTATTTTTTACATCTAAGAAAATATATATATAAATTTTCCTAACACATATGAAATGATAAGGCTCACATGTATTTTCTTCTTGTTTGGCAAGTTAATGAGTCAGCAAGATATGTTGTATGGATATATGTGAAGGAATATATGAAGGAATATCCTAAGCATGATGCCACTTTTTTCCTATTTAAAGAAAAGGGCCAAAACCTTATTTAGCTCACTAAGTTTTTGCACAGCCGCCACACCCATTCCAACTTCATCTCTCAGCCTACTCTCTCTCTCTAGATCGAGAGGCCATCTTTCTTCCTCAGCAACCCAGCACTGCTGCCATTTGCATGAACCTCCATGCGACTTCTAGCCCGTCGCCGAAGATCCACTCTTTATCCTGAGACCGGCAAGACACCCATTTCGTCATAGTTCTTTGCCTCCTCGCGTTTCGAAGCTCGAGTTGGAGGTTGAGAGGCTGAGGCAGAAGAGTCACGACAAGGATCGCTTGATTTTTGGAGCTCCAAGACAAGGTTTCACACCTCCAACAGGCCTGTCACGAATCAGATTCGCTCTTGAGAATGGCTCGTGTTGATATTGTGAAGCTTTCAAAGGATCGAGATTCATTGGCCATGACCTTTTGAACCATAGTCCGGCTTACAGATTCTGCCGTTACTTCACTTTGTTCACTTGTGCAGTTTTCTTCATTTTTCTTGGAAATATCAGAAGACAAGCTTTCTTTTCCCAACATTGTGAAGGATTCACCTTTCAGTCCCAAGCCAGTAGTCATTTGTAAAGAATAATAATTGGAAGTGATGATCTGCCTTGAGGAGGTTTTATTATCCACGTTATCCTTGTTTTGTTTTTGTGTGTCACATTCTGAACCATCCTTGTAGGTGGACCCATTTTCTTCATAAGACGATGCATTTCCAGTCTTGTGATTGTAAATTCCACACAAGGTTTCTGCGCTCCGTAATAGCTCCACAAAAGAAGAGCCAACAAGACTGTTGGGATTTGATCTGGTTCCTGGATTTATACGAGTTGTCATGCAAAAATGATCTTATTCTTTCGTGGTTTGAGCCATTGATGAGTCCTGAGTTTTGAGAGGAACCGTGAGTCGAGAAGAAAGTACATCATCTGTTTCTCTTACGCTCCCATGAAACACCCTTTGCTTTGTGGTGATTCACCACTATGTCTGTTGTTGATTTATGGTATATCTCTAGACTATTTCCAGAAATATCTGAGGATTTACATTTCAAATTATCTGTTGATAATGCTTGATAAAATACATTTTGAATCCTCACTTGGGATCTGAACTATACTGATGTTGAGACTTGTTAACTCTGAGAATGATGAAATTTTACTGCTCACTTATGTGTTTGAACCACTGTTACTAAATCTTGAACTCATGTTGACAAATCTAACATAAATAGAATATTTGATGCTTGCATTGCAATATTGATGTCAAGGGCAGAGATGTGATAGGAATGATGTCACGCTTGACGCCTTGCGCCGAGACCGAACCAGCCTACCATCGGCCTCTCTTTGCTGAAACTCTTCCTCCGGCTTCGACGATCCAATACAAACCACAAACGTGACCCACTCAATGTGACGTGTGTGGTTGTCGACTCTTTTGTGGTACCACCGTTGGTTCCGGCTTCAACTTGTCTGACACCGACCACGCATGTTCGCCCACTCAACGCAACGTGTGTGGTCTTGCCCAGCCTAGCTCAGTCTTGTTGATCAGCGTCGACGCCAACTCCGCTACGTCTTCAACACTACCTTCGGCCTCAACTGTAACTGGTTATTGACCACGCCGCCCACTCAACGCGGCGTCGGTCTAACTATATTCTTTCTTGCCCACTAAACCTTTGTTATTGATTTACTCGGCTATCTTGATCTTGGTTCCACCCATTCGTGGCTTATTTTCTGCTTCCACATTGACTCTAACACAGCCGTGCTCTTCCTCCGTTGGCCCAAACCTGTGAGTAAGCTCTTTGAATTTGGTGGAAGCTCCCATCTTCATTCTTATTGTTTTGATGGACTTTTGTACTCAAAATAAATATGCACTGATACATTTTCAAATTTGGGAATTCTGGTGATAATTTATTTCAGTCTTGAGGCTTGCAAACAATCTTGAACTAGTGCTCTGATTATATACATCTTCAAATCCTTGCTTGAGATTCGGGAGTTTTATTGATGGACTGGATATAGATAAATCTTTAACAGTGCGTTATTGAATTTCATTGCTGATTTTTCAAGATAAAAACACACCATGATATTGCACTCCTCCTGATATGTAAAACCTGAGCCCATGCTTTGATGATTTTGATACAAATAGAGCTATTGAAAAATATTGAGCACTCGCTGGTTGTTTTTGGTGAATTTATCCATCGCCATCCTTGTGAATGTTGGCATAGTTACTGTTTGAACTCTTGTTGTTGAATACCATTGTTGAAAATTTGAAGAGAATAGAACAAATGTGTAGTTATTGATGTTGCCCCATTCGGATAATGCCTGAATTAGGATATGAAATTGATATTGCTCATCTCATTTGCCGGCTTTGCTATTTCAGGCAAATGAATTCTTGATTGAAATCCACGACCTCGGGGTCCTTAGAACCCACACTAATGAGAGCAAGGGCTATTCCTCGGAAGTCCGAAGAGAAGCAAGACTATCCCTCGGGAGTTCAAAAGTAGCACACACCCTACTTTGGCAAGAAAGATTCATCTGGAAGATAACCGAGTCTACCAAGCTTGCACCAATAGAAGTAAAGATTGTCTCTTAGAAGTCTGAGCAGAAGCAAAGTATCCCTCAAAAGTTCGAGCGGAAACAAGGTTGTCCCTCAGAAGTCCGAGCAGAAACAAGGCTGTCCCTCAGAAGTTTGAACGGAAACAAGGCTCTCATTCAGAAGTCCGAGCAGAAACAAGGCTGTCTCTCGGAAGTCCGAGTGGATACACACTCATTTCTTCAGCAATTCAATGGAAGCAAATGCTATTCCTCGAAGCTCGCACTGACAGAAGCGAGGTCTGCTCTTTCAAAAGTCTGAGTGGGAGCACACACTCTATTTCAGCAAGAAAGATCTTCGAAGCTCGCATTGATGAAAGCAAGGATTGTCCCTCGGAAGTTTGAATGAAAGCAGGAGATGTCTCTCGGAAGTCTAATGTATGCAAACTCTCTTCTTTGGTAATCAATGGAAGCAAAGGTTGTCCCTCGAAAGTCCGAGTGGGAGTATATTCTACTTCAACAAGGAAGTTCCTTGAAGCTTGAACTGACAGAAGTAAGGGCTATTCTTCGGAAGTCGAAGTGGGAACACACACTCTGCTTCAATAAGAAAGACCCTCGAACCTTGCACTGACGGAAGTAAGGGCTATTCTTCGGAAGTCTGAGTGGGAGCAACACTCTACTTTAGCAAGAAAGACCCTCGAAGCTTGCATTGAAAGAAGCAATGGCTGATGGAAACAAGGGCTATTCTTCGGAAGTCCGAGTGGGAACACACATTCTGTTTCAACAAGAAAGACCCTCGAAGCTTGCATTGATGTAAGTAAGGGCTATTCTTAGGAAGTTCGAGTGTGAGCACACACTCTACTTCAGCAAGAAAGACCCTCAAAGCTTGCATTGATGGAAGCCATGGCTGCTCTTCGGAGGTCCGAGTGGAAGTACATTTCTACTGTGTCAAGAAAACTCCCTTCAGGTTGGTAACCGAGTCTACTATTCACCTTTCTTCTTTGAGGGGCAACAAAAATTGAAAACTGTTTCAAGCAACATGACATAATGAAGATATACAATGTAGAGAAAATAACTTCTAATGGAGATACATAATATGGAGGAAATAACTTTCTTCATAACATAAGAAAGAAAGATAGAAAATTCTTGGACAATGCAATAAATACAAATTGTAAATGTCATAGATAGACTTATTCTGCGGAATGTTGACATTTGCCCCTAGAGTTGCAAGATCATTTGGAAAGCTTTCACCAGCTGCTCGGGTTGTGGCCATCGTATACCATCATAGCCATGTCTTCTAAGATATCCTGGGGCTCCTGTTCTTTGAACTCTAGCTCATCTGCTTCGACTTTCTTTCTAAAGATCTTCTTATGTGTCCGGCACTTTTCTGTAGGATGTCCTAGTGATCGGTGGAAAACACAATAATTAGGACCCTCGCGGTCCTTCTTGACAAAAAGCTCTTGATCTGAGGCAACCGGTTCTCGTCGCTACCCATTCTTTAACTAAGGCCTTCACCTCCTCAACGCTACACGGAAAAGGAGTGTCATCTTCGCAGTATTTCCTCTTCTGACCTCTGAATTCCTTCCCTTGTGACTTTCGGGTAGAAGGCGCGGAAGCCGCAGTAGCAGAAGGTCCTCAGGATGACTCGAAGCTGGTTTTATAACTAGTCTCGAACCCGATCTCCTGAGATTGAGGTACGTTGATGTTCCGAGATGCTTCAATTAGTGCCGAGAAGGTGAGTAGCTTGTGATTAACAAGAAGCATCTTGTACACGTTCAATGCCCCTTCAACACAGATTTAGACCAAGTAGCTTTCCTCCACAGCCTCATGACAGTCCACAACTTTGTCTTGGAACCTCTGCACATATTCGAGAATGTCTTCACTCTCTCATTGCTTTTCCTTACATAGGGTAAGTGTGGTCACTTTCTCGGCCACTTGAAAGAATTTGGCATGGAATTTGTTGACCATCTCCTCCCAACTTCGAACAGAGTTTGGGGCCAAGTTAACGTACCAACTATATGCTCAGTCGGTGAGGGACTTGGAGAATTCTCTTAGTCGAAGGACATGATTTGAACCATGAATCCCCAAAGTCTCGATGAACCGAACAACATGTTCTCGAGCATTTCCTTGCTTGCCATTGAATTTGATGAACTTCGGCACCGTGTACCCCTCCGGGTATGGATAACTCAACATCTCGATAGGGTATGGTGGCTTGACATCCGGATCAGGCAAAGAGGGTAAAGTCCTTGTGCCCCGTTCGAGATCGAACATGGCTTGCACATCGGCGAGAGTGAGAAATTGTTGAGGGAGAGAACTTGATGGTGGTATTCCCGAAACCTGACTTGTAGACCCAAAGACTGAGCTTAGAGCAACTTGGCCATTTGGGTGTTGAGAATTCACCATCGGTGAAGACACATGATGAAATTGGCCATCGGCGCCTATGGACACGCCATTTGGTGATGGAACATTGAATTGAGGCCCGTAAAGTCCACCGCACGGGGCTGCTATACCAAGTTATGCTTGCAAATTTGTTGTCGGCGCCAAAGGAGACCCACTCGGTACATGAGTAGAATTTACAATTGGTGGAACAAGATTAGGCATGGATGGAATACCATTTTGTAGAGAAATTTCTATAGGCCTTCTTTGAACTTCCACAGCTATTGGAACACCATTCATCATGCTGGAAACTCCTCCAACCGCCGCTGGACTATGGCTTCATCCTCCAGGTGCATGATTTTGCACTCCACGGGCCGTAGGTTGGCCATGACTTGTTCCTCCTAGCACTTGATTCTGCACACCATTTTGTACAACTTCAAGGAGAATTTGGGGTGGATCTTGATGGTTTTGACCATTTCCAACATTGCCATGAAGTTGTTGATGCTTGTCAGTGCCGACTTGACCTCCATTTGTTGCTGGCCGTGCGAAATTCAAACCCATCACCAACATGGTGTGGGTAAGATTTTGAAGGGTTCTGAGAATCTCTTGTTGAGTGTGTTGGAGTTCTTGAATGGCTTCAAGGATGAGAGGTGAGTCTTGAACTTGAGTCCTTTCATCACCACCATTGGAAGAGCCTTGTTGATGAGTCTCGTTATCTGCCATTTTTTTTGCCGGTGTTGTATGAGTTTCAGATCTCATTGAAACCATTAACCAATCTGCCTCCCCAGCAGAGTCGCCAAATGTATGAGAGGGTTCAAGAAAGGGGTTGGAAAATTCGAAGATCTTCGAAGATCCTTGAAGAACAACTTCGAATTCTCTAGAATATGATGAGAGGCTTAGATTCTTCAATAATCTGAACTTAGGAACACAAAAACAAAGGAGATGATGGAGATAAGAGATTGGGTGAAGAAGAAGGCAAAATGGCTAGAGAGAGAATAATGGCAAGGCTCTCTCATGGATCTCCCACTTTCACTCTCAAGGTTGATAGTGGAGAGGGGAAATTAGTTCTTTCCCAAGAGTTGAAAAATCTCCAAAATCCATCCCCTGTAAAGCTATGGGTGGGTGCTATTTATAGGCACCTCGTGATGTAGGATGGAGCTCATGTGTAAGGCATATGAGGAATATTCTCTCTAACCACCTTGTCCTAGGAGGTGACCTCTCCGAGGATAAGGAAAACCCCGAAGAGGAGATCAACCTCTCGGCGAACCCTTCTTCTTAGCCACACCTAACCAATGATCCCCAATCATCCCAAAGGGTCAGGGGTAGTCCCAGAGGACGTCCTGCCGCATAAGGGTCAGGGATAGTTCAAAAGAACGCCTTGCCGCATATATTGCCGAGTCTCAGGAACCCCCTAGATCGTGCTACCTCGACCCGAGTATAGGCTAATTTAACTGAAGAGTGAATTTATCTCCACTCATCGTCCTCGGGATCGGGTCCTTTGTTCGGACTCCATTACGCCCATGGTTACGGTATGTAGATCCGAAAAGCTCAGAGTCATAAGTGTTGGGGACTCATTAATGGAGCGGCTTCTAGATTGCGTTTGAATCCGTTCGAAGCCAAGTGTTTCGAATCTCTAGGTTCGTGGATCCGAACCATTTCGAGTCCAAGTACCTCGGATCTCTAGGTTTGCTTAATACCCTTTCGAGTCCAGGCCGGAGTAAGTCTCTAAGTTCGTGGATCCGAACCCTTTCAAGTCCGAGCCCGAGTAAGTCTCTAAGTTCGTGGATCCGAACCCTTTCGAGGCTTAGAGTGATTCGGCCCGTTTGATGGCGATAAATCCGAGCCCACCAATCTTGGACTTGCAATAAATTTGGACCCACTAATGTTGGGCTATTAGGCCTAAATAATTTAGTGGGCTCAAATTAGCCCCTCTTACACATGTAAATTCAAGCTAAGGGCTTAATGTGTACATGAGTTAGTACTCTCTTTTTGTAACCAAGTGTTGGCTTGGAAAGTTGTAAGCCCATGGGGCATTTACTTTTTGTTGTCAACATGTAATACTTTTGTAATGAATACTCTAATTAATGGAGGTATGCTTTATTCTCGTATGTCTATGGATATCTTGAATGTATGATTTACGGGTTCATTTTGAGGGTGTTACAACTTGGTATCGGAGCATACCGGGTTTGAATACTTTGGGTACGTGGGAAGTGATTAGTACCACAATGGGTTTGTTTCGCTTGTTAGAGACTTATGTGTGATATTATGTGGTTATTTGATAACATGTTTATGTGACTATATGGGTATGAGATTTAGTTTCTAGGATGTTGATTGGATCCTTGGGTTTCTGGGAGTCTTGTTGGAAAAGCACTTGATCAATGCTGTTTCTAACCGGAACTCTAGCAATGCCTCGGAACTGTCATTATTCGAAAATTAAATTCGTAAGTGCTTATGTGATTATGTGCTTACGTGGAATGAATTACTGTTGTCCAATGCATTAGGACGCGAGTGGAATAGCTTTGACACATTTGTGAATGTGCTAATGTTCTTCGTTACCTTTATTAGAATGTCAGGACGAGGACGTGGTGGTGGGCGAGGTAGGCCTAGGAGGCAGGAGGTGCCTATACTAGATGAGATCAAGCCTTGCCGGGAGGTGTTGGTTAGGTCAATGTGGTCGAGCGGTGGGTGATGAGCCATGGCGCCTTAGCCTCACGATATGGCGGGAGCATTGAGGAATCCATGGACATTCTCGAGTTGAGAATCAAGTCTAGGCCCATATTCTTGAGGCATGGCCTTCTTTTACGAAGAGGAGTTTTTAGGTCTAACGGACGAGTTTCTAGGGATCCCAAGGAACCATTGAAGCGATGAGTGGCTTGAGTAGATGATGAAGGCGTTTGAGATGCTTGGCATCGAAGGCGGACATTGAAGGTGACCTTGGCATCTTTCGGTGAGGAGACCTAGACTTGGGAGGCTTTTCGTTGGTGCCTTTCGGAGAAGTTTACGTCTCCATTGTCGGGAGAAGTTGAGGATCGATTCTGTCGGCTCAAGCGGTGAGTACATCGGCCGGAGTTTGAGGTGCATTTACTAGCTTATTGAGGTTTGCTCCTGAGTTAGTGGCGTTTGAGGAACGCCGTTGTCTTGAATTTGAGAAGCAGTTAAAGACCGGGCTCAAGATGAGAGTTGCGGGGTCCATGACTCGGGAATATGGACGCCTTGTGGATGCTGCGGCCCATATGGAGATTATTATGTATGACGAGCAGGAGAGGGAGAGGATGAGGGGCTCCAATAGGAGTCAGGATGGCCAGGGGGACGGTAGGAGGCAGAGGGGTTCTAACCCTCAGCAGTCTCAGGGTGCTTTTGTGATATCTACCTTTCCAGTGCCGAGTTCAGGCTCTGGGAGAGGCAGTCAGGGAGACTTTACTTGTTACAAATGTGGTCAGCTGGGTAACAAGTCTCGGCTGCCCTTGAGAGGGAGGAGGTCAGAGAGCAGCTTCATCTTCAGCTAGACCTCAGAGCCAAAGTCAGGACAGAGGCCAACCGCTCTCGTGTTACCAGTGTGGTCAGGCGGGGCACCTGAAGAGGTTTTTCCCGAAGTTGTGTGGCACATCTGGTGCATCTGGGTCGAGGCAAAGCTATCAGCCAGCTCAGCCAGTTCAGGCCTCGAGGGCCATTCAGGGAGCCTCATCGTCTTAGTCTATGTAGTCTTTTTGCTCAAGAGGTGGCGGTAGATTCGAGACCTTGAGGCGTGTGTATCTTATTACCTTGAGGATCTTGTACCGACTCCATCTGTTGTGAGAGGTACCTTTTTGTTTTGCAACTCGGTTGCTAGTGTGTTGATTGATATAGGTGCATCCCATTCCTTTATATCTACTACATTTGCTTCTATTTTGGGGTTGGAGTTGGCACAGTTAGCTTCTCCTATTTGTGCTGTATCACCTGTTGGGGGTGAGTTGATTTTGAAACAAGGGTGTCGGGGCTGTGATATTGAGGTTGCCGATCGCTGGCTTCCATTTTCTTTTGTAGTTATGGCTATGTTGGGTTTTGATGTGATTTTGGGTATGGACTGGTTATCGTCATACCGGGCTGTTATTGATTGCTACCGCCAGAGGGTTACGGTATATACCTTGAGCAGGGATTGTTTTCATTTCTTGGGGGATCGGGTTGGTAGAGTGTTGCCACCAGTGTATGATCCGCGAGGGTGAAGTGAGCTTAGTGGTCTTCTTGCTAGCTTTATAAGTAATGAGTGTGATGAGATCCAGATTGAGTTACCCAGAGTAGTTCGTGAGTACTCGGACATTTTTCCCGAGGATCTTGTTAGTTTACCACCCCATCGAGAGGTTGAGTTCTCTATTGATTTAGTGCCTGACACGGCGCTGATTTCTATGGCATCGTATCGTTTTGCCCCAGCCGAGTTGTGTGAGTTGAAGATTCAGCTCCAGGAGTTGCTAGATAAGGGCTTTATTCGTCCTAGTACTTCACCGTGGGGAGCACCGACCCTCTTTGCTAAAAAGAAAGATGGTGCCTTGAGACTTTGTATTAATTACCGGAAATTGAATCGGGCTACAGTTAAGAACAAGTACCCTATGCCTCGTATAGATGATTTCTTTGACCAGTTGAAAGGGTCCCGTTGTTTCTCCAAGATAGACTTGAGATCGAGTTACCATCAGTTGAGGGTCAGAGAGGAGGATATTCCAAAGATGGCATTCCGTACGCGGTATGGCCACTATGAGTTTCTGGTGATAACTTTTGGGGTCACCAATGCACCGGCAGTGTTATGGACTTGATGAACCGGATCTTCCCGGAATTCTTGGATCGTTTTATGGTCATTTTCGTGGACGACATTCTGATTTATTCACCTTCTGAGGAGGAGCACGAGGAATACTTGAGAGTGGTGCTTGAGTTACTTAGAGCCCATAAGCTGTATGCTAAGTTTGGGAAGTGTGAGTTCTGGCTAAGAGAGGTTAAGTTTTTAGGCCATGTAGTCTCCGGGAAAGGAGTGTCTGTTGATACATTCAAGATAAGCGGTCGAGGATTGGGCCTGACCTTTAGAGTGTTTTGAGATCACTTGATTTTACGAGATTGGTAGGTATTACCGTCGGTTTGTGAAAAGATTTCTCGAGCTAGCTTTAGTTGACTAGATTAGTGAAAGGGGTCAAATTTGTATGGAGTAAGACTTGTGAAAAGTTGTTCCAAGAGTTTAAAGTTAGACTTACCACCGCTCCAGTGTTGATTATTCCGGAGAGAGGTTTGGGTTATGCGGTTTATTGTGATGCTTCACGAGAGGGTTTGGGTTGTGTGTTGATGCAAGAGGGGAAAGTGGTAACCTATGGCTCGCGGCAGTTGAAAATACATGAAAGGAATTACCCTACACATGACCTAGAGTTAGCAGCTGTAATTTTTGCCTTGAAGATTTGGAGGCACTACCTTTATGGTGAGAGATTCGAGGTGTTCTCGAATCATAAGAGTCTGAAATATCTGTTTACACAGAAAGACTAGAACTTCAGGCCGAGGAGATGGATGGAGTTTATTGAGGATTACGACTTCGCGTTGCATTACTATCTAGGGAAGGCCAATGTTGTGGCCGATACCCTTAGCAGGAAATCCATTAGTGATGTAGCTTGTGTAGCCATACGAGAGTGGGAAATGTTGGGTGCACTTGGCGAGTTTGATTTGCTTCTGGGCGAATCTGTTGAGTCTGCGGCCTTGTTTTCTGTAGTTGCATAGCCTACACTTGTGAATCGAGTGTTAGAGGCACAGGGGAGTGACCTTGAGGTAGAATCCCTTCGAGAGAAGATCTCCAGTGGGAAGGTTGAGAAGGGTTTGACTATGTGTCCTGACCTGAGTGTGAGGTACCGAGACTGTCTGTTTGTGCCGAAGTCTTGCTGAGAGGAAGTACTCCGAGAGTTTCACCATTCACGCCTTGAGGTGCATCTGGGAGGCACTAAGATGTATCGTGATTTGGGTCGCTAGTTTTGGTGGTGGGGTATGAAGAAAGATGTGGTAGTTTTTGTATCTAAGTGCCTTACTTGTCAGTAAGTGAAGGCCGAACATCAGAGGCCAGCGGCTTTGTTACAACCCTTGCCTATAGCCGAGTTGAAGTGGGAGCATGTCACGATGGACTTCGTTGTAGGTCTTCCGAGGACTCAGCGAGGTAGTGATGCTATTTGGGTGGTTGTAGACCGGTTGACTAAGTCGGCGCACTTTATCCCTATGCGAGTGAGAGATTCGGTAAATCATCTAGCCGACCTGTATATTCGGGACATAGTGAGGTTGCATGGGGTCCCAGTGTCGATCGTCTCAGATAGAGATCCACGTTTTATTGCTAGGTTGTGGCAGAGTTTGCAGAGTGCCATGGGCACTAGATTGACCTTTAGCACGACTTATCATCCTTAGACTGACGGGCAGTTCGAGTGTACTATTCAGATCCTTGAGGATTTGCTTCGAGGCTGTGTCCTTGACTTTAGTGGGTCGTGGGAGAGGCACTTGCCCTTAGTTGAGTTTGCCTACAACAACAGTTTCCAATTGAGTATTGGTATGGCACCGTTTGAGGCCTTGTATGGCCGATCGTGTAGGTCTCCAGTTTGTTGGGCCGAGGTGGGTGATGCACCTTTGTGGGGCCTGGAGTTGGTATGGGAAACGATGGAGAAAGTTGAACTTATCCGTAGGAGGCTTGTTACAGCCCAGAGTCATCAAAAGAGTTATGCCGGCCGTAAAAGGAGGCCTTTGGCATTTAAGTCCGATGATCATGTCTTCTTGAAAATATCACCTAGGTGGGCTTTGATGAGGTTTGGGAAGAGTGGGAAGTTGTCCCTCGGTTTATTGGCCTTTTCGAGATCCTTGAGAGGATGGGCGAGGTTGCCTACCGTTTAGCTTTGTCGCCGCAGTTGTCCAGAGTGCATGACGTGTTTCATGTTAGTATGCTTCGGAAATACGAGCCGGATCCGTCTCATGTATTGGATTGGACCGACTTAGAGGTTGACGAAGATATCTCGTATGAGGAGAGATCGGTGCGGGTCTTGGATAGGCAGGATCAAGTCTTGCGAGGCAAGACGATACCCTTGGTAAACGTTTTGTGGAAACATCACGGGGTTGAGGAAGCCACTTGGGAATGTGAGTTAGATGTCCGTGAGAAATATCCGGACTTGTTTGATAATGTTTAAGCATGTATTGGAAGTTTTGTTTTGTTGATAAACTTTAAGAACATTGAATATGTCTTAAGTTGTAAAACATTGTATATGTTTTGGTTTATGGGAGTATTGTAATGGTTGGTTATGCCTTGGAAATGGAAGATAATTTAGCATTGTATATGTTGAATGTGTTGTAGAAATGCAAATATATTATTAACATTGAATATGTTATGAAATGGTGGAATATGATATTGGAATTTGTTGGATCTGAAGGAAATGCATGTTGTAACATATATTGTGAATTGCCTCTTGAAAAGAGATGGAATGACCGGTAATGGGTCAAGTTATTGAATGTTGAATTGTAATATTGTTGAAAATTGGAAAAGATCACAATTTTGAAACTTATGCTATCTAATTTCAGGGACAAAATTCTTTAAGGGGAGGTTATAGCGATCTTTGGTTTTCCCTCCATTGGTTCTGTATTCCGGACTCGATTCCGTGGATGTCTGTTGTTGCATATGTTGCATTTCCGTCCTTTAACTCTTTGAATTTGAGTTTAGAAATGTCTTGAGCGTGTTTCAAACAGGTTGGTTGAGTTTTAGTCTTAAATTTTGTTGCCCAGATTTTTGTTGATCCACTCAAGCGGGTCTTGTTACGCTCGAGCGGAGTTTGCATCCTTTCAGCATTTTGTGCGTTTGCAAATGTACTATAGAAATGTTTTTCACGCTCGAGCGGAGTTCCTCACGCTCGAGTGGGTCTGAGCTCGAGCGGGTTTGTTGCACTCGAGCGGGTGTCTGGAATCTGTAAAAGTACTGGAGGACTGTATTCTATGCTCGAGCGGGTATCTTTGCGCTTGAGCGGGTAGTGCTTTGCTATTGTGCCTTGGTGTTCAAGCGGGTCTGTTTGCGCTTGAGCAGGTAAAATTTTTCTATCTTACGCTCGAGCGTCCTATTCTCCGCTCGAGCGGACTATACGTATATCAGATCTTGACTGTGTTATTTTAAATCACTTTTTCGACCCACTCTCTCTCTCTCTAACTTTTCAAAACCCTCATTTGACAGCTTCTCTCTCTAGAATACAACTTCTCTCTAAGAAATCATCTAGTTTGAGTGATCTTCTACCATAGTTCCTTTGCATAAATTGTGGAGCTTGGTGGGGGCTCCATTTAAATCCAAAAATCGTTGGGTTTGGAGCACTTCGAGTTTCATCACCTTCTCCATTTGGTCTCTTCATTTGAGGTAGGGATAACCTACTCCTCTCTATGGGTTTTGACATAAATATTGTGTATTTT
Organism: Camellia lanceoleosa; assembly: GCA_025200525.1. Classification (NCBI taxonomy): domain Eukaryota; kingdom Viridiplantae; phylum Streptophyta; class Magnoliopsida; order Ericales; family Theaceae; genus Camellia; species Camellia lanceoleosa. The sequence continues at coordinate 147,098,562 of CM045763.1, read as the reverse complement.
GGATAGATGAGACTGTTTGGTGATTTTGGGAAAGTTAGGGTTTGTTTTAGAGTTTTAAAAAGAGGGGTTTTCAAATGTTAAACTCCATATGTATGAGAGGTCTTGGAAAATAGTATTATTGTTGTTTAATTGATGAAATTGAACCTTAGGGTTGATATTTGAAAGAGGGGGGGAAATGTCCTAATTAATGTGATAAATTAATTTGTATAATTAATTTGGGGAAATATGAAATTGAGTTAGAAACCATGAAATTGGGAAATTATGAGATTAAATGGTGTAGTTGGATTAATTAATCACTCACCCATGAAAATGTTGAGATTTTATTTGTTTGATAAATTTATTATCTGTTTAGAGATAACTGTTTTGGGCTATTCGGTGGAGGATAGTCTTGATTGTTGTAGACACTGTATGTTGATTACGGAAAACTGAAACTGATCATGTGGAATGCGTCATTGAATATGACGGTTGAAATAATACATCGAATATGTGTATTGATTGATCATTGTATATGATATTTGTTAAATACATTGTATATGTATGTTGTTTGGGAGGAGATAGGGGATGTACTCCATGGTTTGAGAGGAGATAGGGGATGGACTCTCAAACCTGTTTGGGAGGAGATAGGGGATGCACTCCATTGATAATTAAGTTGGCCGGAGTGTCCAGGATGAAAGTCGCGAAATTCTAATTGCGTTTGCATAACGTAGATAATTGAAGTATTGGAAGTGTTTTTGACATGAGTTGTAGTCTCATTTGAATTGTGAATAAAGGAAGTGTTTTAATATGGGATGTAGTCTCATTTAATTGTTTGGCCAAGTTCTGAGCCATGTTTATGAATTGAATTGGTTAAGTAAAGGAAAGTGGAATGAAACATGTACATATTTGTTATGGAACTGGATTGTGTTGTAAGTTGGTTTATAAGTGTTAGCCATTTATCAAATGCTAATGTTTTAGTTATTGCTCATATCTGGTTTAGTATATCTCTGCTGGGCTTTGGCTCACCCTATGTGGGATATCATTTTTAGGTTCATGTGATATGCCACCTCCAAGGACGTAGCTTGGAAGGTTTTGGGAGTTGAAGACTCTTTTGGTTGTTTTGTTATTTTGGAATTACATGTAAATTCAAGCCAAGGGCTTAATGTGTACTTGAGTTAGTACTCTCTTTTTGTAACCAAGTGTTGGCTTGGAAAGTTGTAAGCCCATGGGGCATTTACTTTTGTTGTCAACATGTAATACTTTTGTAATGAATACTCTAATTAATGGAGGTATGGTTTATTCTTGTATGTCTATGGATATCTTAAATGAATGATTTACGGGTTTATTTTGAGGGCGTTATAGCTTGAAAATTGATTTATTAAATTGAAGTTGTCTCTCAAAATTTTATAAATGTATAAAATATTAGGAATTGTTATTTTCATCTATGTGGTCAATAGTCCCTCACTTACTACCAACCCATATCTTAGACATGTTCAATTTCATGTAAAAAAAAAAATTAGTATTTTCTTCTATTGGCAATTGTTCTTAACATTTTTAAGTTTTCAAAAGATTCATGAGTTGTATCATTTTTTTTTATTATTCTCTTGCAGAAGGAAGGTCTGATATGTTCAGATGTAGGACTTGAACACTTGGGCATGAAAGTAAGTGGCAAAAATTGTAATGCATAAATGTCAAGTATGGTATGGAGTGATTGTTTGGTGATTTTGGAGAATTACCCTACGCTGTATATCCTTTGACACTTGTCAAGTTATCTCTCAAAATTTCAACCCACAACTTTAACTAATTTATATGGCTTGAAAATTGATTTATTAAATTGAAGTTGTCTGTCAAAATTTTATAAATGTATAAAATATTAGGGACTGTTATTTGCATCTATGTGGTCAATAGTCCCTCATTTACTTCCAACCCATATCTTAGATATAGCGATCCTGGTTCTTCCTCATTGGGTTGTTGTATCCGGACTTGGGTCCGTGGATGTTAGTTATGGTTTATATCTTGTTTCCGTCCTTCAATACTATGTTTTTGAGTTATAGAATGATTTGGGCAGGTTTGTAACAGGTTTGGTGAGTTTTGAAACAAATGGTTGCTGCCCAGATTTTGGTGTCTTCGCTCGAGCCAGGACTTTGTCGCTCGAGCCAGGACTTTGTCGCTCGAGCGAGCTCCTTGTTGTAGATCCTTCGCTCGAGCGAGAGTTGAGTCTTGTATCGGGTGGCTCGAGCGAGAAGTCCTTCGCTCAAGTTTGCATCTGCGTCGATCTTGGACTGAAGTCTGATTCTTCGCTCGGCGAGCTTTCCTTCGCGGCGTATACGAGTTGCAACGAAGCTTAGATTTGTTAGCTCGGCGAGACTTTCTCGCTTCGGCGAGGTCTTGTGTATGGTCGCTCGGCGACTAATCCTTCGCCGGCGAGCTTTGTGTTATATCGATCGCGGCGGTTTAAACTTCACTTTTTCATCTCCTTCATTATACAAACTCTAGAATTCGACTCTCTCTCTCTCTACATTTACCTTCTCTCTAGGGATTGATCTTCTTAGAGTGTGTCTCTACCCTAAGTCCTTTGTAAGAAAGGTAGAGAGTCGCAAGCGCTTTGTTTTAATCTGAGCAATAGTGGATTTGGAGCATTTCGGGTATTCGCCTTCTTCTCCATTTGAGCTCTAACTTCGAGGTAGGGATACCCTACTCCATCTTATGAACTTTGTCTTTGATTTTGGTCATTTTGATTAGTTGGTAATGTTTGGTAATTTTGGGAAAAGTTAGGGTTTAATTTGTAATTTAACAAAAAGGGGGTTTTTCATATATTAAACTCCATGTGCTTGTAAGATTTGAAAAATGGCATTATTAGTGTCAAATTGAGGAAATTGAACCTTAGGGTTGTTTTTGATAAATGGTGGAAATGCCCTAACTGTTGTGAAAAATTAATTGATATAATTAATCTGGGAAATTATGAAATTGAGTTGACATTCATGAAATTGGGAAATTATGGGATTGAATGGTGTAGTTGGATTAATTTATCACTCACCAACGAAATTGTGGAATTTGTATTTATTTAATGCATTTATTTTCTGTTTAGAAATAACTGTTTTGGGCTATCGGTGGAGGATAGTCTCGATTGTTGTAGAACCTTGTATGTTGATTAGGGAAAACTGAAACTAATCACATTAAATTTGTCATTGTATATGACGGTTGAATTAATACAGCAAATACGTGTATTGATTGGATATTGTGTATGACAAGTGTTAAATACATTATATATGTATATTGTTTAGGAGGAGATAGGGGATGTATTCCATGGTTTGAGGGGAGATAGGGGATGGACTCTCAAACCTGTTTGGAAGAAGATAGGGGATGGACTCCATTAGTACAACAAATTGGTGTACTTATTGATTTATGGAAGTGTTTCATTTTGAGTTGTTATCTCATTTGAAATGGAAGTGTTTTAATATGAGCCTTAGTCTCATTTGAATTGTTGATATTGAAAGTAATATTAATAGGAGGTGTAATCTCATTTAATTGTTTGGCCAGGTTCCGAGCCATGTTTATGAAATGATTTGGATAAGTAAAGGAAGTAGAATATAACATGGACATGATTGTCATGGAACTGTATTGTAATAGAATTTGATTTATATGTGTTGACTATCTATCAAATGCTATTGTTTTAGTCAATTCTTCTATTTGGTTTAGTATATCTCTACTGGGCTGTGGCTCACCCTATATGGAACATCATTTTCAGGTCCAGGCGATATGCCACCTCCAAGGGCTTAGCTTGGAAGGTTATGAGAGTTGAAGACTTCTTTTTGTGATTTTGTTATTTGATATTACATGTAAATCCAAGCCAAGGGCTTAATATGTAATTGAGTCAGTACTCACTTTTTGGTATCCAAGTGTTGGCTTGGAAAGATGTAAGCCCATAGGGCGTTTACTTTTATCGTTGACATGTAATATCTTTTGTTAGAAAACTCTGATAAATAGAATTATGTTTATTTCTCTTATATCAATGCATGTCAAAAGTGTTGGGTTTTATATATTATTTTAAGGGTATTACATTAGACATGTTCAATTTCATGTTAAAAAAAATAGTATTTTCTTCTATTGGCAATTGTTCTTAACATTTTTAAGTTTTCAAAGGATTCATGAGTTGTATTATCTTTTTTATTATTCCCTTGCAGAAGGAAGGTCTGATATGTTCAGATCTAGGACTTGAACACTTGGGCATCAAAGTAAGTGGCAAAAATTGCAATGCATAAATGTCAAGTATGGTGTGGAGTGATTGTTTGGTGATTTTGGAGAATTACTTCACGCTGTTTGTCCTTTGACACTTGGCAAGTTATCTCTCAATATTTTGACCCGCAACTTTAACTAATGAATACGGCTTGAAAATTGATGTATTAAATTCAGGTTGTCTTTCAAAATTTTATAAATGTATAAAATATTAGGAACTGTTGTTTTCATCTATGTGGTCAATAGTTCCTCACTTACTATCAACCCATATCTTAGACATGTTCAATTTCATATTTGTTCTAAAAAATTTGTATCAAATCATTATTTCATATTTTTAGCAAGTACTTTTAATTTGTATAAAAAATTAAAAATTTTAATATAAAAATACATTATTTTTTCTGTGTTAGACAGGTAAACACAATTTTTTTTTTTTTAATTCTAAAAGATTACTTTTGTTCTAAAAAGAGAAAATCATGTTCAAATGATAACTTTTTTTTTTCCTACTTTATTCACCAAACTAGTTTTGATTTCTTTTATTTATTTTGACTAGAAATTATGAAAAAGAAAAAGTCAATAAATTAAAAATAAAACACTTTAAATTGGACTTCAACCCATACTCAAATCGGATGTGCATTGCACAAAGATTGAACTATACTTGCACACATGCCCATGTACGAGTTGCACCCCGTCCAAGGCAGAAATTCTTGGGCGAATTATCGTGCTCTTTGTGATTATATCGATGGCCGAGAAGGCGAAGTTGAACAACCTCTGCTGAGGACGATGGCTTCTATCGTTGACGGTGAATTTCTTCTCCGCCATCTACTTTGCCTTTATTTTTTATTCTTTGTACCTCACCTCAATTTCATCAAACTCCCTAAAAAAAAAAAATCTTCTTTTTTTCAATTCAGTCCAGCTTTGCTTAGGGGTTTCTTTATTCACTTTTAATTTTCAATTTAATTAAAACCTAGGAAAGATTGAACGTGTGCTTGAAAAATTACGCGGTTGGCAATCTAGGTTTGTACCAGTTCAATTTTGGACATCCAAAATATTGAACGGCCGGTATTTTCTTAAAACTCAAAATTCACTCTTTTTTCTTGTAACATATGATTATACACTTTGTGAGTATCGGAGGATATCTAGCGATCGTGACATTAACTTGCATGGAAAGTGTGAAGGAGATGCCTCGCCCCCCGACAACGTATTCTATAGCCAAAAGTCCTTGGTTTGGTCTGAGAATGATTTAGCATCTTTGTGTTTGCCTGTAAATTTGCTTGGGTATGAACCGCCTTCGTATGTTATTCACCAAAAAAAAAAAAACTTCCGTATCAGAATTGTGTCGATATACTTGAAATTGTATCCAATACCAAAGAGCTATGTCTACAATTTTTCAAGGAAGCTCGTCTTTGTGACCTCTTTCAGGTTTGTCGCCAACCCAACCCATATCTTAGACATATTCAATTTCATGTCAAAAAAAATAGTATTTTCTTCTATTGGCAATTGTTCTCAACATTTTTAAGGTTTCAAAGGATTCATGACTTGTATCATCTCTTTTATTATTCCCTTGCAGAAGGAAGGTCTGAAATGCTCAGATATAGGACTTGAACACTTGGGCATGAAAGTAAGTGGCAAAAATTGTAATGCATAAATGTCAAGTATGGTTTGGAGTGATTGTTTTGGGATTTTGGAGAATTACTCCATGCTGTTTATCTTTTGACACTTGTCAAGTTATCTCACAAAATTTCAACCCGCAACTTTAACTAATTAATATGGCTTGAAAATTGATTTATTAAATTGAAGTTGTCTCTCAAAATTTTATAAATGTATAAAATATTAGGGACTGTTATTTTCATCAATGTGGTTAGTAGTCCCTCACTTACTACCAACCCATATCTTAGACAAGTTCAATTTCATGTTAAAAAAATTAGCATTTTCTTTTATTGGCAATTGTTCTTAACATTTTTAAGTTTTCAAAGGATTCGTGAGTTGTATCATATTTTTTATTATTCCCATGCAGAAAGAAGGTCTGATATGTTCAGATGTAGGACTTGAACACTTGGGCATGAAAGTAAGTGGCAACAATTGCAATGCATAAATGTCAAGTATGGTGTGGAGTGATTGTTTGGTGATTTGGAGAATTACTCCACGCTATTTATCCTTTGACACTTGGGAAGTTATCTCTCAACATTTTAACCCGCAACTTTAACTAATAAATATGACTTGAAAATTGATGTATTAAATTCAAGTTGTCTCTCAAAATTTTATGAATGTATAAAATATTAGGGGCTGTTATTTTCATCTATGTGGTCAATAGTCCCTCACTTACTATCAACCCATATCTTAGACAAGTTCAATTTCATATTTCTTCTAAAAAATTTGTATTAAATCATTATTTTATATTTGTAGTAAGTACTTTTAATTTGTATAAAAAATTAAAAATTTTAATATAAAAATACATTATTTTTCCTGTGTTAGACAAATAAACACAATTTTTTTTTTTAATTCTAAAAGATTACTTTTGTTCTAAAAGGGGAAAATCATGGTCAAATGATAACTTTTTTTTTTCCTACTTTATTCACCAAACTAGTTTTGATTTCTTTTATTTATTTTGACTAGAAATTATAAAAAAGAAAAAGTCAATAAATTGAAAATAAAATACTTTAAATTGGACTTGAACCCATACTCAAATCTGACGTGCATTGCACATAGATTGAACTATACTTGGACACATGCGCATGTACGAGTTGCACCCCGTCCAAGGAAGAAATTCCTGGGTGAATTATCTTCCTCTTTGTGACTATACCGATGGCCGAGAAGGCAAAGTTGAACAACCTCTGCTAAGGACGACAGCTTCTATCGTTGACGGTGAGTTTCTTTTCCTCCGTCCATTTTACCTTTATTTTTTATTTTTTGTACCTCACCTCAATTTCATCAGACTCATTAAAAAAAAATTTCTTCTTTTTTTCAATTCTGTTCAGCTTTGCTTAGGGGTTTTTTATTCACTTTTTAATTTTCAATTTAATTAAATGCTAGGAAAGATCGAACATGTGCTTGAAAAATTACGTGGTTAGCAATCTGGGCTTGTGCCAGTTCAATTTTGGACATCCAAAATATTGAACGGCCGGTTTTCTCTTAAAACTCAAAATTCGATCTTTTTTCTTGTAAAATATGATGATAAACTTTGTGAGTATCGGAGGATCTCTAGCGATCGTGACATTAACTTGCATGGAAAGTGTGAAGAAGATGCCTCGTCCCCCGACAGCGTATTCTATAGCCAAAAGCCCTCGGTTTGGTCTGAGAATGATTTAGCATCTTTGTGTTTGCTTGTAAATTTGCTTGGTTATGAACCACCTTCGTATGCTATTCACCCAAAAAAACCAAAAACTTCCGTATCAGAATTGTATCAGTATACTTGAAATAGTATCCAATACCAAAGAGCTATGTCTACAACTTTTCAAGGAAGCTCGTGTTTGTGACCTCTTTCATGTTTGTTGCCAACCCAACCTATATCTTAGACATATTCAATTTCATGCCAAAAAAATTAGTATTTCCTTCTATTGGCAATTGTTCTCAAGATTTTAATGTTTTCAAAGGATTCATGAGTTGCATCATCTCTTTTATTATTCCCTAGCAGAAGGAAGGTCAGATATGTTCAGATGTAGGACTTGAACACTTGGGCATGAAAGTAAGTGGCAAAAATTGTATTGCATAAATGTCAAGTATGGTATGGAGTGATTGTTTGGTGATTTTGGAGAATTACTCCACGTTGTTTATCCTTTGACACTTCTCAAGTTATCTCTCAAAATTTTAACCTGCAACTTTAACAAATTAATATCGCTTGAAAATTGATTTATTAAAATGAAGTTGTCTCTCATAATTTTATAAATGTATAAAATATTAGGGACTGTTATTTTCATCTATGTGGTCAATAGTCCCTCACTGACTACTAACCCATATCTTAGACATGGTCAATTTCATGTTAAAAAAAATTAGTATTTTCTTCTATTGGCAATTGTTCTTAACATTTTTAAGTTTTCAAAGGATTCATGAGTTGTTTCACCTTTTTTATTATTCCCTTGTAGAAGGAAGGTCTAGTATGGTATGGACTTGAACATTTGGGCATGAAAGTAAGTGGGAAAAATTGCAATGCATAAATGTCTAGTATGGTATGGAGTGATTGTTTGGTGATTTTGGAGAATTACTCTACGTTGTTTATCCTTTGTCACTTGGCAAGTTATCTCTCAAACTTTTAACCTGCAACTTTAACTAATTAATATATCTTGAAAATTGATGTATTAAATTCAAGTTGTCTCTCAAAATTTTATAAATGTATAAAATATTAGGGACCGTTACTTTCATCTATGTGGTCAATAGTCCCTCACTTACTACCAACACATATCTTAGACATGTTCAATTTCATGTTAAAAAAATTAGAATTTTCCTCTATTGGCAAATGTTCTCAACATTTTTAAGTTTTCAAAGGATTCATGAGTTGTATCATCTTTTTTATTATTCTCTTGGAGAGGGAAGGTCTGATATGTTCAGATGTAGGACTTGAACACTTGGGCATGAAAGTAAGTGGCAAAAATTGCAATGCATAAATGTGAAGCATGGTACGGAGTGATTGTTTGGTGATTTTGGAGAATTACCCCACGCTGTTTATCCTTTGACACTTGTCAAGTTATCTCTCAAAATTTTATCCCACAACTGTAAATAATTAACTTGGCTTGAAAATTGATTTATTAAATTGAAGTTGTCTCTCAAAATTTTATAAATGTATAAAATATTAGGGACTGTTATTTTCATCTATGTGGTTAATAGCCCCTCACTTACTACAAACCCATATCTTAGACATGTTCAATTTCATGTTAAAAAAATTAGAATTTTCCTCTATTGGCAATTGTTCTTAACTTTTTTAAGTTTTCAAAAGATTCATTAGTTGTAACATCTTTTTTATTATTCACTTGCAGAAGGAAGCTCTGATATGTTCAGATGTAGGACTTGAACACTTGGGCATTAGAGTAAGTGACCGACATGGTAATGCATAAATGTCAAGTATGGTATGGAGTGATTGTTTGGTGATTTTAGAGAATTACTCCACGCTGTTTATCGTTTGACACTTGGGAAGTTAACTCTCAAAATTTTAACACGCAACTTTAACTAAGAAATATGGCCTGAAAATTGAGTTATTTCATTCAAGTTGTCTCTAAAAATTTTATAAATGTATAAAATTTTAGGGATATTTATTTTCATCTATGTGGTCAATATTCCCTCACTTACTACCAATCCATATCTTAGACATGTTCAATTTCCTGTAAAAAAAAATTAGAATTTTCTTCTATTGGCAATTGTTCTCAACATTTTTAAGTTTTCAAAGGATTCACGAGTTGTATCATCTTTTTTATTATTCCCTTGCAAAAGGAAGGTCTAATATGTTCAGATGTTGGGCTTGAACAGTTGGGCATGAAAGTAAGTGGCAAAAATTGCAATGCATAAATGTCAAGTATGGTATGGAGTGATTGTTTGGTGATTTTGGAGAATTACTCCGCGTTGTTTGTCCTTTGACACTTGTCAAGTTATCTCTCAAAATTTTAACCCGCAACTTTAACTAATAAATATGGCTTGAAAATTGATGTATTAAATTCAAGTTGTCTCTCAAAATTTTATAAATGTATAAAATATTAGGGATTGTTATTTTCATCTATGTGGTCAATAGTCCCTCACTTACTACGAGCCCATTTCTTAGACATGTTCAATTTCATGTTTAAAAAATTAGTATTTTCTTCTACTGGCAATTGTTCTCAACATTTTTAAGTTTTCAAAGTATTCATGTGTTGTTTCATCTTTTTTATTGTTCCCTTGTAGAAGGAAGGTCTGATATGTTCAGATGTAGGACTTGAACACCTGGGCATGAAAGTAAGTGGCAAAATTTGTCACGACTTCATTCCGCCCCCAGTAGAATTGTGCCATGATGGCCAGTAATCCGAGATTACCAAAGGCGAAGTTACAAAGTTTCACATAATCAGAGTGTACATATGGGGCTTACATGTGCGGAAGCCATGTAATTAAATCCAATTAAATTTAAATCTAATTAGTCCATAAGAGTGGTGCGTAGATCTAATGACATGTCATACATCTTAATCATGGTTTTACACCTCGAATACAGGACAAAATAAAGTACATATTACATCTTGATCAAAAGGCTTCTCAAGCCGAAATACGCAAAAGATATGAATCAAAGCTAAGAAGCATAATCTTCAAGATGTTAGTAAAGCGAGAATCCAAAACAAGTTGCAAACAAAACTTAGGCGACATCACCTTCTTGCTCATCACCTATATATATATAAAGGAGAGGGTGAGCTCGGATACTCAATGAATGATATAAGTAATAAAGGTTTGAATGGATGATATCCGAGATCTTTATCAAAACAATACATATCATAGCTTGTACAAAATCAAGGGTTGAACCAAGTTCATCTATCAAAGTCTTTCAAAGCTTCAAGGGATGCTTATTAGCATCAACATACTACAAGGGATGACATTCCTGACAAAACAAGGGAATAATCGATCCAGAATCGATTAGACAAACCCACCCGTACAAGACTGTCGGTGGCAAGGGAGATATCTCAAAACAAGGGTACTAGTTGCATTACAGTCCCCTAGCACTAAGGACTTTCCAAGAATGTCATCAAAACAAAGGTAATACTTGATACAAAAGCTAATGGATAATCATTCATACTTGCTCCAATACTTTTCCAAAACAAAACAAAGCAAAGCTTTTATCAAAATATTATAACATACTTTATTAGAAATACCACCCACAATAGTTCTTCGGATGTAGGGATTAAGGCAAGAATCCAAGACCTATAATCATATAGCGAAGTCTATAGAATGCATTTCAAGAAGACAAGAAGGAATGCTCAAAGATGGTTGTGTAATGCATTCTTAAAACAAGCTTTACATGAATAAAAATGATCCCGACATTTCATTCTAGAACCAAGTCAAGACAAAGAAAAACATGTGCTCGGAGTCAAAACACTGTTTTTCTTCTAGGGAAAACATGCTGGGTACCAACCAGGTCTCGGAATGGATGCACAGAGATGATCTAGGCCAAAATGGCCTAGCTGGGTGAACTCCGAAAGTCTTGGCCGAGGTTCCATACCTCTTTGCCGAGGTGTGCTCTCCTAGGCCTAGGTGTGTGGCTGCCTACCGAGATGTTACAAGGTGCCAGCAAGCGTGTACCATGGACGGCCTAGGTGTGTGGTGGTTGGCCTAGCTGTGTGGTGGCCGGCCTAGGTGTGCATGCAAGATAGGCTAAGGTGCAAGTGATCATGCAAGGTAGGCCAAGGTGAGATACGATTATTGGCCTAGGTGTGTGGTCTAGTCAAGAGTGGGTCTTAGTGACCACACTTAGGCAAATGAAGTCTGAAAATTTGGGTTTCCTCTTGAAGAACATAAACATGAAGAACATGAATGCTAAAATCATAACATCTTATTCAAAATCTAAGATTTCAGGTTATGAGTTCAAAAACATGGACCTGGGTACCCATACTTGAAGATTTCTTGAAAACAAACACAAAAACATAGGACTTAGTATAAACTTTCAGATCAAAACATGGTTTTCTTTCAAGAACACAAGATTATCACTTTCTCTCTCTAAAACAAATTTTAAATCAATGCATGGCTCATGAATCATGCTAGATCATGCAATGTGATCATATCAATGTAAAGAACAACAAGAGTAAATCAAGAATCTAACCTCAAAACATGAATCAAACGGTTCAAACTCTAAGGATCAAGCTTGGAAATTGATTCTCACTCTAAGAACTCCTTCTTCCTCTTCCTAGAGCTTCTCTCTCCCCAAAGGCAAAGATATGGTAATGATATGTTTTCTCTACTACCAGCTGACTTAACCCTCTGTTGGGACACGTGACAACGTCTGGTTGGATCTTCAAAACAAGAATATGACAAAGTGTGTACAACAAGTGAGGTGACAAGGGCATTTTGACAAGGCAAGGATCTCGGATCAAGACGTGGGCTTCAGACAAGAAGGTTTCAATGATCTTGGCTAGGAAGGATAACACTAGACCTAGGTGTGCCGCACCTTGGCCTGGATGTGCCACACCTCAGCCTAAGTCATACCAGTCTCGGAATAAAAGGTTGCTAGGTTCAAGGATCAAGGATCTAGGATGCCTAGATGATTAATATCTAGGCCTAAATGATACATACCTCGGCCTAGGTGATGCACATCTCGGCCAATATGCCTAGGTGACAGTGGAGGTCAACCAGGGTGGTTCCGGGATGGTCCTAGGTGTTGGCGCTCAACGGCCTAGGTGTAAGAGGTTCAAAGGTGTGACCTACGCTTGAGACAGGAAAGATAGATGACCTAGGCTTAACACACCAAGCAAGGAACAAAGCATGCATATAACACTTAGGCAAAACAGGATAGTATCAAGACAAGAGAAGGACCTTTACCTAAGCAAACAAGTCTAAGTCTGCATGTACAAACTTAACAAGGCAAAATCATATAAATGTTCATGAATATAACTAAGACACGATGAGGGTTGTTATAGTCTACCCCCCTTAAAGAAGTTTGGTCCCCAAACTTAAGTTACCTTGCCCCGAAAACAACTCCGGATAACAGATTTTCATTTCCTCTTCGATTTCCCATGTAGGATCTTTGCCGTAATGCTCCTTCCATTCAATTTCCACCATTGGTATTGACTTATTCCTCAACTGTTTCACTTGCCTATCAATAATTTTTATTGGCTTCTCCTCGTAGCCTAAATCTTCATTAACCACAATCCCAAAAATAATCAATCACATGCAATGGATCCCGAATATACTTCCTCCGCATCGAAACATGAAACACATTGTGAACTTGACTTAATTATGGCGGCAAAGCAAGTCTATAGGCAACGGGGTTAACTCTCTCAAGGATTTCAAATGGCCCGATGTAATGAGGTGCTAACTTACCTTTCTTCCCAAATCTTGAAACTCTTTTCATTGGCGAAACTTTCAAGAATACATGATCCCCAACTTAAAACTCTAACTCCCTTCTTCCCTGGTTGGCATAACTCTTTTGTCGACTCTGAGCAATTTTGATTCTTTGCTGAATGAGCTTAATCTTCTCGGTTTAACTTGAACTAACTCGGGACCAATCAAAGCTTTATCTCCTGCTTCGGCCCAACATTGATTTGCAGTTCCTCCCATACAAAGCTTTATATGGCGCCATACCAATAGTAAGTTGAAAACTATTGTTGTAAGCAAATTCTACTAATGGCAAATGAAATTCCCAACTTCCCTTGAAGTCCAATACACATAACCTGAGCATATCTTCAAGTGTTTGAATTGTTATTTTTGTTTGCCCATCGGTCTGGGGATGAAATGTCGTGCTAAATCTCAATTCAGTTCCTAAAGCTCTTTGTAAACTCTGCCAAAATCTAGAAACAAATTTTGGATCTCAGTCTGACACAATAGACATCGGCACTCCATGAAGTCTAACAATCTCATTCATATGCAACAAAGCAAGTCGATCAGCATTAAATGTAGTTTTCACAGGCAAGAAGTATGCTGACTTAGTTAATCTATCAAGTATGACCCAAATCGAATCCATACCTTTTTGTGTCCTCGGCAACCCAACAATAAAATCCATGGAGACGTGTTCCCATTTCCACTCAGGAATTGACAAAGGTTGAAGAAGTCCTGCTGGCCTCTAATGTTCTGCTTTCACTTGTTGACAATACAAACACTGGGATACAAACTCGGCTATTTCTCTTTTCATATTTGGCCACCAAAAAGTTTGCTTCACATCTTGATACATCTTGGTATTTCTTGGATGAATAGCAAATCTGGAACTATTGGCTTCCTGCAAAATTCTCCTTTTCAACTCTGGGACGTCGGCTACACACAATCTTCCTTCAAACTTAAGTACTTGATATTCAATTGTGTATCTTGGTCTCGGCATAGTGATAATCTCATCAACTACCTTCTTGAAGAATTTATCCTCCATCTGTCTTGTCTTTACCTCCTCAATAATTGTCGGCTCCACTGAAATTATTGCTGAACATGCCAAATTCCTAACTAACTTCCTACTCAACGCATCAGCTACTGAGTTTGCTTTACCTGGGTGATACTAAATCTACACGTCGTAGTGTTTCAATAACTCAAGCCATCTTCTTTGTCTCATATTCAATTCCTTTTGAGTGAACAAGTACTTTAGACTCTTATGATCTGTGAAAACTTGACAAGAAGCTCCATACAAGTGACGCCAAATTTTCAAAGCAAATACTACGGCTGCTAGTTCTAAATCATGGGTAGGGTAATTCTTTTTATGAGGTTTCAACTGGCGAGATGCATATGCTATGACTCTACCCCCTTGCATTAATACACAACCCAAACCCTTATGCGATGCATCACTATAAATCTGAAATTCCTCATTACCTGACAGTAGTACAAGAAATGGTGCTGTGACTAGCCTCGTCTTGAGCTCCTGGAAAGCTGATTCTCTACCCTCGGTCCATTCATATGCCACTCCCTTCTAAGTCAATTGTGTCAATGGTACAGCAATCCTTGAGAAGTTCTTCACGAACTTTCTATAATAACCTGCCAAACCCAAAAAACTACGAACCTCAGACACATTAGTCGGCCTCAGCCAATTCACAATGGCTTCAATCTTACTAGGACCAACAGAAATACCCTCTCCATTAATCACATGACCTAAAAATAAAATGCTGGAAAGCCAAAACTCACACTTGCTAAGCTTGGCATACAACTTTCTATCTCTCAAAATCTGTAAGGCAAGTCTCAGATGATTCTCATGTTCAACTTTACTCTTGGAATAGATCAATATATCATCGATGAAAACAACTAAAAACTCATCTAAATGTGGCTTAAAGACTCTTGTTCATCAAATCCATAAATGTTGCACGAGCATTAGTCACTCCAAAAGGCATCACCAAAAATTTATAATGGCCATACCTTGTTTGAAAAGTAGTCTTCTCAACATCCACGGCTTTAACCTTGAGCTGATGGTAGCCCTACCTGAGATCAATTTTAGAAAAGACTCGTGCTTCTTGTAACTGATCAAACAAATCATCAATCCTCGGCAATGGATACTTATTCTTAGTGGTTACCTTGTTCAGTTCTCGGTAATCAATACAAAGACGAAGTGCACCATCCTTTTTCTTAACAAATAAAACTGGCGCTCCCCAAGGTGAAGTGCTCGGCCTAATAAAACCCTTATCCAACAATTCTTGTAATTGCACTTTCAATTCTTTAAGCTTGGCTGGGGCCATCCTATAGGGTGTTTTGGAGATAGGCTGGGTTCCCGGTATAACATCAATAGTAAATTCTATTTTCCTATCAACTAAGTGGCCAGGCAAATCATTTGGAAAGACGTCGGGAAATTCATTAACAACTGGGATATCAGCCAATTCAACATTTCCATTAAGATTACTTAGCACACGACACAAATAACCTTGACACCCTTTTTGGATCAACTTATAAGCCTTCATTGATGAGATCAAGTAAGGTGGGGATACTACTTCTTTACGCTAAAATGTAACCTTGGCTTGGTTTGGGGGTTTCAATGTGACATTTTTGGAAACACAATTAATGGATGCACGATTAACTACTAACCAATCCATTCCCAATATAACATCAAAATAAGTCATGTTCAACGACATCAAATCAACTAGTAATTCAACATTACCAATCACAACAACACATGCTCTATAAATGGATGCAACAGTCATAGCTCTTCCAGATGGAGTAGACACAGATAACAAATAACCAAGGGGTTCTAGTTCCTTATTTAACTTCTTAGCAAACTTAGCAAATACAAAGGAATGTGTAGAACCTGAATCAATCAATTTATAAGCATCTTGAGAGCAAATTGGAAGGGTACCTAACACTACTATCTCAGCACTCCGAGTGTCTCCTGGCACTAATGCAAAAACTCTACCCTGCCTCATCTATCCTTTCCCGACATTGCCTTTCTATGCAGGACCCAAAGTACCCCAATTTTTCTTACCATTGTTAGTCTTTGTCTCGGGACAGTCTTTAACACGATGACCCATCTCACCGCATTCAAAACAAGCTCCAGACGCCCAACGACAAACTCCAAAATACGGCTTCCCACAACTTGAACATGTCGGCCTAGTACCACTTCCCTGATTTGAGTTGCTTGAACTGCCCGCATTTGCCTTCTTCTTGGCATCAAACAATGTTCGGCGGTTGTCATAATTTTGTCTCTTTCTCTAGCTCTCTCCTGAACTCTGATATCTGTTTAAGTCAGTTTCTGCCAGGATGGCTTTGTCCAACACTTCGGCGTAAGTCGGCATGTTGAGCATATTAACCCAATTTGTATCGGTCCACGAAGCCCACTCTCAAACTTCCTAGCTTTTCTATATTCGTTATTGACCATGTGAGGTGCATATCTAGCCAACTCGGGGAAAGCGCGGTCATATTCAGCCACTGTCCTATTGCCTTGTGTCAGAGTCTAGAATTCTGTGGTCTTGCGATCTCGGACACTAAGGGAAAAATGCTTGTCATAAAATAACTCCAAAAATCTAGCCCAAGTCAAACTCGGATTACCTTCTCGGATCATCATCCACCACCTTCGAGCATCGTCGTCCAATGTGAATGTTACCAATGACACCTTCTGAGCATTGGTGCTAGGAAAGATCTCAAACAGCTTCTCCATTTCCAAAACCCATGCTTCAGCTTTCAACAGCTCTATACCTCCATGGAATCTCGGTGGATTCATTTTCTTGAATTCTTTAATCAAAGTTATTGTGTCGTCCCCATATAAAGCTGGCTGTGGGGGCACTTGTAGTACTAGAGGAGGTGGAGGAGGAGGTAGAGCTACATTTCGGCCGTTTGTCTGCTCGGCCTAAGTAGAGGTAGTACTAGTGTTCTGTTGCCTTGTTTGCCACAACTCATGGGCCAAACCTTCAACTAACCTTTCTAATCTGTCCAACCTGTCCTCAGAATGATCTTGTCTAACTAGAGGCCTTCCTCTTCTCATGATGCTAGAGGTATGCAAAATGTGACTCTTAAACAAGTTGAACAAATAGACAAGTAGACAAGTAACAAATGAGTATGCCAAGATGATGCACACCTTGTAAAATAGCAAGCAATATGATGCAATCCTAGCATCATTCTAAGGGAAATCCTATGCTCTTTGGGACTAAAAGTGTGTGAATAACGTACTATAAGGAACCTGTGCTCTGATACCAATCTGTCACGACCCCATTCCACCCCTAGTAGAATGGTGCCATGATGGCCAGTAATCTGAGATTACCAAATGCCAACTTACAAAGTTTCACACAATCAGAGTGTACATATGGGGCTTACATGTGCGGAAGCCATGTAATTAAATTTAAATCTAATTAGTCCATAAGAGTGGTGCGTAGATATAATGAAATGTCATACATCTTAATCATGGTTTTACACCTCGAATACAAGACAAAATAAAGTACATATTACATCTTGATCAAAAGGCTTCTCAAGCCGAAATACGCAAAAGATATGAATCAAAGCTAAGAAGTATAATCTTCAAGATGTTAGTAAAGCAAGAATCCAAAACAAGTTGCAAACAAAACTTAGGCGACATCGCCTTCTTGCTCATCACCTATACATATAAAGGACAAGGTGAGCTCAGATACTCAATGAATGATATAAGTAATGAAGGTTTGAATGAATGATATCCGAGATCTTTATCAAAACAATACATATCATAGCTTGTACAAAATCAAGGGTTGAACCAAGTTCATCTCTCAAAGTCTTTCAAAGCTTCAAGGGATGCTTACTAGCATCAATAATACAAGGGATGACATTCTTGACAAAACAAGGGAATAATCGACCCTGAATCGATTAGACAAATCCACCCATTCAAGACTGTCGGTGGCAAGGGAGATATCTCAAACAGGGGTTCTAGTTGCATTATAGTCCCCTAGCACTAAGGACTTTCCAAGAATGTCATCAAAACAAAGGTAATACTTGATACAAAAGCTAATGGATAATCATTCATACTTGCTCAAATACTTTTCCAAAACAAAACAAAGCAAAGCTTTTATCAAAACATTATAACATAGCTTTATTAGAAATACCACTCACAATAGTTCTTCGGATGTAGGGATTAAGGCAAAAATCCAAGATGTACAATCATATAGCAAAGTCTACTGAATACATTTCAACAAGACAAGAAGGAATTCTCAAAGATGGTTGTGCAATGCATTCTTAAAACAAGCTTTACATGAATGAAAATGATCCCGTCATTTCTTTCCAGAACCAAGTCAAGACAAAGCAAAACATGTGCTGGGAGTCAAAACACTATTTTTCTTCTGGGAAAACATGCTAGGTACCAACCAAGTCTCGGAATGGATGCACAGAGATGATCTAGGCCAAAATGGCCTAGCTGGGTGAACTCAGAAAGTCTTGGCCAAGGTCCCACACCTCTTGGCCGAGCTATGGTCTCCTAGGCCTAGGTGTGCGGCTGCCTGCCGAGATATTACAAGGTGCCGGCAAGGTTGTACCATGGTCGGCTTAGGTGTGCATGCAAGATAGGCTAATGTGACGACCCCATGCTGCCCCTAGTAGAATGGTGCCATGATGGCTAGTAATCCGAGATTACCAAAGGCCAAGTTACAAAGTCACATACAATCAAAGTATACATATGGGGCTCACATGTGCGGAAGCAATAAATTTAAATCTAAGTAGACCATAAGAGCTGTGCATAGATAAAATGAAATGACATACATCTTAACATGGTTTTACCACTTGAATACAAACAAAACAAAGTATAGGTTACTTCTTGATCAAAAGGCTTCTCAAGTCGACATATACAAAAGAAATGAATTACAACTAAGAAGCATAATCTTCAAGAGGCTAGCAAAACATGAATCCACAACAACTTGCAAAACACATCTACGCGTCACCACCTTCTTGCTCATCACCTACATATATATAAGGAGAGGGTGAGCTTGGATACTCAGTGAATGATATTAGTAATAAAGGTTTAAATGAATGATATCCAAGATCTTTATGAAAACAATACATATCATAGCTTGTACAAAATCAAGGGATGAACCAAGTTCATCTATCAAGTCTTTCAAAGCTTCAAGAGATGCTTACTAGCATCAATATAATACAAGGGATGACATTCCTGACAAAATAAGGGAATAATCGACCCGGAATCGATTAAACAAACCCACCACACAAGAGTCGGTGGCAAGGGAGATATCTCAAACAAGGGTACTAGTTGCATTATAGTCCCCTAGCACTAAGTACTTTCCAAGAATGTCATCAAAGCAAGATAATACTTGATACAAAACCAGAGATAACCATTCATACTCGAACAAATACTTTTCCAAAACAAAGAAAACAAAAGCAAAACAAAGCTTTTATCAAAAGCGTTGTAACATAGCTTTATTAAAAATACCACTCACATAGCTCTTCGGGTGCAGGGATTAAGGCAAGAATCCAAGACCTACAAATACATGGCAAGGTCCACTGAATGTATTTTAAGAAGACAAGAAAGAATGCTCAAACGATGGTTGTGCAATGCATCCCTAAAACAAGCTTTACATAAGTGTAAATGATCCCGGCATTTCTTTCAAAACTAAGTCAAGACAAAGCAAAACATGTGCTGGGAGTTAAACACTTTTTTTCATCTCAGGAAAACATGCTGGGTACCAACCAGGTCTTGGCCAAGGTCCCACACATCTAGGCCGAGGTGTGGTCTCCTAGGCTTAGGTGCACCTGCAAGAAAGACTAATGCTGTGTTTGGTTGGAAGATTTGGAGAGGGATTTGGAAAAGGAAAGGGAAAAGGTGTGTGAAACTAGGTGAAATATAAGTATATTTTATTCACATTTCACCTAACTTTTCCCTTTCCCTTGCCAAATCCCTTCTCAAATCTCTGAACCAAACACAACGTAAGGTGCAAGTGATCATGCAAGGTAGGCCAAGGTGAGAGAGGATGCTTGGCCTAGGTGTGATATCTAGGCAAGGGTGGGTCTTGGTGACCACACTTAGGGAAATGAAGTTTGGAAACTCTGGGTTTCCTCTAGAAAAACATGAACATGAAAAACATGAAGAACATGAATGCTAAAATCATAACTTCTTCATTCAAAATTTGAGATTTCATGATATGAGTTCAAAAACATGGACCTAGGTACCTGTACTTTGAGATTTCATGAAAACAAACACAAAAATATGGAACTTGTTACAAACTTTCGGATCAAAACATGGTTTTTCTTCAAGAACACAAGAACATCATTTTCTCTTTCTAAAACCAAACATTAAATCGATGCATGGCTCATGAATCATGCTAGATCATGCAATGTGGTTAGATGAACATAAAGAACAACAAGAGCAGATCAAGAATCTAACCTCAAAATACGGATCAAACGGTTTGAACTCTAAGGATCAAGCTTGGAAATCTACTCTCTCTCAAGAACTCCTTCTTTCTCTTCCTAGAGCTTCTCTCTCTTCTAAGGCAAAGATATGTAGCAAATGATATGTTTTCTCTCTCTGCCGGCTGACTTAACCCTCTGTTGAGACATGTGGCAACGTTTGGTTGGGTTCCTTCAAAAAGGTGACTGAATGACAAGACAAGAGCATGACAAAGGGTGTCCAACAAGTAAGGTGGCATGGGCACTCTAACGAGGCAATGATCTCGGATTAGGACATAGGCTTCGGCAAGTAAGGTCTCACTGATCTCGGCTAGGAAGGATGACACTTGGCCTAGATGTGTCACACCTCGGCCTAGATGTGTCACACCTCGATCTAGGTCATGCCAGTTCCGAAACAAGATCGCTAGGTGCAAGGATCGAGGATGTTGGTTGCCTAGATGATAGCATCTCGGCCTAGATGATACACATCTCGGCCTAGGTGAGGTACACCTTGGCCTAGATGATGACGCCTCGGCCAATATGCCAGGGTGAAGGTGGAGGTTAACTACAGTGGTTCCAAGATGGCCCTAGGTGCAAGAGGTTCAAAGGTGTGACCTAGGCTTAACACACCAAGCAAGAAACATAGCATGCAAGCAACACTTAGACAAAACAAATCAAGGTCTGCAAATGCAAACTTAACAAGACAAAATCATATGCGAGCATGACTAAGACAAAGTGAGGGTTGTTACAGCTAAGGTGCAAGTGATCATGCAAGGTAGGCCAATGTGAGATACGATGCTTGGCCTATGTGTGTGGTCTAGGCAAGAGTGGGTCTCAGTGACCACACTTAGGCAAATGAAGTCTGGAAATCTGGGTTTCCTCTTGGAGAACATGAAGAACATAAACGTGAAGAACATGAGTGCTAAAATCATAACTTCTTATTCAAAATCTGAGATTTCATGTTATGAGTTCAAAAATATGGACTTGGGTACCCATACTTGAAGATTCAAGAAAACAAACACAAAAACATAAGACTTGGTATAAACTTTCGGATCAAAACATGGTTTTCTTTCAAGAACACATGAACATCACTTTCTCTCTCTAAAACAAACTTTAAATCAATGCATGGCTCATGAATCATTCTAGATCATGCAATGTGATCATATCAATGTAAAGAATAACAAGAGTAGATCAAGAATCTAACCTCAAAACATGAATCAAATGGTTCAAACTCTAAGGATCAAGCTTGGAAATTTATTCTCACTTTGAGAACTCCTTCTTCCTCTTCCTAGAGCTTCTCTCCCTCCAAAGGCAAAGATATGGTAATGATATGTTTTCTCTATTGCCAGCTGATTTAACCCTCTGCTGGGACACGTGGCAACGTCTGGTTGGATCTCCTTAAAAAAGTGCCAGAATGACAAGACAAGAGTATGACAAAGTGTGTACAACAAGTGAAGTGACAAGGGCATTCTGACAAGGCAAGGATCTCGGCTGAAGACAAGGCTTCGGACAAGAAGGTTTCAATGATCTCGGCTAGGAAGGATAACACTTGACCTAGGTGTGCCACACCTTGGCCTAGATATGCCACACCTCGGACTAGGTCATACCAGTCCCGGAATAAAAGGTTGCTAGGTTCAAGGATCAAGGATCTTGGATGCCTAGATGATTAATATCTTGGCCTAGATGATACACACCTAGGGCTAGGTGATGCACATCTCGGCCAATATGCATAAGTGACGGTGGAGATCAACCAAGGTGGTTCCGGGATGGTCCTAGGTGTTGGCGCTCAACGACCTAGGTGTAAGAGGTTCAAAGGTGTGACCTAGGCTTGAGACAGCAAGGATAGATGACCTAGGCTTGAGACAACAATGATAGATGACCTAGGCTTAACACACCGAGCAAGGAACAAATTATGCATATAACACTTAGGCAAAACATGTTAGCATCAAGACAAGAAAAGGACCTTTACCTAGGCAAACAAGTCTAAGTCCACATGTACAAACTTAACAAGGCAAACTCATATAAATGCTCATGAATATGACTAAGACAAGATGAGGGTTGTTATAAAATTTGTAATGCATAAATGCCAAGTATGGTACGGAGTGATTGTTTGGTGATTTTAGAGAATTACTCCACGCTGTTTATCCTTTGACATTTGTCAAGTTATCTCTCAAAATTTTAACCCGCAACTTTAACTAATAAATATGGCTTGCAAATTGATGTATTAACTTCAAGTTGTCTCTCAAAATTTTATAAATGTACAAAATATTAGGGACTGCTATTTTCATCTATGTGGTCAATAGTCCCTCACTTAAAAAAAAAAAAATATCTTAGACCTGTTCAATTTCATATTTAAAAAATTAGTATTTTCTTCTATTGGCAATTGTTCTCAACTTTTTTCAATTTTCAAAGGATTCATGAGTTGTATCATCTTCTTTATTATTCCATTGCAGAAGGAAGGTTTGATATGTTCAGATGTAGGACTTGAACACTTAGGCATGAAAGTATGTGGCAAAAACTGTAATGCATAAATGTCAAGTATGGTATGGAGTGATTGTTTGGTGATTTTGGAGAATTACTCCACGTTGTTTGTCCTTTAACACTTGTCCAGTTATCTCTCAAAATTTTAAGCCGCAACTTTAACTAATAAATATGGCTTGAAAATTGATGTATTAAATTCAAGTTGTCTCTCAAAATTTTATAAATGTATAAAATATTAGGGATATTTATTTTCATCTATGGGGTCAATAGTCCCTCACCTACTACCAACCCATATCTTACACATGTTCAATTTCACGTTAAAAAAATTTGTATTTTCTTCTATTGGCAACTGTTCTCAACATTTTTAAGTTTTCAAAGGATTTATGAGTTGTATCATCTTTTTTATTATACCCTTGCAAAAGGAAGGTATGATATGTTTAGATGTAGGACTTGAACACTTGGGCATGCAAGTAAGTGGCAAAAATTGTAATGCATAAATGTCAAGTATGGTATGGAGTGATTGTTTTGTGATTTTGGAGAATTACTCCACGCTGTTTATCCTTTGACACTTGTCAAGTTATCTCTCAAAATTTTAACTCGCAACTTTAGCTAATAAATATGGCTTGAAAATTGATGTATTAAATTGAAGTTGTCTCTCAAAATTTTATAAATGTATAAAATATTAGTGACTGTTATTTTCATCAATGTGGTCAATAGTCCCTCACTTACTGTCAACCAATATCTTAGATATGTTCAATTTCATATTTGTTCTAAAAATTTTGTATTAAATCATTATTTTATATTTTTAGTAGGTACTTTTAACTTGTACAAAAAATTAAAAATTTTAATATAAAAATACATTATTTTTTCCGTGATTGACAAATAAACACAAAAAATATTTTTTTAAATTCGAAAAGATTACCTTTGTTCTAAAAAGAGAAAATCATGTTCAAATGATAACTTTTTTTTTTTTGCTACTTTATTTACCAAACTAGTTTCGATTTCTTTTATTTGTTTTGACTAGAAATTAGTTACCAAACTACTTTTTTCTCCTTCGTCTATTTTACCTTTATTTTTTATTTTTTGCACCTCACCTCAATTTCATCAAACCCATTAAAAAAAATTTCTTCTTTTTTTCAATTCAGTTCAACTTTTCTTAGGGGTTTCTTTATTCACTTTTTAATTTTCAATTTAATTAAATGCTAGGCGAGGATCTCTGGCAAAAGATCGAACTTGTGCTCGAAAAATTATACGGTTGGCAATCTAGGCATGTGCCAGTTCAATTTTCAACATCCAAAATTTTGAACGGTTGACATTCTCTTAAAACTAAAAATTCACTCTTTTTTCTTGTAACATATGATGACACACTTTGTGAGTATCAGAGGATCTCTAGTGATCGTGACATTAACTTGCCTGGAAAGTGTGAAGAAGACGCCTCGTTCCTCGGCAGTGTATTCTATTGCCAAAAGCCCTTAGTTTGGTCTATGAATGATTTAGCATCTTTGTGTTTGCCTGTAAATTTGCTTGGGTATGAACCACCTTCGTATGTTATTCACCAAAAAAAAAAAAAACTTCTATATCAGAATTGTGTCGGTATACTTGAAATAGTATCAAGCACCAAAGAGCTATGTCTACAATTTTTCAAGGAAGCTTGTGGTTGTGACCTCTTTCAAGTTTGTCGCCAACCCAACCCATATCTTAGACATATTGAATTTCATGTCAAAAAAATTAGTATTTTCTTCTATTGGAAATTGTTCTCAACATTTTTAAGTTTTCAAAGGATTCATGACTTGTATCATATCGTGATCCCGGTTTTCCCTTCATTGTTTAATTGTATTCCAGACTCGATTCTGTGGATGTTGGTCGTTGTCTTATTCTCTTTTCCATCCTTTACTCTTTATATTTGAGTCTTGGGTTGTGTTGGGCAGGCTGGGAACAGGTTGGTTGTGTTTAGAAACCAAAAGTTGATGCCCAGATTTTGGCCTTCACGCTCGAGCGGGGCTTTTGACGCTCGAGCGGGCCCTTTATTTTTGCTTCTCTGCTCGAGTGGGCATTTTGACGCTCGAGCGTGATTATTCATCTCCCAGTATTTTGTTCTGCAGGTCATCGGACACTTGAGCGTCCACTTTCATGCTCGAGCGGGGACCATCGACTACAAAACTTCTGGAAGTGTGCATTCGGTGCTCGAGCGGCGCTTTTGGCGCTCGAGCGTAAGTCTGTGTCTGATGCCCGAGCGGGGCGTTCCATGCTCGAGTGTACCTATTTGTCTATCAATCCGTGAAATCACTTTTTGGTTCACTTTTTCGACTTTCTTTCTCTCTCTTACTTTTCAAAACCCAAACTTGAGAGCCTCTCACTCTAGACTTCAAGTTCTCTCTACAAAATCATCTAGATCAAGTGATCTTCTACCTTGGTCCCTTTATATAAAGTGTGGGGTTTGGCTTGCTCTTCATTTTGATTTGAAAATTATTGGGTTTGGAGCACCTTTGAAATCCTTCATCTTCTCTGTTTGGTCTCTCCATTTGAGGTAGGGATAACTACTCATATTTATGGTCTTTGACATAAACTTGTAGCCATTTTGATGTAATGTTGAAGGTGGGTAATTTTGGGGGTTAGGGTTTCAAAATATATAAAGAGGGGTTTTGTTCTTTTGACTTATACATATATATTTTGGGTCTTAAAATGAGGTTATTGATGTTTAATGAAATATTTGAGCCTTTGGGTCAATGTTGAGAAAAGGGGGAGGAAAGCCCTAATTTGTTGTTATGAATTAATTGGTACAATTAATTTGGAAAGTTATGAAAATATGAAATTGAGTTGGAAATAATGAAATTGAGGAGTTATGAGAATGAATGGTGGAGTTGGATAAGTTAATCACTCACCTTTGGAAATATTGATGATTTATCTGTTGATGCATTTATTATCTATTTAGAAATAATTGCTTTGGGCTATCGGTGGAGGATAGTCTTGATTGTTGTAGTCACTGTATGTTGATTAGGGAAAACTGAAACTTATCACGTTGAATATGTCATTGAATATGACAGTTGGAATAATACATCGAATATGTGTATTGATTGATCATTATATATGATGAGTGTTTATATACATTGTATTGTATGGGGGGAGATAGGGGATGAGGAGATAGGGGATGGACTCCTAATCCGGATATTATTTGAGAGGAGATAGGGGATGGACTCCATTGATACAACAAATATGTGTATCTATTGTGAAGTATGGAAGTGTTTTAATATGACATTGATACAACAAATATGTGTATCTATGGTGAAGTATGGAAGTGTTTTGATATGAGTTGTTATTTCATTTAAAGAGGAAGTTCTTTAATATGAGTCGTAGTCTCATTAAATTGTTGGCCAGGTTTTGAGCCATGTTATGAATTGAAAATTTGATAAGTAAAGGAAAGTGGAATGAAATATGGACATATTTGTCATGGAATTAGATTGTGTTATACGTTGGTTTGTATGAGTTAAACATTTATCAAATGCTAATGTTTTAGTTATTGCACATATTATGTTTAGCATATCTCTACTGGTCGTTGGCTCACCCTATACGGGACATCATTTTCAGGTACAGGTGATATGCCGCCTCCAAGGATGTAGCTTGGGAGGTTATAGAAGCTGAAGGCTTCCTTTTTGTGATTATTTTGTGTATTACATGTAAATCAAGCCAAGGGTTTATTTTGTGTTTTGAGTTAGTACTCTCTTTTTGTAACCAAGTGCTGGCTTGGAAAGTTGTAAGCCCATAGAGCATTTACTTTTGATGTCAACATGTAATACTTTTGTAATGATTACTTTGATAAATAGAATTATGCTTTATTCTCTTAAGTTTGTGGATGTCTTGAATATATGATTTATGGGTTTATTTTGAGGGTGTTACATATCATCTTTTTTATTATTCCCTTGCAGAAGGAACGTCTGATATGTTCAAAAGTAGGACTTGAACACTTGGCCAACAAAGTAAGTGGCAAAAATTGTAATGCATAAATGTCAAGTATGGTATCGAGTGATTGTTTGGTGATTTTGGAGAATTACTCCACGCTGTTTATCCTTTGACACTTGTCAAGTTATCATTAAAAATTATAACCCGCAACTTTAACTAATTAATATGGCTTGAAAACTGATGTATTAAATTCAAGTTGTCTCTCAAAATTTTATAAATGTATGAAATATTAGGGACTATTATTTTCATCTATGTTGTCAATAGTCCCTCACTTACTGCCAACCCATATCTTAGACATGTTCAATTTCATGTTAAAAAAATTAGTATTTTCTGTGGTTGCAGAACCTACACTTGTGAATTGAGTGTTGGAGGTACAGAAGGATGACCTTGAGGTAGAATCCCTCTGAAAGAAGATCTCTAGTGGGAAGGTAGAGAAGGGTTTGACTGTGTATCCTGACCTGAGTGTGAGGTACCGAGACTGCTTGTTTGTACCGTAGTCTTGCCGACAGGAAGTACTATGAGATTTTCACCATTCATGCCTTGCGGTGCATTCGGGAGGCACGAAGATGTAGTAGGATCTGAGTCGCCAGTTTTGGTGGAGAGGTGTGAAGAAAGATGTGGTGGTGTTTGTGTCAAAGTGCCTTACTTGTCAGCAAGTTAAGGCCGAGCATCAGAGGCCAGTGGGTTTGTTGCAATCCTTGCTTATAGCCGAGTGGAAATGGGAACACGTCACGACGGATTTTGTTGTGGGTCTTCCGAGGACCCAATAAGGTACTGATGCCATTTGGGTAGCAGTTGATCAGTTGACTAAGTCGGTGCACTTTATTCCTATGTGTGTGAGAGATTCGGTAGATCATCTTACCAACTTGTACATTCAGGACATAGTGAGGTTGCACGGGGTCCCAGTGTCGATCGCCTCAGATAGAGATCTGCGTTTTACTGCTAAGTTGTGGCAGAGTTTGCAGAGTGCCTTGGGCACTAGATTGACTATTAGAACGGCTTACCATCCTCAGACTGACGGGCAGCCCGAGCATACTATTCAGATTGTTGAGGATATGCTTCGAGGTTGTGTCCTTGACTTTAAGGGGTCGTGGGAGAGACACTTACCTGTAGTGGAGTTTTCCTACAACAACAGTTTCCAATCGAGTATTGGTATGGCACTGTTTGAGGTCTTGTATGGCCGACCGTGTAGATCTCCTGTGTGTTGGGCCGAGGTGGGTGATGCACCTTTGTTGGGCTCGGAGTTGGTGCGAGAGATGACAGAGAAAGTGGCACTTATCCGTAAGAGGTTGGTTACAGCCCAGAGTCGCCAAAAGAGTTATGCTGACCATATGAGGAGGCCCTTGTCGTTTGAGGTGGGTGATCACGTCTTTCTGAAAATATCACTTGGGCGGGGTTTGATGAGGTTTGGGAAGAGTGGGAAGTTGTCCCCTCGGTTTATTAGCCCTTTCGAGATCCTTGTGAGGATTGGTGAAGTGGCCTATCATTTAGAATTGCCGCCGCAACTGTCCGGAGTGCATGACGTGTTTCATATTAGTTTGCTTTGAAAGTACAAGCCGGATCCATCACATGTGTTGGATTGGATCGACTTAGAGGCAGACGAGGATGGTTCATATGAGGAGAGACCAGTGAGTGTCTTGGATAGACGGGGACCAAGTCTTGCGAGGCAAGACGATTCCGTTGGTCAAGGTTTTGTGGAAACATCATGGGGCTAAGGAAGCCACTTGGGAATGCGAATTGGAGGTTTATCCGGACTTGTTTGTTAATGTTTAACCATGTATTGGAAATTTTGTTTTGTTGATGAATTCCAGAAACATTATATATGTTTTGGACTATGGAAATGTTGTAATCGTTGAATATGTTTCGGAAATGAAGTTTTACTTTAACATTGTATATGTTAAATATGTTTTAGAAATGCAAATATGATTATGAACATTGAATATGTTTTGAAAAGCACGAGATATATGTGTTGAAGTTAATTGAATGTCAAAAGAATGTATGTTGATAATGCATGTTAAGTTATATTATATATTGTTCTCTTGAGAAGAGATGGAATGATCGGTAGTGGATCATGTTGGTGAATGTGGTACTTTAATCATGTTGATAATTGAATAAAGATGATTTTTGAAACTTGTATAAAATTTTGGGGACGCAATTCTTTAAGGGGGGAGGTTATAGCGATTCCGGTTTTTCCCATCACTTATTGTATTCTGGACTCGGGTCTTGTAATGGTATGTTGTTGTCTGTGTCTCGTTTCCACCCTTTGATTCTCTGTATTTGAGTTTTGGGATGTGTTGGGTGAGTTTGAAATAGGTTGGTTGTGAGTTGAAACAAATGGTTGCTGCCCAGAATTTGGCTTCTTTGCTCGAGCGAGGTTTTTTGCGCTCAAAGGAGGCCTGGGTATTTGCTTCTTCGCTCGAGTGAGTTTTATTGCGCTCGAGCGAGTATTGTGGGTCATCAGGTTTCTTTTTCGGATGCAGCTTCCGCTCGAGTTAGCTTTCTTGCGCTTGAGCAAGCTTTGTGTCTTGTGTCTTTTTGCTTGAGCGAGCAGTCTTGCACTCGAGCGTGTGTCTGCATCTCTTTTAGACCTGAAGGTTGGTATTCCTCGCTCGAGCGAGCTTTCTTGCACTCGAGCGAGCAAGCTCTATGTTTTGTGTTTCTTCGCTCGAGCGTGCTTCTGTGTTTTAGACCTGAAACATGGCATTGTTCGCTCGAGCAACGCTTCTTGCGCTCGAGCGAGGTTCTTTTGTGTCTGGTCGCTCGAGTGACCAATCCTTCGCTCGAACAAACCCTGTATATACCAGTTCACAGTAGCAGGATTCTACATCTCTTTATCATCTTTTTTTTTCCAAACCCTAGATCTGACAGCTTCTCTCTCTCTACACTCTCTCTATACAAATACTCCATGTTCTAGAGGTTTTCTACCCTAGCCCCTTTGTATAAAAGGTAGAGCATCACGTGAGCTTCTCTTTGATCTAAAAAAGCTTGGATTTGGAGCATCTTGGGTTTTTCTCCTCATCTTCTTTGAGTTCCTTCATTTGAGGTAGGGATAACCTACTCATCTTATGAGCTTTGACATAAATTTTAGTCATTTTGGTTAAATGGTGCAACTATGGAAAATTTTGGAAAGTTAGGGTTTTAAATTTGAAATGTATAAAAGAGGGGTTTTCAATTGTTGAGCTCCATGTACATGTGAGACCTTGGAAAATGGGGTTATTGGTGTAAAATTGATGACATTGAGCCTTAGGGTTGAAGTTTGAGAAAAGGGGAATAATGCCCTAATTGAGTTTAAATAATTAATTTGGTAAATTGTGAGAATATGAAAATGGGTTGAAAATCTTGAAATTTTGGGAAGTTGTGATTGAATGGTGTAGTTGGATTGACGAATCACTCACCGATGGAAAATGTAATAAATTATCTGTTTGATAGATTTATTAATCTGTTCAGAAATAATTGTTTTGGGCTATCGATGGAGGATAGTCTTGATTGTTATAGACACTACATGATGATTAGAGAAATTGAAACTAATCAATTTGATTATGTCATTGAATGTGACGGTGGAATTAACACATTGAATATGTGAATTATTGGGTCATTGTATATGACTATTTGTTTAAATACATTGCATAGGTATGTTGTTTGGGAGGAGATAAGGGATGTACTCCATTGTTTGAGAGGAGATAGGGGATGGACTCCATGGATAATTAAGTTGGCCGGAGTGTCCAGGGTGCAAGTCTAGAAATCTTTTATATATTTGGGTGTCGGGTCCCTCGGACATAGTTCCGTAAAATGGCATGTGAATAAAAGTGTTGAATGATGTTTGCTATTGAGGTATTGATATATGAGTTGTAGTCTCATTTTGTTTAAACTGTTTGGATAACATTGGATTATGACAATGAATTGATTTGGACACATAATGAAAAGGGAGTTGTTGTAGTGTAACGTTGATTTGTTACAAATATGATGTATATGGTTTATTAAGTGTTAGACATTTATCAGATACTATTGTTTTAGTTAATTCTCATATTCTATTTAGCATATCTGTACTGGGCTTTGGCTCACGCTACTTGGGACACCATTTTCAGGTACAGGTGATATGCCGCGTCCAAGGACATAGCTTGGGAGGCTTAGAGGCTGAAGGCTTCTTTTCGTTGTTACCTTTTTGTGTTACATGTAGTTCAAGCCAAGGGCTTTATATGTAAAGAGTTAGAACTCTTCTTTTGCTGTAACCAAGTTATACTTGGAAAGATGTAACCCCGTAGGGCCTTTATTTTATTTGTTAACATGTAACATCTTTTGTAAAGAACACTTTGATGAATATATACTATTTCTCTTATGTTTATGGATTATGTGAATGCTTGTCTTATACTTTTTTTTTTAGGGTGTTACAACTTGGTATCAGAGTATACCAGGTTTGAATACTTTGGGTTCGTGGGAAGTGGTTAGTACCACAATGGGTTTGTCTCGCTTGTTAGAGACTTAAGTGTAATGTTATGTGCTTATGTGATAACATGTTTATGTGACTATATGTGTATGGAATTTAGTTTCTAGGATGTTGATCAGGTCTATGGATTTCTGGGATTGTTGTTAGAAAGGCACTTGATCACTGCTGTTTCTAATTGGAACTTTAGCAATGCCACGGGACGGTCATTATTCGGAAATGAAATTCGTAAGTGTGTATGTGATTATGTGCTTACGTGGAGTGAATTATTGTTGTCCATTGTATTAGGACGCCAGTGAAATAGCTTCGGCACATTTGTGAATGTGCTATTGTCTTTGTTACCTTTATTAGGATGTCAGGACGAGGACGTGGTGGTAGGCGAGTTAGGCCTAGGAGGCAGGAGGTGCCTATATCCAATGAAATTTTGGCGCAGGAGGAGGGAGTTGGTCAGGCCAACGTGGCCGGGCCGGTAGGTCAGCAGGCCATGGGCACCTTAGCCCGCGAGATGGCAGGAGTTTCGAGGGAATCTATGGACATTCTCAGGGCTGAGAATGAAGTCCAGGCCCATGTAGCTGTGGCAGGGCCATCATTTTTGAAGAGGAAGTTTTTCCGGTCGAATTCAGATGAGTTCTTGGGAGATCCTAAAGAGCCACTGAAGGTTGATGAGTGCCTAGAGCAGATAACGAAGATGTTTGAGATGCTTGGCATCGAAGACGGGGGTTTGCGAGTGACCTTGGCGTCCTTCCAGCTGAAGGGAGATGCGGGTCAGTGGTGGAAGTATGTGCGAGGGCGCATTGGAGGAACTTGGGAAGCCTTCATTGAAGCTTTCCAGGACAAGTATTTGCCAGCTACAATGAGGGAAAAGTTGAAAGATCAGTTTTCTCAGCTTAAGCAGTTGAGTACACTAGTGGCGGAATTTGAGGCCACTTTTACTAGCTTGTCTAGGTTCGCACTGGAGTTGGTGGTGACCAAGGAGCATAGGTGTTTGGAGTTTGAGAAGAAGTTGGTCACCAGACTCATGTTTCGGGTTGCCGAGTCCATGATTAGAGACTATGGTCGCCAGGTGAGGCTGTTGCCCATCTTGAAACCATTATGCATGTAGAGGAGGAGAGGATAAAGGGCTCTAGGAGGAGTCAGGAAGGCCAAGGTGATGATAAGAGGCAGAGGGGTTCTAACCCTCAGCAGTCCTAGGGAGCACATTCTAGATCTACCTTTCCAGTACCGAGTTCGGGTTCTGGGAGAGGCGGTCTAAGAGACGTTACTTGTTACAAATGTGGTCAGCTGGGCCACAAGTCTCCAGCTTGCCCGCAGAGAGGAGGAGGGCAACGTGCAGCATCATCTTCGGTCCGTTCTCAGGGCCAGAGTCAGGGCAGAGGCCAGCCGCTCACTTGTTATCAATGTGGGCAGGTGGGGGGCACCTAAAGAGGTTTTGCCCACAGTTGGGTGGCACATCTGGTGCGTCTGGTTCGAGGCAGGCACAGAGTCACCAGCTAGCACGACTCAGGCCTCGAGGGCCAATCAGGGAGCCTCTGCGGCTCAGTCTGTGCAGCAGTCTTAAGCTCCGAGAGGTGAGCAGGTGGATCAGAGGCCTCTGAGGCGTGTATCTTTATTCTTGTCATGACCCGAACCCGCCCCTATGGATTAAGGACATAACCGGCCAGTAATCCTGAGATTACCTACGGCCTCTAACCAAAACAGACATAACTCAACAGAGTAAAGGGGCCAAATGGAAGCAATAATTAAAAACTTTGTCCATAGAGTCGTGCTTATATGCACATCAAAACAACCATACTCATATACGTTAATAACCCACAAACAAAATATATTACCATGAAATCCTTCACAGACAAGATCATCCAACTTAGTCAACCCATAACAAAACTATATACAGAAATACAAAAAGTCCTTGCCAATAAGACAAAATATAAATACATAACAAGATGGCAATGATGGGTCTCATGCGTGAGACACAAGGCTAACTCTCCAAAACTCATGTTGTTCCTGGCAGACTTCACTAGAGCTGGGTTTGGACTTCCCTTGGCTCACCTACAACCACATGAATGAGCATGAGCGATAGCCTAGTGAATAATATCAAATCAACTACAGAAGTAACATAACAATGTAGAACAACATGTTCCAAACTGCCTTGGGCCCAATTCATATTTTGATTTAACAGATATATAACTATACGAAATTCAAAACAAATGGCTGTAGTTCCAAACATTTTGGCCTTTGGCCCATTCAGATTTCCCTTCATGTCAAAATGGCCTTCGGCCCATTCGTTTATGTCAAAACAGCCTTCGGCCCATACGTTTTTGCAAAATGGCCTTTGGCCCATTCATTTACGTCGAAACGGCCTTTGGCCCATACATTCGTGTCAAAACGGCCTTCGGTCCACTCATTCATGTCAAAACGACCTTAGGTCCATTCATATATGTCAAAACGACCTTCGGTCCACTCATTTCTGTCAAAACGACCTTCGGTCTATTCGTTTCTATCAAAACGACCTTCGGTCCATTCATTTCTGTCAAAACGACCCTTGGTCCATTCATCTCTATCAAAACGACCTTTGGTCCATTCACTTATTCATGTCAGACTTTTGTCTACAATCCCAATTAGCAACTCATAAAGTTTATAAAGGAATAAACAATTGGACATTGACAAGCTTTTGAATATTGATATTACTCACAGTGATCGGCTTGTGGATTCGTCCTGGAGCTTGACCCTGCACATTCCATGAACACAAAAGGGTCACTAATAGTTCAATCCGTTCTTTAATTCACATATTCCTCTTTAGGCTTTATTCTTATCTCATTAACTCATTTACAATATTTAACACATGCCTAAGAGTGCTTACAAGTGAAAGAGAATGGAAAACGAAACACAGAATGAGCATACAAAATTTCAAAAAATAGGGTCCCCGCTCAAGTGGACCAAAAAGGCCTGCAAAAGTACTGGTTACCTCAAAATTACGCTCGAGCGTGAGTTAGGGTGCTCGAGCGGAAGGCTTGTCTATAAAAGCTCCCTACTCGAGTGTTAAATATCCCGCTCGAGCGGACATCCAACTCTGCAAAAAGTGCTGGGAGCACGATTTTCCTGCTCGAGTGGCAATCTCCCTGCTCGAGCAGACATCAAAAATCTGGGTTTTCCAGATTGAGTTCTTGAGCTCCAATTCGATTTCTAACCAACAAAACATGCATGTTATGGCTCAATTCTCAATTATGATTATACCAACATGATGTAAACCTCAAATCACAACCTAATGGAGCTCAATTCACAATTAATTCCCATGCATGCCCCAATCTCCCATCAAACTCATTCTAACATAACAAATTCATACATTCAAGCTCATATCTTCATAATTTGTACATGCATGTGATGAATTAGCCACATTCTCAACCTAGATACGCAAATGGTGATCAAAACATGAGTTTCAGTTACAATTTACATGGATCATACCCTTTGAGCTCAAAACATGCAATATTCAAGGCAATTACACACATGCATGCATATATGGGTCTCCATTACAACAAATTCAACTCAATCTCCTTATGATCAAACCAATCCATGTTCTTGACCCTCTTTCAAACTTGAATACACAAGATAATAACTAAAAATACATGAATTACTCACCAAAGAGTTTAATCTTCACAATCTATGGCAATTCTTGTGTTATCTTCAAGGCATTCAAGGATCAAGAGCAAAAACTTAGATTTTTCTCCCCTCCCTCTCCTTTTTCTCTTAGAGTTGATCAGCCAAAGTCATGTAAAGGGAAGGAATTGAACTTATTAAGGCTTATAATTATAGCCCCACTCACATTCATTAATTTAACATAAAATAATTAGGCATTAAATCATTAATTAATCAATTTAATCTGACCCAAATCAATTTTCAATTAAATTTCACCGTAGGTTCTAAAAATTATGCCAATTACAATGGCGTAACCAATTTCAGGTTCTGTGGCCGATAGGGCCTTCAATTTAATTTCCAAAGCAGATTATTCAGACAGATATTCCTACGGTGAACAGATAGAAAATCAAAATCACATACATTCACATAATGGCATACAAAATCATGTTAAACACATGATCATATTCAAATTAAGGACCAATTAGCTTATTACAGAACGGGGGTATCACAGTTACAGTGTCGGATCTTGTACCTGCTCCATCAGCAGTGAGAGATACCTTTTTGTTTTGTAACTCGGTTGCTAATGTGTTAATTGATACGGGTGCATTCCACTCTTTTATATCTTCTGCATTTGCATCTGTTTTGGGATTAGAGTTGGCGCAGTTAGCATCTCCTATTTATGTTGTATCACCTATTGGGGACGAGATGGTTTTGAAACGGGGGTGTCGGGCTGAGACATAGAGGTCGCCGATCGTCGCCTTCCATTTCTCTTTTGTATTGATGGATATGTCTGGATTTGATGTGATTTTGGATATGGACTAGTTATCGTCATACCGGGCTGTTATAGATTGCTACCATCAGAGGGTTATTGTATGTACCTTGAGCGGTGACTGTTTTCATTTCTTGAGAGATCGGGTTGGTAGGGTTTTGCCACCGGTGTATGATCCGCAAGGGTGGAGTGAGCTTAGTTATCTTCTTGCTAGCTGTGTGAGTAGTGAGCGTGATGAGACCCAGACTGAGTTGCCCAAAGTGGTTTGTGAGTACTCGGACGTCTTTCCCGAGGACCTTGTTAGTTTACCACCTCATTGAGAGATCAAGTTCTCTATTGACTTAGTGCCTGGCACGACACCAATTTCCATGGCACCGTATCATTTTGCCCCAGCTGAGTTGACTGAGTTGAAGGTTCAGCTCCAGGAACTGTTAGATAAGGGCTTTATTCGCCCTAGCACTTCATCTTGGGAAGCACCGGCCCTCTTTGCTAAAAAGAAAGATAGGTCTTTGAGACTTTGTATTGACAACCGAAAACTGAACCGGGCTATGGTTAAGAACAAGTACCCTATGCCTCGTATCGATGATCTGTTTGACCAATTGAAAGGATCTCGTTGTTTCTCTAAGATAGACTTGAGATCGGGTTACCATCAATTGAGGGTCAAGGATGAGGACATCCTAAAGACAGCATTCTGTATTCTGGCTAAGAGAGGTTAAGTTCTTAGGCCATGTGGTATCCGGGGAAGGGATGATCGTAGATTCATCCACGATAGAGGCAGTGTAGGACTAGCCACTGCCTAAGAGTGTCTTTGAGATCCGCAATTTTCTGGGATTGGCTGGTTATTACTGTCGGTTTGTGAAGGATTTTTCCAGACTAGCTTCGCCTTTGACTAGATTGACGCAGAAAGGGGTCAAATTTGTGTGGAGTGAGACTTGTGAAAAGTCGTTCCAAGAACTTAAAGTTAGACTTACCACTGCTCCAGTCTTGATTATTTCGGAGGGAGGTTTGGGTTATGCAGTGTATTGTGATGCCTCACGAGAGGGTTTGGGATGTGTATTGATGCAGAAGGGGAAGGTAGTAGCCTATGGCTTGCGGCAGTTGAAAACACACGAGAGGAACTACCCTACTCATGACCTAGAGTTAGCAACTGTGATATTTGCCTTGAAGATCTGGAGGCACTCAGATCATAAGAGTCTGAAGTAACTGTTTACACAGAAGGACTTAAATTTGAGGCAAAGAAGGTGGATGGAGTTTATAGAGGATTACGATTTCGAGTAACATTATCATCCGGGAATGGCCAATGTTGTGGCCGATGCCCTAAGCAGAAAGTCTATTAGCGATGTAGCCTGTATTGCTCTCCGGGAATGGGAGATGTTGGGTGCTCTTGGTGAGTTTGACTTGCGTGTGGGTGAGTCTGTTGAGTGTGCGGCCTGGTTTTCTGTGGTTTCACAACCTACACTTGTGAATCGAGTGTTGGAGGCACAGAAGGGTGACCTTGAGGTAGAATCCCTCTAGAAGAAGATCTCTAGTGTGAAGGTAGAGAAGGGTTTGACTGTGTATCCTGACCAGATTGGGAGGTACCGAGACTGCTTGTTTGTGCCGGAGTCTTGCCGAGAGGAAGTACTACGAGAGTTTCACTATTCATGCCTTGCGGTGCATCCGGGAGGCACGAAGATGTAGTAGGATCTGAGTTGCCAGTTTTGCTGGAGAGGTATGAAGAAAGATGTGGCGGTGTTTGTGTCAAAGTGCCTTACTTGTCAGCATGTGAAGGCCGAGCATCAGAGGCCAGTGGGTTTGTTGCAATCCTTGCTTATAGCCGAGTGGAAATGGGAACACGTTACGATGGATTTTGTTGTGGTTCTTCCGAGGACCCAATGAGGTACTGATGCTATTTGGGTAGTAGTTGACCGGTTGACTAAGTCGACGCACTTTATTCCTATGTGTGTGAGAGATTTGGTAGATCATCTTACCGACTTGTACATTCAGGACATAGTGAGGTTGCACGGGGTCCCAGTGTCGATCGCCTCAGATAGAAATCCGCGTTTTACTGCCAGGTTGTGGCAGAGTTTGCAGAGTGCCTTGGGCACTAGATTGACTATTAGCATGGCTTACCATCCTCAGACTGACGGGCGGCCCGAGCGTACTATTCAGATCCTTGAGGATATGCTTCGAGGTTGTGGCTTTGACATTAAGGGGTCGTGGGAGAGACACTTACCCTTAGTAGAGTTTGCCTACAGCAACAGTTTCCAATCGAGTATTGGTATGGCACCGTTTGAGGCCTTGTATGGCTGACCGTGTAGATCTCCTGTGTGTTGGGCCGAGGTGGGTGATGCACCTTTGTTGGGCCCGGAGTTGGTGCGAGAGACGACAGAGAAAGTGGCACTTATCCATCAGAGGTTGGTTACAGCCCAGAGTCACCAAACGAGTTATGCCGACCATAGGAGGAGGCCCTTGTCGTTTGAGGTGGGTGATCATGTCTTTCTGAAAATATCACCTGGGCGGGGTCTGATGAGGTTTGGGAAGAGTGGGAAGTTGTCCCCTCGGTTTATTAGCCCTTTCGAGATCCTTGTGAGGATTGGCGAAGTGGCCTATCGTTTAGCATTGCCGCCGCAACTGTCCGGAGTGCATGACGTGTTTCATGTTAGTATGCTTTGGAAATACAAGTCGGATCCATCGCATGCGTTGGATTGGATCGACTTAGAGGTAGACGAGGATGCTTCGTATGAGGAGAGACGAGTGAGGGTCTTGGATAGACGGGGACCAAGTCTTGTAAGGCAAGACGATTCCGTTGGTCAAGGTCTTGTGGAAACATCATGGGGCTAAGGAAGCCACTTGGGAATGCAAATTGGAGGTCTGGGAGAAATATCCGGACTTGTTTGTTAATGTTTAACCATCTATTGGAAATTTTGTTTTATTGATGAATTCTAGAAACGTTATATATGTTTTGGACTATGGAAATGTTGTAATCGTTGAATATGTTTCGGAAATGAAAGTTTATTTTAACATTGTATATGTTAAATATGTTTTAGAAATGCAAATATGATTATGAACATTGAATATGTTTTGAAAAGCACGAGATATATGTGTTGAAGTTAGTTGAATGTCAAAAGAATGCATGTTGATAATGCATGTTAAGTTATATTATATATTGTTCTCTTGAGAAGAGATGGAATGATCGGTAGTGGATCGTGTTGGTGAATGTGGTACTTAATCATGTTGATAATTGAATAAAGATGATTTTTGAAACTTGTATAAAATTTTGGGGACGAAATTCTTTAAGGGGCGGAGTTTATAACGATCCCAATTTTTCCCATCACTTATTGTATTCTGGACTCGGGTCTTGTGATGGTATGTTGTTGTCTGTGTCTCGTTTCTACCCGTTGATTCTCTGTATTTGAGTTTTGGGATGTGTTGGGTGAGTTTCAAACAGGTTGGTTGTGAGTTGAAACAAATGGTTGCTGCCCAGAATTTGGCTTCTTCGCTTGAGCGAGGCTTTTTGTGCTCAAGCGAGGCCTGGGTATTTGCTTCTTCGCTCGAGCTAGTTTTCTTGCGCTCGAGTGAGTATTGTGGGTGGTCAGGTTTCTTTTTCAGATGCAGCTTCCATTCGAGCGAGCTTTCTTGCGCTCAAGCAAGCTTTCTGTCTTGTGTCTCTTCGCTTGAGCAAGCAGTCTTGCACTCAAGCGTGTGTCTGCGTCTCTTTTAGACTTGAAGGTTGGTACTCCTCGCTCGAGTGAGCTTTCTTGCACTTGAGCGAGTGAGGTCTATGTTTTGTGTTTCTTCGCTCGAGCGAGAACTCTTGCGGTCGAGCGTGCTTCTGCTTTTTAGACCTGAAGCATGGCATTGTTCGCTCGAGCAACGCTTCTTGCACTCGAGCGAGGTTCTTTTGTGTTTGGTCGCTCGAGCGACCAATCCTTCGCTCGAGCGAGCCCTGTATATACCAGTTCACAGTAGCAGGATTCTACATCACTTTATCATCTTTTGTTTTTTCCAAACCCTAGATCTGACAGCTTCTCTCTCTCTCTACACTCTCTTTCTCTACAAATACTCCATGTTCTAGGGGTTTTCTACCCTAGCCCCTTTATATAAAAGGTAGAGCATCACGTGGGCGTCTCTTTGATCCGAAAAAGCTTGGATTTGGAGCATCTTGGGTTTTTCTCCTCATCTTCTTTGAGTTCCTCCATTTGAGGTAGGGATAACCTACTCATCTTATGAGCTTTGACATAAATTTTAGTCATTTTGATTAAATGGTGCAACTATGGAAAATTTTGGAAAGTTAGGGTTTTAAATCTGAAATGCATAAATGAGGGGTTTTCAATTGTTGAGCTCCATGTGCATGTAAGACCTTGGAAAATGGGGTTATTGGTGTAAAATTGATGAAATTGAGCCTTAGGGTTGAAGTTTGAGAAAAGGGAAATAATGCCCTAATTGAGTTCAAATAATTAATTTGGTAAATTGTGAGAATATGAAAATGGATTGAAAATCTTGAAATTTGGGGAAGTTGTGAATGAATGGTGTAGTTGGATTGATGAATCACTCACCATGGAAAATGTAATAAATTATCTGTTTGATAGATTTATCTATCTGTTTAGGAAAAATTGTTTTGGTCTATCGGTGGAGGATAGTCTTGATTGTTGTAGACACTACATGATGATTAGAGAAATTGAAACTAATCAATTGGATTATGTCATTGAATGTGACGGTGGAATTAACACATTGAATATGTGAATTATTGGGTCATTGTATATGACTATTTGTTTAAATACATTGTATATGTATGTTGTTTCGAAGGAGATAGGGATGTACTCCATTGTTCGGAAGGAGATAGGAGATGGACTCCATGGATAATTAAGTTAGCCGGAGTGTCGAGGGTGCAAGTCCCAAAATCTTTTTTATATTTGGGTGCCGGTTCCCTCGGACGTAGTTCCATAAAATGGCATGTGAATAGAAATGTTGAATGATGTTTGCTATTGAGGTATTGATATATGAGTTGCAGTCTCATTTTGTTTGTGAATAGAACTGTTTGGATAACATTGGATTATGACAATGAATTGATTTGGATACATAATGAAAAGGGAGTTGTTGTAGTGTAACGTTGATTTGTTACAAAGATGATGTATATAGTTTATTAAGTATTAGACATTTATCAGATGCTAATGTTTTTGTTAATTCCC
Source organism: Camellia lanceoleosa (assembly GCA_025200525.1). Classification (NCBI taxonomy): domain Eukaryota; kingdom Viridiplantae; phylum Streptophyta; class Magnoliopsida; order Ericales; family Theaceae; genus Camellia; species Camellia lanceoleosa. The sequence continues at coordinate 147,057,506 of CM045763.1, read as the reverse complement.
ATATTCTATTTAGCATACCTCTTCTAGGCTTTGGCTCACCCTACTTGGGACACCATTTTCTAGTACAGGTGACATGTCGTCTCCAAGGACATAGCTTCGGAGGCTTAGGGGCTGAAGGCTTCTTTTTCTTTTTGTGTTACATGTAATTCAAGCCAAGGGCTTTATACGTAAAGAGTTAGAACACTTCTTTTGCTGTAACCAAGTTATACTTGGAAAGATGTAAGCCCGTGGGGCCTTTATTTTATTTGTTAACATGTAACATCTTTTGTAAAGAACACTTTGATGAATATATACTATTTCTCTTATGTTTATGGATTATATGAATGGTTGTCTTATACTGTTTTTTTTTAGGGTGTTACATTGAAGTTGTCTCTCAAAATTTTATAAATGTATAAAATATTAGGGACTGCTATTTTCATCTATGTGGTCAATAGTCCCGCACTTACTACCAACCCATATCTTAGACATGTTCAATTTCATGTTAAAAAAATTAGTATTTTCTTCTATTGGCAATTGTTCTTAACATTTTTAAGTTTTCAAAGGATTCATGAGTTGTATCATCTTTTTTATTATTCCCTTGCAGAAGGAAGGTCTGATATGTTCAGATGTAGGACTTGAGCACTTGGGCGTAAAAGTAAATGGCAAAAATTGCAATGAATAAACGTCAAGTATCGTATGGAGTGATTGTTTGGTGATTTTGGAGAATTACTCCACGCTGTTTATCCTTTGACGCTTGGCAAGTTACCTCTCATAAATGTATAAAATATTGAAGTTGTCTCTCAAACTTTAACTAATCAAAATTGATTTCAACCCACTATTTATCTTTTGACACTTGTCAAGTTATCTCACAAAATTTTATAAGCTGTTATTTTCGTCAATGTGGTCAATAGTCGCTCACTTACTATCAACCCATATCTTAGACAAGTTCAATTTCATGTTAAAAAAATTAGTATTTTCTTCTATTGGCAATTGTTCTTAACATTTTTAAGTTTTCAAAGTGTCACGACCCCAAACCGCCCCTAATAGAATGGTGTCGTGATAGCCAGTAATCCGAGATTTACTGAAGGCCAACTTACAAGATTCACACACAATCAAAGTATACATATGGGGCTTACATGTGCGGAAGCAATAAATTTAAATCTAAGTAGTCCATAGGAGCTGTGCGTAGATCAAATGAGATGACATACATCTTAACATGGTTTACAACTTGGATACAAATAAAATGAAGTACAAAACACATCTTGATCAAAAGGCTTCTCAAGCCGACATATACAAAAGAAGTAACTACAAGCCAGGAAGCATAATCTTCAAGATACTACAAAATATGAATCCAAAACAACTAGCAACAATCATCTAGGCGTCACCGCCTTCCTACTCGTCACCTACATATATATAAGAGATGGTGAGCTTGGATACTCAGTGAATGATATTAGAAATAAAGGTTTGCATGAATGATATTCAAGATCTCTTTTCAAAACAATACATAGCATATCATATACAAAAGCCAAGGAATGAACCAAGTCCATCTATCAAGTCTTCAAAGCTTCAAGGGATGCTTACTAGCATCAATATAATACAAGGGATGGCATTCCGGACAAACAAACCCACGCATGAAAACGCCGTTGGCAAAACAAGTGCGATCACATTATAGTCCCCTGGCACTAAGGACTTTCAAAACAAGGATGCAGTTGCATTATAGTCCCCTGGCACTAAGGACTTTCAAAACAAAGGTGCAGTTGCATTACAGTCCCCTGGCACTATGGACTTTCCCAGAATGTCATCAAAACAAATATAATACATGATACAAAAACTAGGGATAATCATTCATGCTTGATCAAATACTTTTCCAAAACAAAGCAAAGCAAACCTTTTGTCAAAACATTATAACATAGCTTCATCAAAAATACCACTAACATAGTTCTTCGGGTGTAGGAATTACAAACAAGGATCCAAGGCCTACAAGCACATAATAAATCCCCATTGAATGCATTTCAAGAAGACAAGGAGAGATGCTCAAAGATGGATATGAAATGCATCCCTATAGCAAGCTTTATATGAATGAAAATGATCCCGGCATTTCTTTCAAAACCAAGTCAAAACAAAGCAAAACACGCTGGGAGTTACAGCACTGCCTATTCATCTCGAGAAAACATGTTGAGTACCGACCAGGTCTAGGCCGAGGTCCCACACCTCTTGGCCGAGGTGTGTTGCTGACGACCACATTCAAGGAAATGAAGTCTGGGGAAAAATCTGGGTTTCCCTCTTGAAGAATATGAAGGACAAGAATGCTAAAATCATAACTTCTTTATTCAAAATCTGAGTTTTCATGAGATGAGTTTGAAAACATGGACCTGGGTACTCTTACTTGAAGATTTCATGGAAACAAACACAAAAACATGGAACTTGTTACAAACTTTCGGATCAAAACATGGCTTCCTTTCAAGAACACAAAAACACCATTTTCTCTTTCTAAAACCGAACTCTAAAACAATGCATCGCTCATGAATCGTGCTAGATCATGTAATGCAGGTAGATGAACAATAAGAACAATCAGGGTAGATCAAGATTCTAACCTCAAGACACGAATCTGACGGCTCAAGGTGTGAAGATCAAGCTTGGAAATCTAATCCTTCTCTAAGAAGTCCTCTTCCTCTTCCTAGAGCTTCTCTCTCCTCAAGAACAAAGACATGTAGCAAATGATATGTTTTCACACTAGCCTACTGACTTAACCCTCTGCTGGGACACGTGGCAACGCCGGATTGGATCTCCTCAAAAAGGTGACTTCTTGACAAGAGAAGAGCATGACAAAGTGTAAGCAACAAGGTGACATGGGCACTTTGGCGGGTAACGATCTCGGTTAGGACAAAGATTCGGCAAGTAAGGTCTCAATGATCTCGGCTAGGAAGGACAACACTTGGCCTAGCTGTGCCACACCTCGGTCCAAGTCACACCATTCCAGGAACAAGATTACTAGGTGCAAGGGTCAAAGATCTAGGATACCTAGATGATAACATCTCGGCCTAGATAATACACATCTCGGCCTTGGTGATGAAGACCTCGGTCTAGATAATGACATCTCGGCCAATATGCCAAGGTGAAGATGGAGATCAACCAAAGTGGTTCCAAGATGGTCCAAGCTGTAAGAGGCTCAAAGGTGTAACCTAGGCTTATGATGAACTCGGCTAAACTCACACTAAGCAAGGAACAAAACATGCAAGCAGTACATTTGCAGAACAAATCAAGGTTTGCAAATGCAACTTAACAAGACAAGATCATGTAAACACATGCAAGCATGACTAGAGTAAAGTGAGAGTTGTTACACAAAGGATTCATAAGTTGTATCAGCTTTTTTATTATTCTCGTGCAGAAGGGTCTGATATGTTCAGATGTAGGACTTGAACACTTGGCCATGAAAGTAAGTGGCAAAAATTGCAATGCATGAATGTCAAGTATGGTGTGGAGTGATTGTTTGGTGATTTTGGAGAATTACTCCACGCTATTTATCCTTTGACACTTGGAAAGTTATCTCTCAATATTTTAACCCGCAACTTTAACTAATAAATATGGCTTGAAAATTGATGTATTAAATTCAAGTTCTCTCTCAAAATTTTATAAATGTATAAAATATTAGAGAGTGTTATTTTCATCTATGTGGACAACAGTCCCTCATTTACTACCAACCCATATCTTAGACATGTTCAATTCCATATTCGTTCTAAAAAATTTGTATTAAATAATTATTTTATATTTTTAGTAAGTACTTTTAATTAGTGTAAAAAATTAAAAATTTTAATATAAAAATACATTATTTTTTTCTGTGATAGACAAATAAACAATTTTTTTTTTTTAATTCTACAAGATTACTTTTCTTCTAAAAAGAGAAAATCATGTTCAAATGATAACTTTTTTTTTTCCTACTTTATTCACCAAACTAGTTTCGATTTCTTTAATTTATTTTGACTAGAAATTATAAAAAAGAAAAAGTCAATAAATTAAAAATAAAACACTTTAAATTGGACTTGAACCTATACTCAAATCGGACGTGCATTGCATATAGATTGAACTATACTTGCACACATGCCCATGTACGAGTTGCACCCGTCAAAGCGAAATTGTTGGGTTAATTATCTTGCTCTTTGTGATTATACCGATGGCGAAGGCGAAGTTGAAAAACCTATCTTTGAGGACGACGGCTTCTATAAATCGACGGTGACTTTCTTCTCCTCCGTATATTTTACCTTTATTTTTTATTTTTTGTACCTCACCTCAATTTCATCAAACTCATTAAAAAAAAAATTCTCCTTTTTTTCAATAAAGTTCAGCTTTGCTTAGGGGTTTCTTTATTCACTTTTTAATTTTCAATTTAATTAAAAGCTAGGAAAGATCGAACATGTGCTTAAAAAATTACGCGGTTGGCAATCTGGGCTTGTGCCAGTTCAATTTTGGACATCCAAAATATTGAACGGCCGGTATTCACTTAAAACTCAAATTTCACTATTTTTTCTATTAACATATGATGATACACTTTGTGAGTATCGGAGGATCTCTAGTGATCATGACATTAACTTGCATGGAAAATGTGAAGAAGATGCCTCGCCCCCCGGCAGCGTATTCTATAACCAAAAGCCCTCGGTTTGGTCTGAGAACGATTTAGCATCTTTGTGTTTGCCTTTTAATTATCTTGGGTATGAACCATCTTCGTATGTTATTCACCCAAAACAAAAAAAAAAAAACTTCCGTATCAGAATTGTGTCGGTATACTTGAAATAGTATCCAATACCAAAGAGCTATGTCTACAATTTTTCAAGGAAGCTCGTGTTTGTGACCACTTTTAGGTTTGTCGCCAACCCAACCTATATCTTAGACATATTCAATTTCATGTCAAAAAATTTAGTATTTTCTTCTATTGGCAATTGTTCTCAACATTTTAAAGTTTTTTTCAAAGGATTCATGAGTTGTATCATCTCTTCTATTATTCCCTTGCAGAAGGAAGGTCTGATATGTTCAGATGTAGGACTTGAACACTTAGGCATGAAAGTAAGTGGAAAAAAATGTAAAGCATAAATGTCAAGTATGGTATGGAGTGATTGTTTTCGCATTTTGGACAATTACTCCATGCAGTTTATCTTTTGACACTTGTCAAGTTATCTCACAAAATTTCAACCCGCAACTTTAACTAATTAATATGGCTTTAAAATTGATTTATTAAATTGAAGTTGTCTCTCAAAATTTTATAAATGTATAAAATATTAGGGGCTATTATTATTGTCAATGTGGTCAATACTCACTCACTTACTACCAACCCATATCTTAGACAAGTTCAATTTCATGTTAAAAAGATTAGTATTTTCATCTATTTGCAATTGTTCTTAACATTTTTAAGTTTTCAAAGGATTCATGAGTTGTATCATCTTTTTTGTTATTCTCTTGCAGAAGGAAGGTCTAATATGTTCAGATGTAGGACTTGAACACTTGGGCATGAGAGTAAGTGGCAAAAATTGCAATGCATAAATGTCAAGTATGGTACGGAGTGATTGTTTGGTGATTTTGGAGAATTACTCCACGCTGTTTATCCCTTGACACTTGGAAAGTTATCTCTCAATATTTTAACCCGCAACTTTAACTAATAAATATGGCTTGAAAATTGATGTATTAAATTCAAGTTGTCTCTCAAAATTTTATAAATGTATAAAATATTAGGGAGTGTTATTTTCATCTATGTGGACAATGCTCACTCACTTACTACCAACCCATATCTTAGACATGTTCAATTTCATATTTGTCCTAAAAATTTTGTATTAAATAATTATTTTATATTTTTAGTAAGTACTTTTAATTTGTGTAAAAAATTAAAAATTTTAATATAAAAATAAATATTTTTTTTCTGTGATAGACAAATAAACAAATTTTTTTTTTTTCATTCTAAAAGATTACTAATGTTCTAAGAAGAGAAAATCATGTTCAAATGATAACTTTTTTTTTTCCTACTTTATTCACCAAATTAGTTTCGATTTCTTTTATTTATTTTGACTAGAAATCGTAAAAAAGAAAAATTCAATCAATTAAAACTAAAACACTTTAAATTGGACTTGAACCGATACTCAAATCGGACGTGCATTGCACATAGATTGAACTGTACCTGCACACATGCCCTTGTACGAGTTGCACCCCGTCCAAGGAAGAAATTCTTGGGTTAATTATCTTGCTCTTTGTGATTATACCGATGGCCAAGAAGGCGAAGTTGAACAACCTCTGCTGAGGATAACGGCTTCTATCGTCGACGGTGACTTTCTTCTCCTCCGTCTGTTTTACGTTTATTTTTTATTGTTTGTTCCTCACCTCAATTTCATCAAACTCATTAAAAAAAAAAATTCTACTTTTTTTCAATCCAGTTCAGCTTTGCCTAGGGGTTTCTTTACTCACTTTTTAATTTTCAATTTAATTAAAAGCTAGAAAACATCGAACATGTGCTTCAAAAATTACGCGGTTGGCAATCTGGGCATGTGCCAGTTCAATTTTGGACATCCAAAATATTGAACAGCTGGTATTCACTTAAAACTCAAAATTCACCCTTTTTTCTATTAACATATGATGATACACTTTGTGAGTATCGGAGGATCTCTAGCGATCTTGACATTAACTTGCATGGAAAGTGTGAAGAAGATGCCTCGCCCCCCGACAGCGTATTCTATAACCAAAAGCCCTCGGTTTTGTCTGAGAACGATTTAGCATCTTTGTGTTTGCCTTTTAATTTTCTTGGGTATGAACCACCTTCGTATGTTATTCACCCAACAAAAAAAAAAAAACTTCCGTCTCAGAATTGTGTCGGTATACTTGAAATAGTATCCAATACCAAAGAGCTATGTCTACAATTTTTCAATGAAGCTCATGTTTGTGACCTCTTTCAGGTTTGTCGCCAACCCAACCTATATCTGAGGCATATTCAATTTCATGTCAAAAAAATTAGTATTTTCTTCTATTGGCAATTGTTCTCAACATTTTAAAGTTTTTTTTCAAAGGATTCATGAGTTGTATCATCTCTTTTATTATTCCCTTGCAAAAGGAAGGTCTGATATGTTCAGATGTAGGATTTGAACACTTGGGCATGAAAGTAAGTGGAAAAAATTGTAATGCATAAATGTCAAGTATGGTATGGAGTGATTGTTTGGGATTTTGGACAATTACTCCATCCTGTTTATCTTTTGACACTTGTCAAGTTATCTCACAAAATCTCAACCTGCAACATTAACTAATTAATATGGTTTTAAAATTGCTTTATTGAATTGAAGTTGTCTCTCAAAATTTTATAAATGTATAAAATATTAGGGGCTGTTATTTTTGTCAATGTGGTCAATACTCACTCACTTACTACCAACCCATATCTTAGGCAAGTTCAATTTCATGTTAAAAAAATTAGTATTTTCTTCTATTTGCACTTGTTCTTAGCATTTTTAAGTTTTCAAAGGATTCATGAGTTGTTTCATCTTTTTTATTATTCTCTTGCGGAAGGAAGGTCTAATATGTTCAGATGTTGGACTTGAACACTTGGGCATGAAAGTAAGTGGCAAAAATTGCAATGCATAAACGTCAAGTATGGTATGGAGTGATTGTTTGGTGATTTTGGAGAATTACTCCACGCTGTTTATCCTTTGACACTTGGAAAGTTATCTCGCAATATTTTAACCCGCAACTTTAACTAATAAATATGGGTTGAAAATTGATGTATTAAATTCAAGTTGTCTCTCAAAATTTTATAAATGTATAAAATATTAGGGAGTGTTATTTTCATCTATGTAGACAATACTCCCTCACTTACTACCAACCCATATCTTAGACTTGTTCAATTTCATATTTGTTCTAAAAAATTTGTATTAAATAATTATTTTATATTTTTAGTAAGTACTTTTAATTTGTGTAAACAATTAAAAATTTTAATGTAAAAATACATATTTTTTTTCAGTGGTAGACAAATAAACAAATTTTTTTTTTTTAATTCTAAAAGATTACTTTTGTTCTAAGAAGAGAAAATCATGTTCAAATGAGAACTTTTTTTTTCCTACTTTATTCACCAAACTAGTTTCGATTTCTTTTATTTATGTTGACTAGAGATTGTAAAAAAGAAAAATTCAATAAATTAAAAATAAAACACTTTAAATTGGACTTGAACCTATACTCCAATCGGACGTGCATTGCACATAGATTGAACTATACCTGCACACATGCCCATGTACGAGTTGTACGCCGTCCAAGGCAGAAATTCTTGGGTTAATTATCTTGCTCTTTGTGATTATACCGATGGCCAAGAAGGCAAAGTTGAACAACCTCTGCTGAGGATGACGGCTTCTATCGTCAACGGTGACTTTCTTCTCCTCCATCTATTTTACATTTATTTTTTATTTTTTGTACCTCACCTCAATTTCATCAAACTCATTAAAAAAAATACTTCTTTTTTTCAATTCAATTCAGCTTTGCTTAGGGGCTTCTTTATTCACTTTTTAATTTTCAATTTAAATAAAAGCTAGGAAACATCGAACATGTGCTTCAAAAATTACGCGGTTGGCAATATGGGCTTGTGCCAGTTCAACTTTGGACATCCAAAATGTTGAACGGCCGGTATTCACTTAAAACTCAAAATTCACTCTTTTTTCTATTAACATATGATGATACACTTTGTGAGTATCGGAGGATCTCTAGCGATCTTGACATTAACTTGCATGGAAAGTGTGAAGAAGATGCCTCGCCCCCCAGCAGCGTATTCTATAACCAAAAGCCCTCGGTTTGGTCTGAGAACGATTTAGCATCTTTGTGTTTGCCTTTTAATTTTTTTGGGTATGAACCACCTTCGTATGTTATTCACCCAAAAAAAAAAGAAACTTCCCTATCAGAATTGTGTCAGTATACTTGAAGTAGTATCCAACACCAAAGAGCTATGTCTACAATTTTTCAAGGAAGCTCGTGTTTGTGACCTCTTTCAGGTTTGTCGCCAACCCAACCTATATCTCAGACATATTCAATTTCATGTCAAAAAAATTAGTATTTTCTTCTATTGGCAATTGTTCTCAACTTTTTAAAGTTTTTTTTCAGAGGATTCATGAGTTGTATCATCTCTTTTATTATTCCCTTGCAGAAGGAAGGTCTGATATGTTCAGATGTAGGACTTGAACACTTGGGCATGAAAGTAAGTGGAAAAAATTGTAATGCATAAATGTCAAGTATGGTTTGGAGTGATTGTTTTGGGATTTTGGACAATTACTCCACGCAGTATATCTTTTGACACTTGTCAAGTTATCTCACAAAATTTCAACCCGCAACTATAACTAATTCATATGGCTTTAAAATTGATTTATTAAATTGAAGTTGTCGTTCAAAATTTTATAAATGTATAAAATATTAGGGGCTGTTATTTTCGTCAATGTGGTCAATCCTCACTCACTTACTACCAACCCATATCTTAGGCAAGTTCAATTTCATGTTAAAAAAATTAGTATTTTCTTCTATTTGCAATTGTTCTTTTCGTTTTTTAGTTTTCAAAGGATTCATGAGTTGTATCATCTTTTTTATTATTCTCTTGCAGAAGGAAGGTCTGATATGTTCAGATGTTGGACTTGAACACTTGGCCATGAAAGTAAGTGGCAAAAATTGCAATGCATAAATGTCAAGTATGGTATAGAGTGATTGTTTGGTGATTTTGGAGAATCACTCCACGCTGTTTATCCTTTGACACTTGGAAAGTTATCTCTCAATATTTTAACCCGCAACTTTAATTAATAAATATGGGTTGAAAATTGATGTATTAAATTCAGGTTGTCTCTCAAAATTTTATAAATGTATAAAATATTGGGGAGTGTTATTTTCATCTATGTGGACAATACTCCCTCACTTACTACCAACCCGTATCTTAGACATGTTCAATTTCATATTTGTTCTAAAAAATTTGTAGTAAATAATTATTTTATATTTTTAGTAAGTACTTTTAAGTTGTGTAAAAAATTAAAAATTTTAATATAAAAATACATATTTTTTTCTGTGATAGACAAATAAACAAATTTTTTTTTTCAAATGATAACTTTTTGAAATGATAACTTTTTTTTTTCCTACTTTATTCACCAAATTAGTTTCGATTTCTTTTATTTATTTTGACTAGAAATCGTAAAAAAGAAAAATTGAATCAAATAAAAATAAAACACTTTAAATTGGACTTGAACCGATACTCAAATCGGACGTGCATTGTCACGCCCTCAAAATAACAACATAAGACCCAACAGTAAAGACATGCATTGATATATATAAAAGTTTCATATCCTTCTATTTATCACAGTTTCATTACAAAAAGTATTACATGTTAACAACAAAAGCAAATGCCCTAAGGGCTTTCCGCTTTCCAAGTTAACACTTGGTTACAAAAAGAGAGCACTAGCTCAATTACACCTTAAGCCCTTAGCTTGAATTTACATGTAATACATCAAAAGAAAATAGACGACCAAAAAGTCCGTCAGCCTCAAGCCTCCCAAGCTATGTCCTTGGAGGTGGTATGCTACCTGTACCTGAAAATGATGTTCCCATATAGGGTGAGCCACACCAAGAGAAAATATACTAAACCAGTTATGAATAATGACTAAAAGATTAACGGTTGATAGATGGTCAACATTTTTACACTCTTTCATAACACATTACAATTCCAAGACTTTCAAGCCTATGTTCAATTCAATCTCCATTTTCATTTAATTCTCAATTCATAATTTATGGCCCAGAACCTGGCCAAACAACTCATATGAGACAATAACTCATATTAACCACTTTCAATTTCATTACTTCCACAGATAAGCATACTAGCTATATCACATTCCCAAGACAAGCATATGAGCTCTGTCAACACATTTCTAGACAAGCATATGAGCTCTATCTACGGAGTCCATCCCCTATCTTCTCCCAAACAACATCCGGTTTAGAGGTACATCCCCTATCTTCCCCTAAACCGTGGAGTACATCCCCTATCTTCTCCAACACAACACAATGCATATAAACAATAATTATACACATCACAAATCAATACATAAAGTTAATGTATTCTTCAACTGTCATACTCAATGACACATTTCAATGATTGGTTTTAATTTGCCTAATCATCATGCATTGTCTACAACAATCAAGACTATCCTCCACCGATAGCCCAAAGCAGATATTTCTACACAGAACATAAATGCACAAAATGGATATTAAATCAACATTTCCACTTCAATTCCTCATTTCTCATAATTAATCATATCAATTAATTAATCAATGAAGTTAGGGCATTTTCCATAATTAACATCTCAACCCTTAGGTTCCATTTTCATCAATGTTTCAACATTAATCCCATGTTTCTATACCAAACATGCCTCTAGGTTCATTATAAATAAAACCCCAACTTTTGTAAAATTACACAAAGGCCCAAAGTTTTCTCAAAATTTCACAACAACTTCCAACACATCAAAATGCTAAAATTCAAAGACAAAATCCATAAAGAGGAGTAGGATATCCCTACCTCAAAGTTTGAGCTCAAAAGGAGATGAAGACCCAACCCCAACTTGCTCCAAAACCAAATATTTTCAGATTAGATCGAAGCCCAAGTCACCCTCTATCTTTTTAACAAAGCACTTAGGGGAGATTCACACTCTAGGGAGATGATTTCTTAGAGAGAAGGCAAGTCTAGAGAGAGAGGCTCTCAGATTTAGGGTTTGAAGATGTAAAAGTTTTAAACAAGTGAAGTTTGAATCGCTGCTACGAACTGATATAAATAGGCTCGCTCGAGCGAAGGCTTGGTCGCTCGAGCGACCAGACACAAAAAACCCTAGCTCGAGCCAAGAAGGTCTCGCTCGAGCCAACAACCCGGCTTCGCCGAAGCGAAGAAAGCTCGCCGAGCTAGGAACTCGACCCTTCAGTTCGCAACTAGACGACGCCGAAGCGACAAATCGCCGCCGAGCGAAGATCGAAACCAGATCGCTCGGCGAAGAAAAGCTCGCCGAGCCAAAAATCATGGTGTTCAGTCCAAGACAGACGCAATCGGTCGCCGAAGCGGCACTCGCTTGACCCACGAGACATAAACTCAACGCTCGCTCGAGCGACCAACTCCTCGCTCGAGCGAAGGACAAAAATTCTGGGCAGCAACCCTTGGTTCCCAAACAAACCCAACCTGAAACAAACCTGCCCAACACATCCTATAACTCAAATACAATGTAGAAAAGGATGTAAACAAGACAATGCTCAACTATTAACATCCAAGGACACATGTCCGGATCACTGTACAATAAGGGGTAAACCCGGGATCGCTATATGCATTGCACATAGATTGAACTATACCTACACACATGCCCTTGTACGAGTTGCACCCCGTCCAAGGCAGAAATTCTTGGGTTAATTATCTTGCTCTTTGTGATTATACCGATGGCCAAGAAGGCGAAGTTGAACAGCCTCTGCTGAGGATGACGGCTTCTATCGTCGACGGTGACTTTCTTCTCCTCCGTCTATTTTACGTTTCTTTTTTATTGTTTGTACCTCACCTCAATTTCATGAAACTCATTTAAAAAAAATTCTTCTTTTTTTCAATCCAGTTCAGCTTTGCTTAGGGGTTTCTTTACTCACTTTTTAATTTTCAATTAAATAAAATGCTAGGAAACATCGAACATGTGCTTCAAAAATTACGCGGTTGGCAATCTGGGCTTGTGCCAGTTCAATTTTGGACATCCAAAATATTGAACAGCCGGTATTCACTTAAAACTCAAAATTCACCCTTTTTTCTATTAACATATGATGATACACTTTGTGAGTATCGGAGGATCTCTAGCGATCTTGACATTAACTTGCATGGAAAGTGTGAAGAAGATGCCTCGCCCCCCGGCAGCGTATTCTATAACCAAAAGCCCTCGGTTTGGTCTGAGAACGATTTAGCATCTTTTTATTTGCCTTTTAATTTTCTTGGGTATGAACCATCTTCGTATGTTATTCACCCAAAAAAAAAGAAACTTCCCTATTAGAATTGTCTCGGTATACTTGAAGTAGTATCCAATACCAAAGAGCTATGTCTACAATTTTTCAAGGAAGCTCGTGTTTCTGACCTCTTTCAAGTTTGTCGCCAACCCAACCTATATCTTAGACATATTCAATTTCATGTCAAAAAAATTAGTATTTTCTTCTATTGGCAATTGTTCTCAACATTTTAAAGTTTTTTTTCAAAGGATTCATGAGTTGTATCATCTCTTTTATTTTTCCCTTGCAGAAGGAAGGTCTGATATGTTCAAATGTAGGACTTGAACACTTGGGCATGAAAGTAAGTGGAAAAAATTGTAATGCATAAATGTCAAGTATGGTATGGAGTGATTGTTTTGGGATTTTGGAAAATTACTCCACGCAGTATATCTTTTGACACTTGTCAAGTTATCTCACAAAATTTCTACCCGCAACTTTAACTAATTCATTTGGCTTTAAAATTGATTTATTAAATTGAAGTTGTCTCTCAAAATTTTATAAATGTATAAAATATTAGGGGCTGTTATTTTCGTCAATGTGGTCAATACTCACTCACTTACTACCAACCCATATCTTAGGCAAGTTCAATTTCATGTTAAAAAAATTAGTATTTTCTTCTGTTTGCAGTTGTTCTTATCGTTTTTTAGTTTTCAAACGATTCATGAGTTGTATCATCTTTTTTGCTATTCTCTTGCGGAAGAAAGGTCTGATATGTTCAGATGTAGGACTTGAACACTTGGCCATGAAAGTAAGTGGCAAAAATTGCAATGCATAAACGTCAAGTATGGTACATTGTGATTGTTTGGTGATTTTGAAGAATTACTCCACGCTGTTTATCCTTTGACACTTGGAAAGTTATCTCTCAATATTTCAACCCGCAACTTTAACTAATAAATATGGGTTGAAAATTGATGTATTAAATTCAAGTTGTCTCTCAAAATTTTATAAATGTATAAAATATTAGGGAGTGTTATTTTCATCTATGTGGACAATACTCCCTCACTTACTACCAACCCATATCTTAGACATGTTCAATTTCATATTTGTTCTAAAAAATTTGTATTAAATAATTATTTTATATTTTTACTAAGTACTTTTAATTTGTGTAAAAAATTAAAAATTTTAATATAAAAATACCTATTTTTTTCTGTGATAGACAAATAAAGAAATTTTTTTTTTTTTAATTCGAAAAGATTACTAATGTTCTAAGAAGTGAAAATCATGTTCAATTGATAACTTTTTTTTTTTCCTACTTTATTCACCAAATTAGTTTCGATTTCTTTTATTTATTTTGACTAGAAATCGTAAAAAAGAAAAATTCAATCAGTTAAAAATAAAACACTTTAAATTGGACTTGAACCGATACTCAACTCGGACGTGCATTGCACATAGATTGAACTATACCTGCACACATGCCCATGTATGAGTTGCACCCCGTCCAAGGCAGAAATTCTTAGGTTAATTATCTTGCTCTTTGTGATTATACCGATGGCCAAGAAGGCAAAGTTGAACAACCTCTGCTAAGGATGACGGCTTCTATCGTCGACGGTGACTTTTTTCTCCTCTGTCTATTTTACGTTTATTTTTTATTTTTTGTACCTCACCTCAATTTCATCAAACTCATTAAAAAAAAAAATTTTCTTTTTTTCAATCCAGTTCAGCTTTGCTTAGGGGTTTTTTTACTCACTTTTTAATTTTCAATTTAATTAAATGCTAGGAAACATCGAACATGTGCTTCAAAAATTACGCGGTTGGCATTCTGGGCTTGTGCCAGTTCAATTTTGGACATCCAAAATATTGAACAGCCGGTATTCACTTAAAACTCAAAATTCACTCTTTTTTCTATTAACATATGATGATACACTTTGTGAGTATCGGAGGATCTCTAGGGATCTTGTCATTAACTTGCATGGAAAGTGTGAAGAAGATGCCTCGCCCCCCGGCAGCGTATTCTATAACCAAAAGCCCTCGGTTTGGTCTGAGAACGATTTTGCATCTTTGTGTTTGCCTTTTAATTTTCTTGGGTATGAACCACCTTCGTATGTTATTCACCCAAAAAAAAAAAGAAACTTCCCTATTAGAATTGTGTCGGTATACTTGAAGTAGTATCCAATACCAAAGAGCTATGTCTACAATTTTTCAAGGAAGCTCGTGTTTGTGACCTCTTTCAGGTTTGTCGCCAACCCAACCTATATCTGAGACATATTCAATTTCATGTCAAAAAAATTAGTATTTTCTTCTATTGGCAATTGTTCTCAACATTTTAAAGTTTCTTTTCAAAGGATTCATGAGTTGTATCATCTCTTTTATTATTCCCTTGCAGAAGGAAGGTCTGATATGTTCAGATGTAGGACTTGAACACTTGGGCATGAAAGTAAGTGGAAAAAATTGTAATGCATAAATGTCAAGTATGGTATGGAGTGATTGTTTTGGGATTTTGGACAATTACTCCACGCAGTATATCTTTTGACACTTGTCAAGTTATCTCACAGAATTTCAACCCGCAACTTTAACTAATTCATATGGCTTTAAAATTGATTTATTAAATTGAAGTTGTCTCTCAAAATTTTATAAATGTATAAAATATTAGGGCCTGTTATTTTCGTCAATGTGGTCAATACTCACTCAGTTACTACCAACCCATATCTTAGGCAAGTTCAATTTTATGTTAAAAAAATTAGTATTTTCTTCTATTTGCAATTGTTCTTATCGTTTTTTAGTTTTCAAAGGATTCATGAGTTGTATCATGTTTTTTTTTATTCTCTTGCAGAAGGAAGGTCTGATATGTTCAGATGTAGGACTTGAACACTTGGCCATGAAAGTAAGTGGCAAAAATTGCAATGCATAAATGTCAAGTATGGTATAGAGTAATTGTTTGGTGATTTTGAAGAATTACTCCACGCTGTTTATCCTTTGACACTTGGAAAGTTATCTCTCAATATTTCAACCCGCAACTTTAACTAATAAATATGGGTTGAAAATTGATGTATTAAATTCAAGTTGTCTCCCAAAATTTTATAAATGTATAAAATATTAGGGAGTGTTATTTTCATCTATGTGGACAATACTCCCTCACTTACTACCAACCCATATCTTAGACATGTTCAATTTCATATTTGTTCTAAAAAATTTGTATTAAATAATTATTTTATATTTTACTAAGTACTTTTAATTTGTGTAAAAAATTAAAAATTTTAATATAAAAATACATATTTTTTTTCTGTGATAGACAAATAAACAATTTTTTTTTTTTTTAAATTCGAAAAGATTACTAATGTTCTAAGAAGTGAAAATCATGTTCAACTGATAACTTTTTTTTTTCCTACTTTATTCACCAAATTAGTTTCGATTTCTTTTATTTATTTTGACTGGAAATCGTAAAAAAGAAAAATTCAATCAGTTAAAAATAAAACACTTTAAATTGGACTTGAACCGATACTCAAATCGGACGTGCATTGCACATAGATTGAACTATACCTGCACACATGCCCTTGTACGAGTTGCACCCCGTTCAAGGCAGAAATTCTTGGGTTAATTATCTTGCTCTTTGTGATTATACCGATGGCCAAGAAGGCGAAGTTGAACAACCTCTGCTGAGGATGATGGCTTCTATCGTCGACGGTGACTTTCTTCTCCTCCGTCTATTTTACGTTTATTTTTTATTTTTTGTACCTCACCTCAATTTCATCAAACTCATTAAAAAAAAATTCTTCTTTTTTTCAATCCAGTTCAGCTTTGCTTAGGGGTTTCTTTACTAACTTTTTAATTTTCAATTTAATTAAAAGCTAGGAAACATCGAACATGTGCTTCAAAAATTACGCGGTTGGCAATCTGGGCTGGTGCCAGTACAATTTTGGACATCCAAAATATTGAACAGCCGGTATTCACTTAAAACTCAAAATTCACCCTTTTGTCTATTAACATATGATGATACACTTTGTGAGTATCGGAGGATCTCTAGTGATCTTGACATTAACTTGCATGGAAAGTGTGAAGAAGATGCCTCGCCCCCCGGCAGCGTATTTTATAACCAAAAGCCCTCGGTTTGGTCTGAGAACGATTTAGCAGCTTTGTGTTTGCCTTTTAATTTTCTTGGGTATGAACCACCTTCGTATGTTATTCACCGAAAACAAAAAAAAACTTCTGTATCAGAATTGTGTCGGTATACTTGAAATATTATCCAATACCAAAGAGCTATGTCTACCATTTTTCAAGGAAGCTCGTGTTTGTGACCTCTTTCAGGTTTGTCGCCAACCCAACCTATATCTTAGGCATATTCAATTTCATGTCAAAAAAATTAGTATTTTCTTCTATTGGCAATTGTTCTCAACATTTTAAAGTTTTTTTTTGAAGGATTTATGAGTTGTATCATCTCTTTTATTATTCCCTTGTAGAAGGAAGGCCTGATATGATCAGATGTAGGACTTGAACACTTGGGCATGAAAGTAAGTGGCAAAAATTGTAATGCATAAATGCCAAGTATGGTATGGAGTGATTGTTTTGGGATTTTGGACAATTACTCCACGTTGTTTATCTTTTGACACTTGTCAAGTTATCTCACAAAATTTCAACCCGCAACTTTAACTAATGAATATGGCTTTAAAATTGATTTATTAAATTGAAGTTGTCTCTCAAAATTTTATAAATGTATAAAATATTAGGGGCTGCTATTTTCGTCAATGTGGTCAATGGTCACTCACTTACTACCAACCCATATCTTAGACAAGTTCAATTGCATGTTAAAAAAATTAGTATTTTCTTCTATTGGTAAATGTTCTTAACATTTTTAAGTTTTCAAAGGATTCATGTGGTCGATCATCTTTTTTGTGATTCTCTTGCAGAAGGAAGATCTGATATGTTCAGATGTGGGACTTGAACACTTGGGCATGAAAGTAAGTGGCAAAAATTGCAATGCATAAATGTCAAGTATGGTACGGAGTGATTGTTTGGTGATTTTGGAGAATTACTCCACGCTGTTTATCCTTTGACACTTGGCAAATTATCTCTCAATATTTTTACCCGCAACTTTAACTAATAAATATGGGTTGAAAATTGATGTGTTAAATTCAAGTTGTCTCTCAAAATTTTATAAATGTATAAAATATTAGGGACTGTTATTTTCATCTTTGTGGACAACAGTCCCTCACTTACTACCAACCCATATCTTAGACATGTTCAATTTCATATTTCTTCTAAAAAATTTGTATTAAATAATTATTTTATATTTTTAGTAAGTACTTTTAATTTTTTTTTTTTTAATTCTAAAAGATTACTTTTGTTCTAAAAAGGGAAAATCATGTTCAAATGGTAACTTTTTTTTTTCCTACTTTATTCACCAAACTAGTTTCGATTTCTTTTATTTATTTTGACTAGAAATTATAAAAAAGAAAAAGTCAATAAATTAAAAATAAAACACTTTAAATTGGACTTGAACCTATACTCAAATCGGACATGCCTTGCACATAGATTGAACTATACTTGCACACACGCCCATGTACGTGTTGCACCCCGTCCAAGGCGGAAATTCTTGCATTAATTATCTTGCTCTTTGTGATTCTACCGTTGGCCGAGAAGGCGAAGTTGGACAACCTCTGCTATGGATAACGGCTTCTATCGTCAACAGTGACTTTCTTCTCCTCCGTCTTTTTTACCTTTATTTTTTATTTTTTGTACCTCACCTCAATTTCATCAAACTCATTAAAAAAAAAAATTTCTTCTTTTTTTCAATTCAGTTCATCTTTGCTTAGGGGTTTCTTTATTCACTTTTTAATTTTCAATTTAATTAAAAGCTAGGAAAGATCGAACATGTGCTTAAAAAATTACGCGGTTGGCAATCTGTGTAGTAACCCACATTCATGTCTTAGTCATGTTCATGTGCATTTGCATAACCTTGTCTTGTTAAGTTTGCATTCATGAACCTTGTCTTGTTTTGCTTAAGTGTTCTATGCATGTTTTGTTCCTTCCTTGTTGTGCCAAGCCCGGGATATTCCAAGCCGAGGTCATCTTAATTCTAGAACTACCTTGGAACCACTTTGGTTGATCTTCCCTTCCACCCTGGCGTCTTGGCCGAGATGCCATCTAGGCCGAGATGTTACCACCTAGGCATTCTAGATCTTGATCCTTGCACCTAGTGGTCTTGTTCTGGACCGGTATAACCTAGGCCGAGGTGTGGCACATCTAGGCCAAGGTGTGGCACATTTGGACCATGCAATATCCATCCTGGCTGAGATCATTGGGATCCCTTTTGCGGAGCCGATGTTTTAACCCGAGATCTTCTCCTTGCCAGAACGCTCATACCACCTGGCTTGTTTTACACACTTTGTCATACCTTTTGTCTTGTCATTCAGTCACCTTTCTGAGGAAGCCCAATCCGGTAGTGCAACGTGTCCCAACAGAAGGCTAAATCAGCCGGCAGAAAGAGAAACCATATCATCTCCATATCTTTTCCTTCATAGAGAGAGAAGCTCTAGGAAGAGGGAATAAGGAGTTCTTGAGAGAGAAGTAGATCCCAAGCTTGATCCTTAAAGTTGAGCCGTTAGATCCGTGCTTTGTGATTAGATTCTTGATCTATTCTTGTTGTTCTTATTGTTTATCTAGATGCATTGCATGATCTAGCATGTTTCATGAACCATGCATTGCTTTGAAGTTCGGTTTTAGAAAGAGAAAGTGATATTCATGTGTTCTTGAGGAAAAACCATGTTTTGATCTGAAAGTTTATATCAAGATCCATGTTTTTGTGTTTGTTTTCACGGAGTCTTCAAGTATGGGTACCCAGGTCCATGTTTTCGAGCTCATAGCATGAAACCCCAGATTTTTATAATAACAAGTTATGATTTTAGCATTCATGTTCTTCATGTTCTTCAAGAGAGGAACCCCAGATTTCCCGACTTCACTTTCCTAAGTGTAGTCACTGAGATCACTCTTGCCTAGACCTCACACTTAGGCCAAGCATCGTATCTCACCTTGGCCTACCTTGCATGCTCACTTACACCTTTAGTTTACCTTGCATACACCTTGGCAGTCAGCTGCATGCCGAAGCCTAGGTAACCACACCTTGGCCAAGAGGTGTGGGACTTCAGCAAGGTCCTGGTTGGTATTTTGTCTTGTCTTAATCTAGTTTTGAAAGAAAGCCGAGATTGTTTGCATCCATGTAGAGCTTGTTTGGAGAATGCATTTCATATCCATCTTTGAGCATCTCTACTTGTCTTCTTGAAGTGCATTCAGTAGACTTTGCCATGTATTTGTAGGACTTGGACCCTTGCTTTAACCCCAACGTCCGAAGAGCTATGTGAGTGGTATTTTTAATAAAGCTATGTTATAACGTTTTGATAAAGCTTTGCTTTGCTTCGTTTTGGAAAAGTATTTGTTAAGCATGAATGATTATCCCTATTTTGTGTATCAAGTATTAGCTTTGTTTTGGATGACATTCTTGGAAAGTCCTCCCATGCTAGGGGACTCTAAGCCCATGTAGCATCATGTTTGAGAGATCTCTGCCATCGACGGTCTATGAACGAATGGCCCCACCGACGGTCTGGTGTACGGGTGGATTTGTCTAATCGATTCCGGGTCGATTATTCCCTTGTTTTGTCCGGAATCTCATCACCCCATGTATTATGTAGATGTTATTAAACATCCCAAGAAGCTTTGAAAGATTTGATTGATGAACTTGATTCATCCCAAGTTTTGTTACAAGCTTTGATATGTATGGTTTTGATAAAGATCTCGGATATCATTCATTTTACCCTTTATTATTTATACCATTCACTAAGTATCCAAGCTCACCCTCTCTATATATATGTAGGTGCCAAGCAAGAAGGCGGTGACGCCTAGATGTGTGTTCTGCAAGATGTTTTGGATTCATGTTATGTCAGCAATATTTATGTCGGCTTGAGAAGCCTTTTGATCAAGATGTAATATGTACCTTATTTTATTTGTATTCAAGTTGTAATATTATGATTAAGATGTATGCCATTTCATTTGATCTATGCACAGCACTTATGGACTACTTAGATTTAAATGTATTGCTTTCACACATGTAGGCCCCATATGTATACTTTAATTGTGTGTGAATCTTTGTAAGTTGGCCTTTGGTAATCTCGGATTACTGGCCATCATGGCACCATTCTACTAGGGGCAGAATGGGGTCGTGACAATCTGAGCTTCTGCCAGTTCCCCGGCAGTGTATTCTATAACCAAAAGCCCTCGGTTTGGTCTGAGAACGATTTAGCATCTTTGTGTTTGCCTTTTAGTTTTCTTGGGTATGAACCACCTTCGTATGTTATTCACCAAAAAAAAAAAAAAAATTCAGACTAGAATTGTGTCGGTATACTTGAAATAGTATCCAACACCAAAGAGCTATGTCTACAATTTTTCAAGGAAGCTCGTGTTTCTGACCTCTTTCAGGTTTGTCGCCAACCCAACCCATATCTTAGACATATTCAATTTCATGTCAAAAAAACTAGTATTTTCTTTTATTGGCAATTGTTCTAACATTTTTAAGTTTTCAAAGGATCATGAGTTGTATCATCTGTTTTATTATTCTCTTGCAGAAGGAAGGTCTGATATGTTCAGATGTAGGACTTGAACACTTCGGCATGTAAGTAAGTTGCAAAAATTGCAATGCATAAATATCAAGTATGGTGTGGAGTGATTGATTGGTGATTTTGGAGAATTACTCCACGCTATTTATCCTTTGACACTTGGCAAGTTATCTCTCAATATTTTAAGCCACAACTTCAACTAATAAATATGGCCTGAAAATTGATGTATTAAATTCAAGTTGTCTCTCAAAATTTTATAAATGTATAATATATTAGGGGTTGTTATTTTCATCAATGTGGTCAATAGTCACTCACTTACTACCAATCCATATCTTAGACAAGTTCAATTTCATGTTAAAAAAATTAGTATTTTCTTCTATTGGCAATTGTTCTTAACAATTTTAAGTTTTGAAAGGATTCATGAGTTGTATCATCTTTTTTATTATTCTCTTGCAGAAGGAAGGTCTGATATGTTCAGAAGTAGGACTTGAACTCTTGGGCATGAAAGTAAGTGGCAAAAATTGCAATGCATAAATGTCAAGTATGGTATGGAGTGACCGTTTGGTGATTTTGGAGAATTACTCCACGCTGTTTATCCTTTCACACTAGGCAAGTTATCTCTCAATATTTTAACCCACAACTTTAACTAATAAATATGGCTTGAAAATTGATGTATTAAATTCAAGTTGTCTCTCAAAATTTTATAAATGTATAAAATATTAGGGACAGTTATTTTCATCTATGCGGACAACACTCCCTCACTTACTGCCAACCTAAATCTTAGACATGTTCAATTTCATATTTGTTCTAAAAAATTTGTATTAAATAATTATTTTATATTTTCAGTAAGTACTTTTAATTTGTGTAAAAAATTAAAAATTTTAATATAAAGATACATTTTTTTTTTTCTGTGATAGCCAAATAAACAATTTTTTTTTTTAATTCGAAAAGATTACTTTTGTTCTAAAAAGAGAAAATCATCTTCAAATGATAAATTTTTTTTCCTACTTTATCACCAAACTAGCTTCGATTTGTTTTATTTATTTTGACTACAAATTATAAAAAGATAAAGTCAATAAATTAAAAATGAAACACTTTGAATTGGAATTGAACCTATACTCAAATCAGACGTGCATTGCACATAGATTGAACTATACTTGGACACATGCCCATGTACGAGTTGCACCCCGTCCAAGGCGGAAATTCTTGGGTTAATTATCTTGCTCTTTGTGATTATACCGATGGCCGAGAAGGCGAAGTTGAACAACCTCTGCTGAGGACGACGGCTTCTATCGTCGACGGTGACTTTCTTCTCCTCCTTCTATTTTACCTTTATTTTTTGTACCGCACCTCAATTTCATCAAACTCATTAAAAAAAATTCTTCTTTTTTTCAATTCAGTTCAGCTTTGCTTAGGGGTTTCTTTATTCACTTTTTAATTTTCAATTTAATTAAAAGCTAGGAAAGATCGAACATGTGTTTCAAAAATTACGTGGTTGGCAATCTGGGCTTGTGCCAGTTCAATTGGACATTCAAAATGATGAACGGCAGGTATTCTCTTAAAACTCAAAATTCACACTTTTTTCTTCTAACATATGATGATACACTTTGTGAGTATCGGAGGATCTCTAGCGATCTTGACATTAACTTGCATGGAAAGTGTGAAGAAGGTGCCTCGCCCCCGGCAACGTATTCTATAGCCAAAAGCCCTCGGTTTGGTCTGAGAACGATTTAGCATCTTTTGTGTTTGCCTTTTAGTTTTCTTGGGTATGAACCACCTTCGTATGTTATTCACCAAAAAAAAAAAAACTTCCGTATCAGAATTGTGTCGGTATACTTGAAATAGTATCCAACACCAAAGTGCTATGTCTACAATTTTTGAAGGAAGCTCGTGTTTCTGACCTCTTTCAGGTTTGTCGCCAACCCAACCCATATCTTAGACATATTCAATTTCATGTCAAAAAAACTAGTATTTTCTTTTATTGGCAATTGTTCTAACATTTTTAAGTTTTCAAAGGATCATGAGTTATATCATCTGTTTTATTATTCTCTTGCAGAAGGAAGGTCTGATATGTTCAGATGTAGGACTTGAACACTTCGGCATGTAAGTAAGTTGCAAAAATTGCAATGCATAAATGTCAAGTATGGTGTGGAGTGATTGTTGGGTGATTGTGGAGAATTACTCCACGCTGTTTATCCTCTGACACTTGGCAAGTTATCTCTCAATATTTTAACCCGCAACTTTAACTAATAAATATAGCTTGAAAATTGATGTATTAAATTCAAGTTGTCTCTCAAAATTTTATAAATGTATAAAATATTGGGGACTATTCTTTTCATCAATGTGGTTAGTAGTCCCTAACTTACTACCAACCCATATCTTAGGCAAGTTCAATTTCATGTCAAAAAAATTAGTATTTTCTTCTATTGGCAATTGTTCTTAACAATTTTAAGTTTTCAAAGGATTCATGAGTTGTATCATCTTTTTTATTATTCTCTTGCAGAAGGAAGGTCTGATATGTTCAGATGTAGGACTTGAACTCTTGGGCATGAAAGTAAGTGGCAAAAATTGCAATGCATAAATGTCAAGTATGGTATGGAGTGATTGTTTGGTGATTTTGGAGAATTACTCCACGCTGTTTATCCTTTGACACTTGGCAAGTTATCTCTCAATATTTTAACCCGCAACTTTAACTAATAAATGTGGGTTGAAAATTGATGTATTAAATTCAAGTTGTCTCTCAAAATTTTATAAATGTATAAAATATTAGGGAGCGTTATTTTCGTCTATGTGGACAATAGTCCCTCACTTATTACCAACCCATATCTTAGACATGTTAAATTTTATATTTGTTCCAACAAATTTGTATTAAATAATTATTTTATATTTTTAGTAAGTACTTATAATTTGTGTAAAAAATTAAATATTTTGATATAAAAATACATTATTTTTTTCTGTGATAGACAAATAATCAATTTTTTTTTTTTTAATTCTAAAAAATTACTTTTGTTCTAAATAGAGAAAATCATGTTCAAATGATAACTTTTTTTTTCCTACTTTATTCACCAAACTAGTTTCGATTTCTTTTATTTATTTTGACTAGAAATTATAAAAAAGAAAAAGTCAACAAATTAAAAATAAAACACTTTAAATTGGACTTGAACCTATACTCAAATCGGACGTGCATTGCACATAGATTGAACTATACTTGCACACATGCCCATGTACGAGTTGCACCCCATCCAAGGCAGAAATTCTTGGGTTAATTGTCTTGCTCTTTGTGATTATACCGATGGCCGAGAAGGCGAAGTTGAACAACCTCTGCTAAGGAAGACGGCTTCTATCGTCGACGGTGACTTTCTTCTCCTCCGTCTATTTTACCTTTATTTTTTATTTTTTGTACCTCACCTCAATTTCATCAAACTGATTTAACAAAAAATATTTCTTTTTTCGATTCTGTTCTGCTTTGCTTAGGGTTTCTTTATTCACTTTTTAATTTTCAATTTAATTAAAAGCTAGGAAAGATTGAACATGTGCTTAAAAAATTACGCGGTTGGCAATCTGGGCTTGTGCCAGTGCAATTTTGGACATCCAAAATATTGAACTGTCGGTATTCTCTTCAAACTCAAAATTCACTCTTTTTTCTTGTAACATATGATGATACACTTTGTGAGTATCGGACGATCTCTAGCAATCTTGACATTAACTTGCATGGAAAGTGTGAAGAAGATGCCTCGCCCCTCGCCAGCGTATTCTATAGCCAAAAGCCCTCGGTTTGGTCTGAGAACGATTTAGCATCTTTGTGTTTGCCTTTTAGTTTTCTTGGGTATGAACCACCTTCGTATGTTATTCACCGAAAAGAAAAAAAACTTCCGTATCAGAATTGTGTCGGTATACTTGAAATAGTATCCAACACCAAATAGCTATGTCTACAATTTTTCAAGGAAGCTCGTGTTTGTGACCTCTTTCAGGTTTGTCGCCAACGCAACCCATATCTTAGACATATTCAATTTCATGTCAAAAAAATTAGTATTTTCTTCTATTGGCAATTGTTCTCAACATTTTTAAGTTTTCAAAGGATTCATGAGTTGTATCATCTGTTTTATTATTCTCTTGCAGAAGGAAGGTCTGATTTGTTCAAATGTAGGACTTGAAGACTTGGGCAAGAAAGTAAGTGGCAAAAATTGCAATGCATAAGTGTCAAGTATGGTGTGGAGTGATTGTTTGGTGATTTTGGAGAATTACTCCACGCTGTTTATCCTTTGACACTTGGCAAGTTATCTCTCAATATTTTAACTGTCACGACCCTAACCCACCCCTAGTAGGATGGTGCCATGATGGCCAGTAATCTGAGATTACCAAGGCCTCTTACAAGGACTCACACACACAAACAGAGTATAAATATGGGGCTTACAAATGCGGAAGCAGTAAATTAAGATCTTAGTGGTCCATAAGAGTTGTGCATAGATCAAAGAAAATGGCATACATCTTAACATAGGTTGCAACTTGGATACAAATAAGGTAAAGTACATAATACATCCTGATCAAAAGTGTAACGCCCTGAAAATAATAACATTAAACCCATCAATATAGATATGCATTGATATGTAAAAGACCAACATTCTTCTATTCATTAGAGTATTCCATTACAAAAATATTACATGTTAACGATAAAAGCAAATGCCTTACAGGCTTACAGCTTTCCAAGTTAACACTTGGTTACAAAAAAAGAGTTCTAACTCTATACACATTAAGCCCTTGGCTTGAATCTACATATAATACATCAAAAGAAAATAGATAACAAAAGTCTGCCCGCCTCTAGCCTCCCAAGCTATGTCCTTGGAGGTGGCATGCTACCTGTACCTGAAAATGATGTTCCCATATAGGGTGAGCCACAACCCAGTAGAAATACACTAAACCAACTATGAACAATGACTAAAAGATTAGCAGTGATAGATGGCCAACACTGATACTTCCATTATTATCACATTATAGTTTCATGACAAACAAGTTCATGTTACTTTTCATTTTCCATTACTCACTAGATAAGCAAATTAGCTATATCAACACATCAACAGATAAGTATAAGAACTATATCACACATCCACAGATAAGCATATGAGCCGTATCTACACTTCTTTAGACAAGCATATGAGCTGTATCTTCACTTTGGTTTAGTGGTCCAGCCCCTTTCTTCCAATAAACCCCGGCTTAGAGGTCCAGCTCCTTTCTTCCAATAAACCGTTCGGTTTAGAGGTCTAGCCCCTTTCTTCCAATAAATCGTAACATAGAACAACATAATGTATATACACCTAGGTAATATACAAAACAATCGATACATAAAATTAATGTATTCTTTTAACCGTCATACTCTATGACACATTCAATTGATTAGTTTAGTTTGCCTAATCATCATGCACTGTCTACAACAATCAAGACTATCCTCCACTGATAGCCCAAAGCAGTTATTTCTAAACAGAAAATAAATGTACAAAATGGATATTAAATCAACATTTCAATTTGGTGAGCGATGAATGATCCAACTACACCCTCTAATTGCTTACCTTTCCAATTTCAACAATCTCAATTCAATTCCTCATTTCCAACAATTAATTATACAAGTTAATTAATCAACGTAATTAGGGTATTTTCCATAATTAACATTTCAACCCCTAGGGTGCCACTTTCATCAATGTTTCAACATTAACTCCATTTCTTCATGCCAAACATGCATATAGGTTTTATATATTTAAAAACCCCAACTTTTATAAAATTACACAAAGGCCCAAACTTTCTCAAAAATTACCCAACAAACCCCAACATTTCAAAATGCTAAAATTTAAAGGCAAAGCTCATAAGGAGGAGTAGGATATCCCTACCTCGAAGTTAGAGCTCGAAAGGAGAAGAGACCAAAACCAAAGTGCTCCAAATCCCAAACTTTTCGGATCAAATCGACGCCCTCGACGATCAACACAACCTTTACAAAGGCCAAAGGAAGAAAAACACTCTAACTAGATCAAACCCCAGAGAAAAGGGAGTTTCTAGAGAGAGAAGCTCTCAAAATATCTTTTTGGAAAGTAAGAGAGAGAGAGGAAGTGTAGAAAGTGATTCAAAAATGCCCAGCTGTCTTCTGTTATACGACATTCCTGCTCGAGCGTAAAACACAACGCTCGAGCGTGAAGAACAAAAACCAAGATCCGCTCGAGCGCAAAAAGGTTCGCTTGAGTGCCAAGACACAGGAGTAAAGCACACCCACTCGAGCGTCAAAACTAGACCGCTCGAGCGCAATTTTCCACCTCCCAGAACTTACGCCCAAAAAGTACTAGCCGCTCGAGCTCCAACAATACCGCTCAAGCGCGACCCGCTCGAGCGCAACAAACCCACTCGAGCGTAAATAACGCACCTGCAGAAGTTTTGCAGAGCACAAAATACTAGGAGTGTGCAATCTCCACTCAAGCGCTCCAAGACCCGCTCGAGCGTAACGACCAAAAACACAGCAACAAGGTTTTAGACCAAGGCTCAACCCATCTGCTCGAAACAAGTCCAACACATCCTAAAACTCGAAGAAATGAAATTAAAGGACGATGATAAGATAAACACAACTACCAATTCCACGGAACCAAGGTCCGGAATACAACTGAACAGTAAAAGGGAATACCAGGATTGCTATAACCTCCCCTCCTTAAAGAATTTCGTCCCCGAAATTAAATGCAAGTTTTCAAAAACAAGTTTTCTCCAATTCCAACAACATTACAACATAATATTAAACAGTCCGACCCATTACCGGCCAATCTCATCTCTTTTCAAGAGGCATTTCACATTATACATAACAACCTGCATTGTCAACATGCATTTCTTTGAAATCTATCAATTTCAATTCGTTTTTCCACAATTCCACAACACATGCAACATTAATATCATGCTTGCATTTTCACACTATACTTAACATACACAATGTTAAAACAACTTTCATCAACCAAAACATTTACAATGTTTTACAACTTAAGACATATATAATGCTCTTATGGTTCAATATTATTACAAAATTTCATTACATGATTACTCATCAATAAACATGTCCGGATACTTCTCACGGACTTCCCACGGACTCAAATGCTAATGTTTTAGTTATTGCTCATATCTGGTTTAGTATATCTCTGCTGGGCTTTGGCTCACCCTATATGGGACATCATTTTTAGGTTCATGTGATATGCCACCTCCAAGGACGTAGCTTGGAAGGTTTTGGGAGTTGAAGACTCTTTTGGTTGTTTTGTTATTTTGGAATTACATGTAAATTCAAGCCAAGGGCTTAATGTGTACTTGAGTTAGTACTCTCTTTTTGTAACCAAGTGTTGGCTTGGAAAGTTGTAAGCCCATGGGGCATTTACTTTTATTGTCAACATGTAATACTTTTGAAATGAATACTCTAATTAATGGAGGTATGGTTTATTCTTGTATGTCTATGGATATCTTAAATGAATGATTTACGGGTTTATTTTGAGGGCGTTATAGCTTGAAAATTGATTTATTAAATTGAAGTTGTCTCTCAAAATTTTATAAATGTATAAAATATTAGGAATTGTTATTTTCATCTATGTGGTCAATAGTCCCTCACTTACTACCAACCCATATCTTAGACATGTTCAATTTCATGTAAAAAAAAAATTAGTATTTTCTTCTATTGGCAATTGTTCTTAACATTTTTAAGTTTTCAAAAGATTCATGAGTTGTATCATTTTTTTTATTATTCTCTTGCAGAAGGAAGGTCTGATATGTTCAGATGTAGGACTTGAACACTTGGGCATGAAAGTAAGTGGCAAAAATTGTAATGCATAAATGTCAAGTATGGTATGGAGTGATTGTTTGGTGATTTTGGAGAATTACCCCACGCTGTATATCCTTTGACACTTGTCAAGTTATCTCTCAAAATTTCAACCCACAACTTTAACTAATTTATATGGCCTGAAAATTGATTTATTAAATTGAAGTTGTCTGTCAAAATTTTATAAATGTATAAAATATTAGGGACTGTTATTTGCATCTATGTGGTCAATAGTCCCTCACTTACTTCCAACCCATATCTTAGATATAGCGATCCTGGTTCTTCCTCCTTGGGTTGTTGTAACAACCCTCACTTTGATTTAGTCTTGCTTGCATGCATTTATGTATGATCTTGCCTTGCCGAGTTTGTAATCTTGTTATCTTTGCTTTGCTTTGCTTGATAATTGTTACTTGCTTGAACTCGTACCTTGCTTGGTCAGTAGCCGAGGTCATCTTAGCATAGTTCGCCTTTGAACATTTGCATATTAGAACAGTTTTGGAACCTTAGCCGACCTCCATCTACACCCCGGCACGCTTGCCGAGATGTCACCCTTTTGCCGTAGTGTTCAGTGTCGATGCCGAGATGTTTCGTGCTTAATGATCTTTGTCCTTGGGCAGGTATGGCCTAGGCCGAGATGTGGTACACCCAGGCCAAGGTGTGGCACAGCTTAGTCAAGTGCCGTCCTCCCTAGCCGATGTCCTTGCTAGCCGACGTGTTTTGCCACCGAGCTTGTTGTGTACGCTTTGTCAGAGACTTGTCTAATCAATCAGTCACCTTTTTTAGGAGAACCAACCCGGTAGTGCCACGTGTCCGAGCTGTGGTTTAAGACAGCCGATAGACTTAGGAACAAATCATTTTTGTCTCAAAGTTTTGTTTTTAGAGAGAGAAGCTCTCAAGGGTGAAGGAAGAGTTTTAGAGAGAGATTGGTGACTTCGAGCTTGGTCTTGGTAGATCGAACCGTTGGATTTAAGTTTTGAGGTTTGATTCTTGCTCTACTGCTTTGTTCTCATTGATTACCGAGCTGCATTACATGATTGGGTTTGTTTTGTATGCCATGCATGGATTTGGAGTTGGTTTTGAAAGAGAAAGTTAGTATTCATGTGTTCTTGATAAAAGTTGTGCTTTGATCTAGAAGTTTATGGCCATAACCATGTTATTGTGTTTGTTCTTGCATGTTCTTCTTGGTTGGGTACCCAGGTCCACGATTTTTGAACCCTTAGCATGAAAACCTCAGATTTCGTATAAATAAGATAAGATTTCAGCATGCATGATCTTGATGTTCTTGATGATCTTGTTCTTCTTGTTCTTTGAAGGGAAACCCAAGTTTCCTGGCTTTGTTTTGATTGCGGCCATCGGGTTCACACCTCGGCGAGGAGGTGTGGGACCTCGGCATGACCTGGACGGTGCCCAGTGTATTTTCCCAAAATGGGAAATAACGTTTTGACCCTTAGCATGTTTTGCTTTGTTATTGATTTGGACTCGGTGAGAGTGCCGAGATCATTGTGCGCATGTGAAGCTTGTTTTGAGAATGTGATTTGTCATGTGATTTGTCAGGACTTTGATCTTTGCTTTGAGCCTACACCTGAAGACCGAGGTGAGTGGTGCTTTTAATAAAGCTATGTTAAACTGCTTTGATAAATCTTGTCTTGCTTTGTTTTGATGAAAGTATTTGTTAAGCATGAATGATTAGCCTAACTCGATGTATCAAATGTGAGCTTTGTCTTGATGATTATCTTGAGAAGTCCCTTGGCTGGAGGACTCTAAACTTTCGCAGCATTATGGATAAAAAGGATACGGTCCTTTCTTGAAAAAGCCATTGTGTTAAAAAGGGCTACGGGCCTAAGTAACACAAGTCCCTTGGCTGGAGGACTATAAACTTTCGCAGCACTAAGTGTAAAAGTCCCTTAGCTGGAGGACTCTAAACTTTCGCAGCATCATTTGTCAAAAAGGGCTACGGGCCTAAGTGACACCAGTCTCTTGCATAAAAAGGATACGGTCCTTTCTTGAAAAAGCCATTGTGTTAAAAAGGGCTACGGGCCTAAGTAACACAAGTCCCTTGGCTGGAGGACTATAAACTTTCGCAGCACTAAGTGTAAAAGTCCCTTAGCTGGAGGACTCTAAACTTTTGCAGCATCATCTTGTCTAAAACGATTACGGATCGTATAAATCTGGGTTTTGCCACTAATGGGCTACTACACGTACTGGTTGTTTGGAAAGCTTTTGTCCTTGCTTGCCGATGTCATGTGCATCCCTTGAAACTTGTATGGTTTGAAAGATGAATACGGTTCATCCTCTGTATTGGTAAAGGTTTATTGTGTTTTGCTTTGAAGGACCTCGGCTAATATTTGTATGGTTCTGAAATGCTTGTTTTGCACAGACTTCGGCTATATTCATGCAAAACCTTTATTACTAGCATCATTCACTGAGTTTCCATACCCACCCTCTATATATATATGTAGGTGATGAGCAGGACGGCGGCGACGCCTAGATGTGTTTTCCAGCTTGTTTTGGCTATTTGGTTTTCATCGGCTTGTTTTGCATTCTTGTCGGCCATGCTGTTTCTACCTCGGCACTATGTGTTTACGTCGGCATTTTGTATTTTCGTCGGCAAATCTTGAAAATCATGCTTCTTGGCTTGTATTCTTTGTATTCTGTACATGTCGGCTTAGAAGCCTTTTGATCAAGATGAGAACTGTATTTTGTTATTCATGGACTGGTTGTAAGATCATATTGTACATGTTTGCTCATTTGATTTACGCACAGCTCTTATGGACCACCTGTATTTTGGTTTATTGCTTCCGCATTATGTAAGCCCCCTATATGTACTTGGCTGTGTGTGGATTTTGATAAGTTGGCCTTTGGTAATCACGGGTTACTGGCCATCTCGGCACCATCCTACTAGGGGCGGGTTGGGGTCGTGACAGTTGTTGTATCCGGACTTGGGTCCGTGGATGTTAGTTATGGTTTATATCTTGTTTCCGTCCTTCAATACTATGTTTTTGAGTTATAGAATGATTTGGGCAGGTTTGTAACAGGTTTGGTGAGTTTTGAAACAAATGGTTGCTGCCCAGATTTTGGTGTCTTCGCTCGAGCCAGGACTTTGTCGCTCGAGCGAGCTCCTTGTTGTAGATATTTCGCTCGAGCGAGAGTTGAGTCTTGTATCGGGTGGCTCGAGCGAGAAGTCCTTCGCTCAAGTTTGCATCTGCGTCCAGTACTGGACCTGAAGGGTGCAGTTCTTCGCTCGAGCGAGCTTTCCTTCGCTCGAGCGTACTTCTGGGTTGCAACCTGAAGCTTAGATTTGTTGGCTCGAGCGAGACTTTCTACGCTCGAGCGAGGGTTCTTTGTGTATGGTCGCTCGAGCGACTAATCCTTCGCTCGAGCGAGCCTGTGTTATATCAGATCGCAACAGCGGTTTAAACTTCACTTTTTCATCTCCTTCATTATACAAACTCTAGAATTCGACTCTCTCTCTCTCTCTCTACATTTACCTTCTCTCTAGGGATTGATCTTCTTAGAGTGTGTCTCTACCCTAAGTCCTTTGTAAGAAAGGTAGAGGGTCGCGAGCGCTTTGTTTTAATCTGAGCAATAGTGGATTTGGAGCATTTTGGGTATTCGCCTTCTTCTCCATTTGAGCTCTAACTTCGAGGTAGGGATACCCTACTCCATCTTATGAGCTTTATCTTTGATTTTGGTCATTTTGATTAGTTGGTAATGTTTGGTAATTTTGGGAAAAGTTAGGGTTTAATTTGTAATTTAACAAAAAGGGGGTTTTTCATATATTAAACTCCATGTGCTTGTAAGATTTGAAAAATGGCATTATTAGTGTCAAATTGAGGAAATTGAACCTTAGGGTTGTTTTTGATAAATGGTGGAAATGCCCTAACTGTTGTGAAAAATTAATTGATATAATTAATCTGGGAAATTATGAAATTGAGTTGACATTCATGAAATTGGGAAATTATGGGATTGAATGGTGTAGTTGGATTAATTTATCACTCACCAACGAAATTGTGGAATTTGTATTTATTTAATGCATTTATTTTCTGTTTAGAAATAACTGCTTTGGGCTATCGGTGGAGGATAGTCTCGATTGTTGTAGACACTGTATGTTGATTAGGGAAAACTGAAACTAATCACATTAAATTTGTCATTGTATATGACGGTTGAATTAATACAGCAAATACGTGTATTGATTGGATATTGTGTATGACAAGTGTTAAATACATTATATATGTATATTGTTTAGGAGGAGATAGGGGATGTATTCCATGGTTTGAGGGGAGATAGGGGATGGACTCTCAAACCTGTTTGGAAGAAGATAGGGGATGGACTCCATTAGTATAACAAATTGGTGTACTTATTGATTTATGGAAGTGTTTCATTTTGAGTTGTTATCTCATTTGAATTGTTGATATTGAAAGTAATATTAATATGAGGTGTAATCTCATTTAATTGTTTGGCCAGGTTCCGAGCCATGTTTATGAAATGATTTGGATAAGTAAAGGAAAGTAGAATATAACATGGACATGATTGTCATGGAACTGTATTGTAATAGAATTTGATTTATATGTGTTGACTATCTATCAAATGCTATTGTTTTAGTCAATTCTTCTATTTGGTTTAGTATATCTCTACTGGGCTGTGGCTCACCCTATATGGAACATCATTTTCAGGTCCAGGCGATATGCCACCTCCAAGGGCTTAGCTTGGAAGGTTTTGAGAGTTGAAGACTTCTTTTTGTGATTTTGTTATTTGATATTACATGTAAATCCAAGCCAAGGGCTTAATGTGTAATTGAGTCAGTACTCACTTTTTGGTATCCAAGTGTTGGCTTGGAAAGATGTAAGCCCATAGGGCGTTTACTTTTATCGTTGACATGTAATATCTTTTGTTAGAAAACTCTGATAAATAGAATTATGTTTATTTCTCTTATATCAATGCATGTCAAAAGTATTGGTTTTATATATTATTTTAAGGGTATTACATTAGACATGTTCAATTTCATGTTAAAAAAAATAGTATTTTCTTCTATTGGCAATTGTTCTTAACATTTTTAAGTTTTCAAAGGATTCATGAGTTGTATTATCTTTTTTATTATTCCCTTGCAGAAGGAAGGTCTGATATGTTCAGATCTAGGACTTGAACACTTGGGCATCAAAGTAAGTGGCAAAAATTGCAATGCATAAATGTCAAGTATAGTGTGGAGTGATTGTTTGGTGATTTTGGAGAATTACTTCACGTTGTTTGTCCTTTGACACTTGGCAAGTTATCTCTCAATATTTTAACCCGCAACTTTAACTAATGAATACGGCTTGAAAATTGATGTATTAAATTCAGGTTGTCTTTCAAAATTTTATAAATGTATAAAATATTAGGAACTGTTGTTTTCATCTATGTGGTCAATAGTCCCTCACTTACTATTAACCCATATCTTAGACATGTTCAATTTCATATTTGTTCTAAAAAATTTGTATCAAATCATTATTTCATATTTTTAGCAAGTACTTTTAATTTGTATAAAAAATTAAAAATTTTAATATAAAAATACATTATTTTTTCTGTGTTAGACAGGTAAACACAATTTTTTTTTTTTAATTCTAAAAGATTACTTTTGTTCTAAAAAGAGAAAATCATGTTCAAATGATAACTTTTTTTTTTTCCTACTTTATTCACCAAACTAGTTTCGATTTCTTTTATTTATTTTGACTAGAAATTATGAAAAAGAAAAAGTCAATAAATTAAAAATAAAACACTTTAAATTGGACTTCAACCCATACTCAAATAGGATGTGCATTGCACAAAGATTGAACTATACTTGCACACATGCCCATGTACGAGTTGCACCCCGTCCAAGGCAGAAATTCTTGGGCGAATTATCGTGCTCTTTGTGATTATACCGATGGCCGAGAAGGCGAAGTTGAACAACCTCTGCTGAGGACGATGGCTTCTATCGTCGACGGTGAATTTCTTCTCCGCCATCTACTTTGCCTTTATTTTTTATTCTTTGTACCTCACTTCAATTTCATCAAACTCCCTAAAAAAAAAATTCTTCTTTTTTTCAATTCAGTTCAGCTTTGCTTAGGGGTTTCTTTATTCACTTTTAATTTTCAATTTAATTAAAACCTAGGAAAGATCGAACGTGTGCTTGAAAAGTTATGCGGTTGGCAATCTGGGTTTGTACCAGTTCAATTTTGGACATCCAAAATATTGAACGGCCGGTATTTTGTTAAAACTCAAAATTCACTCTTTTTTCTTGTAACATATGATTATACACTTTGTGAGTATCGGAGGATATCTAGCGATCGTGACATTAACTTGCATGGAAAGTGTGAAGGAGATGCCTCGCCCCCCGACAGTGTATTCTATAGCCAAAAGCCCTTGGTTTGGTCTGAGAATGATTTAGCATCTTTGTGTTTGCCTGTAAATTTGCTTGGGTATGAACCGCCTTCGTATGTTATTCACCAAAAAAGAAAAAAGTTCCGTATCAGAATTGTGTCGATATACTTGAAATTGTATCCAATACCAAAGAGCTATGTCTACAATTTTTCAAGGAAGCTCGTCTTTGTGACCTCTTTCAGGTTTGTCGCCAACCCAACCCATATCTTAGACATATTCAATTTCATGTAAAAAAAAAATAGTATTTTCTTCTATTGGCAATTGTTCTCAACATTTTTAAGGTTTCAAAGGATTCATGACTTGTATCATCTCTTTTATTATTCCCTTGCAGAAGGAAGGTCTGAAATGCTCAGATATAGGACTTGAACACTTGGGCATGAAAGTAAGTGGCAAAAATTGTAATGCATAAATGTCAAGTATGGTTTGGAGTGATTGTTTTGGGATTTTGGAGAATTACTCCACGCTGTTTATCTTTTGACACTTGTCAAGTTATCTCACAAAATTTCAACCCGCAACTTTAACTAATTAATATGGCTTGAAAATTGATTTATTAAATTGAAGTTGTCTCTCAAAATTTTATAAATGTATAAAATATTAGGGACTGTTATTTTCATCAATGTGGTTAGTAGTCCCTCACTTACTACCAACCCATATCTTAGACAAGTTCAATTTCATGTTAAAAAAATTAGCATTTTCTTTTATTGGCAATTGTTCTTAACATTTTTAAGTTTTCAAAGGATTCATGAGTTGTATCATATTTTTTATTATTCCCATGCAGAAAGAAGGTCTGATATGTTCAGATGTAGGACTTGAACACTTGGGCATGAAAGTAAGTGGCAACAATTGCAATGCATAAATGTCAAGTATGGTGTGGAGTGATTGTTTGGTGATTTGGAGAATTACTCCACGCTGTTTATCCTTTGACACTTGGGAAGTTATCTCTCAACATTTTAACCCGCAACTTTAACTAATAAATATGACTTCAAAATTGATGTATTAAATTCAAGTTGTCTCGCAAAATTTTATGAATGTATAAAATATTAGGGACTGTTATTTTCATCTATGTGGTCAATAGTCCCTCACTTACTATCAACCCATATCTTAGACAAGTTCAATTTCATATTTCTTCTAAAAAATTTGTATTAAATCATTATTTTATATTTTTAGTAAGTACTTTTAATTTGTATAAAAAATTAAAAATTTTAATATAAAAATACATTATTTTTCCTGTGTTAGACAAATAAACACAAATTTTTTTTTTTAATTCTAAAAGATTACTTTTGTTCTAAAAGGAGAAAATCATGGTCAAATGATGACTTTTTTTTTCCTACTTTATTCACCAAACTAGTTTTGATTTCTTTTATTTATTTTGACTAGAAATTATAAAAAAGAAAAAGTCAATAAATTAAAAATAAAATACTTTAAATTGGACTTGAACCCATACTCAAATCTGGCGTGCATTGCACATAGATTGAACTATACTTGGACACATGCGCATGTACGAGTTGCACCCCGTCCACGAAAGAAATTCCTGGGTGAATTATCTTGCTCTTTGTGACTATACCGATGGCCGAGAAGGCAAAGTTGAACAACCTCTGCTAAGGACGACAGCTTCTATCGTTGACGGTGAGTTTCTTTTCCTCCGTCCATTTTACCTTTATTTTTTATTTTTTGTACCTCACCTCAATTTCATCAGACTCATTAAAAAAAAATTTCTTCTTTTTTTCAATTCAGTTCAGCTTTGCTTAGGGGTTTCTTTATTCACTTTTTAATTTTCAATTTAATTAAATGCTAGGAAAGATCGAACATGTGCTTGAAAAATTACGTGGTTAGCAATCTGGGCTTGTGACAGTTCAATTTTGGACATCCAAAATATTGAACGGCCGGTTTTCTCTTAAAACTCAAAATTCACTCTTTTTTTCTTGTAACATGTGATGATACACTTTGTGAGTATCGGAGGATCTCTAGCGATCGTGACATTAACTTGCATGGAAAGTGTGAAGAAGATGCCTCGTCCCCCGGCAGCGTATTCTATAGCCAGAAGTCCTCGGTTTGGTCTGAGAATGATTTAGCATCTTTGTGTTTGCTTGTAAATTTGCTTGGTTATGAACCACTTTCGTATGCTATTCTCCCAAAAAAAAACAAAAACTTCCGTATCAGAATTGTATCAGTATACTTGAAATAGTATCCAATACCAAGGAGCTATGTCTACAACTTTTCAAGGAAGCTCGTGTTTGTGACCTCTTTCATGTTTGTTGCCAACCCAACCTATATCTTAGACATATTCAATTTCATGCCAAAAAAATTAGTATTTCAACTAGAGGAGGTGGAGGAGGAGGTAGAGCTACATTTCGGCCGTTTGTCTGCTCGGCCTGAGTAGAGGTAGTACTAGTGTTCTGTTGCCTTGTTTGCCGCAACTCATGGGCCAAACCTTCCACTAACCTTTCTAATCTGTCCAACCTGTCCTCAGAATGATCTTGTCTAACTAGAGGCCTTCCTCTTCTCATGATGCTAGAGGTATGCAAAATGTGACTCTTAAACAAGTTGAACAAATAGACAAGTAGACAAGTAACAAATGAGTATGCCAAGTTGATGTACACCTTGTAAAATAGCAAGCAATATGATGCAATCCTAGCATCATTCTAAGGGAAATCCTATGCTCTTTGGGACTAAAAGTGTGTGAATAACGTACTATAAGGAACCTGTGCTCTGATACCAATCTGTCACGACCCCATTCCACCCCTAGTAGAATGATGCCATGATGGCCAGTAATCTGAGATTACCAAATGCCAACTTACAAAGTTTCACACAATCAGAGTGTACATATGGGGCTTACATGTGTGGAAGCCATGTAATTAAATTTAAATCTAATTAGTCCATAAGAGTGATGCGTAGATATAATGAAATGTCATACATCTTAATCATGGTTTTACACCTCGAATACAAGACAAAATAAAGTACATATTACATCTTGATCAAAAGGCTTCTCAAGCCGAAATACGCAAAAGATATGAATCAAAGCTAAGAAGTATAATCTTCAAGATGTTAGTAAAGCAAGAATCCAAAACAAGTTGCAAACAAAACTTAGGCGACATCGCCTTCTTGCTCATCACCTATATATATAAAGGATAAGGTGAGCTCGGATACTCAATGAATGATATAAGTAATGAAGGTTGGAATGAATGATATCCGAGATCTTTATCAAAACAATGCATATCATAGCTTGTACAAAATCAAGGGTTGAACCAAGTTCATCTATCAAAGTCTTTCAAAGCTTCAAGGGATGCTTACTAGCATCAACATAATACAAGGGATGACATTCTTGACAAAACAAGGGAATAATCGACCCTGAATTGATTAGACAAATCCACCCATTCAAGACTGTCGGTGGCAAGGGAGATATCTCAAACAGGGGTTCTAGTTGCATTATAGTCCCCTAGCACTAAGGACTTTCCAAGAATGTCATCAAAACAAAGGTAATACTTGATACAAAAGCTAATGGATAATCATTCATACTTGCTCAAATACTTTTCCAAAACAAAACAAAGCAAAGCTTTTATGAAAACATTATAACATAGCTTTATTAGAAATACCACTCACAATAGTTCTTCGGATGTAGGGATTAAGGCAAAAATCCAAGATGTACAATCATATAGCAAAGTCTACTGAATACATTTCAACAAGACAAGAAGGAATTCTCAAAGATGGTTGTGCAATGCATTCTTAAAACAAGCTTTACATGAATGAAAATGATCCTGTCATTTCTTTCCAGAACCAAGTCAAGACAAAGCAAAACATGTGCTGGGAGTCAAAACACTATTTTTCTTCTGGGAAAACATGCTAGGTACCAACCAAGTCTCGGAATGGATGCACAGAGATGATCTAGGCCAAAATGGCCTAGCTGGGTGAACTCAGAAAGTCTTGGCCGAGGTCCCACACCTCTTGGCCGAGCTGTGGTCTCCTAGGCCTAGGTGTGCGGCTGCCTGCCGAGATATTACAAGGTGCCGGCATGGTTGTACCATGGTCGGCTTAGGTGTGCATGCAAGATAGGCTAATGTGACGACCCCATGCCGCCCCTAGTAGAATGGTGCCACGATGGCTAGTAATCCGAGATTGCCAAAGGCCAAGTTACAAAGTCACATACAATCAGAGTATACATATGGGGCTTACATGTGCGGAAGCAATAAATTTAAATCTAAGTAGACCATAAGAGCTGTGCATGGATAAAATGAAATGACATACATCTTAACATGGTTTTACCACTTGAATACAAACAAAACAAAGTATAGGTTACTTCTTGATCAAAAGGCTTCTCAAGCCGACATATACAAAAGAAATGAATTACAACTAAGAAGCATAATCTTCAAGAGGCTAGCAAAACATGAATCCACAACAACTTGCAAAACACATCTACGAGTCACCACCTTCTTGCTCATCACCAACATATATATAAGGAGAGGGTGAGCATGGATACTCAGTGAATGATATTAGTAATAAAGGTTTAAATGAATGATATCCAAGATCTTTATGAAAACAATACATATCATAGCTTGTACAAAATCAAGGGATGAACCAAGTTCATCTATCAAGTCTTTCAAAACTTCAAGAGATGCTTACTAGCATCAATATAATACAAGGGATGACATTCCTGACAAAATAAGGGAATAATCGACCCGGAATCGATTAAACAAACCCACCCGCACAAGGCCGTCGGTGGCAAGGGAGATATCTCAAACAAGGGTACTAGTTGCATTATAGTCCCCTAGCACTAAGTACTTTCCAAGAATGTCATCAAAGCAAGATAATACTTGATACAAAACCAGAGATAACCATTCATACTCGAACAAATACTTTTCCAAAACAAAGCAAAACAAAGCAAAACAAAGCTTTTATCAAAACGTTGTAACATAGCTTTATTAAAAATACCACTCACATAGCTCTTCGGGTGCAGGGATTAAGGCAAGAATCCAAGACCTACAAATACATGGCAAGGTCCACTGAATGTATTTTAAGAAGACAAGAAAGAATGCTCAAACGATGGCTGTGCAATGCATCCCTAAAACAAGCTTTACATAAGTGTAAATGATCCCGGCATTTCTTTCAAAACTAAGTCAAGACAAAGCAAAACATGTGCTGGGAGTTAAACACTTTTTTTCATCTCAGGAAAACATGCTGGGTACCAACCAGGTCTTGGCCAAGGTCCCACACATCTAGGCCGAGGTGTGGTCTCCTAGGCTTAGGTGCACCTGCAAGATAGACTAATGCTGTGTTTGGTTGGAAGATTTGGAGAGGGATTTGGAAAAGGAAAGGGAAAAGGTGTGTGAAACTAGGTGAAATATAAGTATATTTTATTCACATTTCACCTAACTTTTCCCTTTCCCTTGCCAAATCCCTTCTCAAATCTCCGAACCAAACACAACGTAAGGTGCAAGTGATCATGCAAGGTAGGCCTAGGTGAGAGACGATGCTTGGCCTAGGTGTGATATCTAGGCAATGGTGGGTCTTGGTGACCACACTTAGGGAAATGAAGTTTGGAAAATCTGGGTTTCCTCTAGAAAAACATGAACATGAAAAACATGAAGAACATGAATGCTAAAATCATAACTTCTTCATTCAAAATTTGAGATTTCATGATATGAGTTCAAAAACATGGACCTAGGTACCTGTACTTTGAGATTTCATGAAAACAAACACAAAAATATGGAACTTGTTACAAACTTTCGGATCAAAACATGGTTTTTCTTCAAGAACACAAGAACATCATTTTCTCTTTCTAAAACCAAACATTAAATCGATGCATGGCTCATGAATCAGGCTAGATCATGCAATGTGGTTAGATGAACATAAAGAACAACAAGAGCAGATCAAGAATCTAACCTCAAAATATGGATCAAACGGTTTGAACTCTAAGGATCAAGCTTGGAAATCTACTCTCTCTCAAGAACTCCTTCTTTCTCTTCCTAGAGCTTCTCTCTCTTCTAAGGCAAAGATATGTAGCAAATGATATGTTTTCTCTCTCTGCCGGCTGACTTAACCCTTTGTTGAGACATGTGGCAACGTTTGGTTGGGTTCCTTAAAAAATGTGACTGAATGACAAGACAAGAGCATGACAAAGGGTGTCCAACAAGTAAGGTGGCATGGGCACTCTAACGAGGCAATGATCTCGGATTAGGACATAGGCTTCGGCAAGTAAGGTCTCACTGATCTCGGCCAGGAAGGATGACACTTGGCCTAGATGTGTCACACCTCGGTCTAGGTCATGCCAGTTCCGAAACAAGATCGCTAGGTGCAAGGATCGAGGATGTTGGTTGCCTAGATGATAACATCTCGGCCTAGATGATACACATCTCGGCCTAGGTGAGGCACACCTTGGCCTAGATGACGACGCCTCGGCCAATATGCCAGGGTGAAGGTGGAGGTTAACTACAGTGGTTCCAAGATGGCCCTAGGTGCAAGAGGTTCAAAGGTGTGACCTAGGCTTAACACACCAAGCAAGAAACATAGCATGCAAGCAACACTTAGACAAAACAAATCAAGGTCTGCAAATGCAAACTTAACAAGACAAAATCATATGCGAGCATGACTAAGACAAAGTGAGGGTTGTTACAGCTAAGGTGCAAGTGATCATGCAAGGTAGGCCAATGTGAGATACGATGCTTGGCCTATGTGTGTGGTCTAGGCAAGAGTGGGTCTCAGTGACCACACTTAGGCAAATGAAGTCTGGAAATCTGGGTTTCCTCTTGAAGAACAAGAAGAACATAAATGTGAAGAACATGAGTGCTAAAATCATAACTTCTTATTCAAAATCTGAGATTTCATGTTATGAGTTCAAAAATATGGACCTGGGTACCCATACTTGAAGATTCAAGAAAACAAACACAAAAACATAAGACTTGGTATAAACTTTCGGATCAAAACATGGTTTTCTTTCAAGAACACGTGAACATCACTTTCTCTCTCTAAAACAAACTTTAAATCAATGCATGGCTCATGAATCATGCTAGATCAAGCAATGTGATCATATCAATGTAAAGAACAACAAGAGTAGATCAAGAATCTAACCTCAAAACATGAATCAAATGGTTCAAACTCTAAGGATCAAGCTTGGAAATTTATTCTCACTCTGAGAACTCCTTCTTCCTCTTCCTAGAGCTTCTCTCTCTCCAAAGGCAAAGATATGGTAATGATATGTTTTCTCTATTGCCAGCTGATTTAACCCTCTGCTGGGACACGTGGCAACGTCTGGTTGGATCTCCTTAAAAAAGTGCCAGAATGACAAGACAAGAGTATGACAAAGTGTGTATAACAAGTGAAGTGACAAGGGCATTCTGACAAGGCAAGGATCTCGGCTGAAGACATAGGCTTCGGAAAAGAAGGTTTCAATGATCTCGGCTAGGAAGGATAACACTTGACCTAGGTGTGCCACACCTTGGCCTAGATATGCCACACCTCGGACTAGGTCATACCAGTCCCGGAATAAAAGGTTGCTAGGTTCAAGGATCAAGGATCTTGGATGCCTAGATGATTAATATCTTGGCCTAGATGATACACACCTAGGGCTAGGTGATGCACATCTCGGCCAATATGCATAAGTGACGGTGGAGATCAACCAAGGTGGTTCCGGGATGGTCCTAGGTGTTGGCGCTCAATGACCTAGGTGTAAGAGGTTCAAAGGTGTGACCTAGGCTTGAGACAGCAAGGATAGATGACCTAGGCTTGAGACAACAATGATAGATGACCTAGGCTTAACACACCGAGCAAGGAACAAATTATGCATATAACACTTAGGCAAAACATGATAGCATCAAGACAAGAAAAGGACCTTTACCTAGGCAAACAAGTCTAAGTCCACATGTACAAACTTAACAAGGCAAACTCATATAAATGCTCATGAATATGACTAAGACAAGATGAGGGTTGTTATAAAATTTGTAATGCATAAATGCCAAGTATGGTACAGAGTGATTGTTTGGTGATTTTAGAGAATTACTCCACGCTGTTTATCCTTTGACATTTGTCAAGTTATCTCTCAAAATTTTAACCCGCAACTTTAACTAATAAATATGGCTTGCAAATTGATGTATTAACTTCAAGTTGTCTCTCAAAATTTTATAAATGTACAAAATATTAGGGACTGCTATTTTCATCTATGTGGTCAATAGTCCCTCACTTACTACCAACCCATATCTTAGACATGTTCAATTTCATATTTAAAAAATTAGTATTTTCTTCTATTGGCAATTGTTCTCAACTTTTTTCAATTTTCAAAGGATTCATGAGTTGTATCATCTTCTTTATTAGTCCATTCCAGAAGGAAGGTTTGATATGTTCAGATGTAGGACTTGAACACTTGGGCATGAAAGTATGTGGCAAAAACTGTAATGCATAAATGTCAAGTATGGTATGGAGTGATTGTTTGGTGATTTTGGAGAATTACTCCACGTTGTTTGTCCTTTAACACTTGTCCAGTTATCTCTCAAAATTTTAAGCCGCAACTTTAACTAGTAAATATGGCTTGAAAATTGATGTATTAAATTCAAGTTGTCTCTCAAAATTTTATAAATGTATAAAATATTAGGGATATTTATT
Source organism: Camellia lanceoleosa (assembly GCA_025200525.1). Classification (NCBI taxonomy): domain Eukaryota; kingdom Viridiplantae; phylum Streptophyta; class Magnoliopsida; order Ericales; family Theaceae; genus Camellia; species Camellia lanceoleosa. The sequence goes on along the minus strand of CM045763.1, from coordinate 147,013,154 downwards.
TTCATCTATGGGGTCAATAGTCCCTCACCTACTACCAACCCATATCTTACACATGTTCAATTTCACGTTAAAAAAATTTGTATTTTCTTCTATTGGCAACTGTTCTCAACATTTTTAAGTTTTCAAAGGATTTATGAGTTGTATCATCTTTTTTATTATACCCTTGCAGAAGGAAGGTATGATATGTTCAGATGTAGGACTTGAACACTTGGGCATGCAAGTAAGTGGCAAAAATTGTAATGCATAAATGTCAAGTATGGTATGGAGTGATTGTTTTGTGATTTTGGAGAATTACTCCACGCTGTTTATCCTTTGACACTTGTCAAGTTATCTCTCAATATTTTAACCCGCAACTTTAGCTAATAAATATGGCTTGAAAATTGATGTATTAAATTGAAGTTGTCTCTCAAAATTTTATAAATGTATAAAATATTAGTGACTGTTATTTTCATCAATGTGGTCAATAGTCCCTCACTTACTGTCAACCAATATCTTAGATATGTTCAATTTCATATTTGTTCTAAAAATTTTGTATTAAATCATTATTTTACATTTTTAGTAGGTACTTTTAACTTGTACAAAAAATTAAAAATTTTAATATAAAAATACATTATTTTTTCCGTGATAGACAAATAAACACAAAAAATATTTTTTTAAATTTGAAAAGATTACTTTTGTTCTAAAAAGAGAAAATCATGTTCAAATGATAACTTTTTTTTTTTTTGCTACTTTATTTACCAAACTAGTTTCGATTTCTTTTATTTGTTTTGACTAGAAATTAGTTACCAAACTACTTTTTTCTCCTTCGTCTATTTTACCTTTATTTTTTATTTTTTGCACCTCACCTCAATTTCATCAAACCCATTAAAAAAAATTTCTTCTTTTTTTCAATTCAGTTCAACTTTTCTTAGGGGTTTCTTTATTCACTTTTTAATTTTCAATTTAATTAAATGCTAGGCGAGGATCTCTGGCAAAAGATCGAACTTGTGCTCGAAAAATTATACGGTTGGCAATCTGGGCATGTGCCAGTTCAATTTTCAACATCCAAAATTTTGAACGGTTGACATTCTCTTAAAACTAAAAATTCACTCTTTTTTCTTGTAACATATGATGACACACTTTGTGAGTATCAGAGGATCTCTAGTGATCGTGACATTAACTTGCCTGGAAAGTGTGAAGAAGACGCCTTATTCCTCGGCAGTGTATTCTATAGCCAAAAGCCCTTAGTTTGGTCTATGAATGATTTAGCATCTTTGTGTTTGCCTGTAAATTTGCTTGGGTATGAACCACCTTCGTATGTTATTCACCCAAAAAAAAAAAAACTTCTATATCAGAATTGTGTCGGTATACTTGAAATAGTATCAAGCACCAAAGAGCTATGTCTACAATTTTTCAAGGAAGCTTGTGGTTGTGACCTCTTTCAAGTTTGTCGCCAACCCAACCCATATCTTAGACATATTGAATTTCATGTCAAAAAAATTAGTATTTTCTTCTATTGGAAATTGTTCTCAACATTTTTAAGTTTTCAAAGGATTCATGACTTGTATCATATCGTGATCCCGGTTTTCCCTTCATTGTTTAATGGTATTCCAGACTCGGTTCTGTGGATGTTGGTCGTTGTCTTATTCTCTTTTCCATCCTTTACTCTTTATATTTGAGTCTTGGGTTGTGTTGGGCAGGTTGGGAACAGGTTGGTTGTGTTTAGAAACCAAAAGTTGATGCCCAGATTTTGGCCTTCACGCTCGAGCGGGGCTTTTGACGCTCGAGCGGGCCCTTTATTTTTGCTTCTCCGCTCGAGTGGGCATTTTGACGTTCGAGTGTGATTATTCATCTCCCAGTATTTTGTTCTGCAGGTCATCGGACGCTTGAGCGTCCACTTTCACGCTCGAGCGGGGACCATCGACTACAAAACTTCTGGAAGTGTGCATTCGGTGCTCGAGCGGCGCTTTTGGCGCTCGAGCGTAAGTCTGTGTCTGATGCCCGAGCGGGGCGTTCCATGCTCGAGTGTACCTGTTTGTCTATCAATCCGTGAAATCACTTTTTGGTTCACTTTTTCGACTTTCTTTCTCTCTCTTACTTTTCAAAACCCAAACTTGAGAGCCTCTCACTCTAGACTTCAAGTTCTCTCTACAAAATCATCTAGATCAAGTTATCTTCTACCTTGGTCCCTTTATATAAAGTGTGGGGTTTGGCTTGCTCTTCATTTTGATTTGAAAATTATTGGGTTTGGAGCACCTTTGAAATCCTTCATCTTCTCTGTTTGGTCTCTGTTTGGTCTTTGACATAAACTTGTAGCCATTTTGATGTAATGTTGAAGTTGGGTAATTTTGGGGGTTAGGGTTTCAAAATATATAAAGAGGGGTTTTGTTCTTTTGACTCATACATATATATTTTGGGTCTTAAAATGAGGTTATTGATGTTTAATGAAATATTTGAGCCTTTGGGTCAATGTTGAGAAAAGGGGGAGGAAAGCCCTAATTTGTTGTTATGAATTAATTGGTACAATTAATTTGGAAAGTTATGAAAATATGAAATTGAGTTGGAAATAATGAAATTGAGGAGTTATGAGAATGAATGGTGGAGTTGGATAAGTTAATCACTCACCTTTGGAAATATTGATAATTTATCTGTTGATGCATTTATTATCTGTTTAGAAATAATTGCTTTGGGCTATCGGTGGAGGATAGTCTTGGTTGTTGTAGTCACTGTATGTTGATTATGGAAAACTGAAACTTATCACGTTGAATATGTCATTGAATATGACAGTTGGAATAATACATCGAATATGTGTATTGATTAATCATTATATATGATGAGTGTTTATATACATTGTATTGTATGGGGGGAGATAGGGGATGTACTCCACGGTTTGGGAGGAGATAGGGGATGGACTCCTAATCCGGATATTATTTGGGAGGAGATAGGGGATGGACTCCATTGATACAACAAATATGTGTATCTATTGTGAAGTATGGAAGTGTTTTAATATGACATTGATACAGCAAATATGTGTATCTATGGTGAAGTATGGAAGTGTTTTGATATGAGTTGTTATTTCATTTAAAGAGGAAGTTCTTTAATATGAGTCGTAGTCTCATTAAATTGTTGGCCAGGTTTTGACCCATGTTATGAATTGAAAATTTGATAAGTAAAGGAAAGTGGAATGAAATATGGACATATTTGTCATGGAATTAGATTGTGTTATACGTTGGTTTGTATGAGTTAAACATTTATCAAATGCTAATGTTTTAGTTATTGCACATATTATGTTTAGCATATCTCTACTGGTCGTTGGCTCACCCTATACGGGACATCATTTTCAAGTACAGGTGATATGCCGCCTCCAAGGATGTAGCTTGGGAGGTTATAGAAGCTGAAGGCTTCCTCTTTGTGATTATTTTGTGTATTACATGTAAATCAAGCCAAGGGTTTATTTTGTGTTTTGAGTTAGTACTCTCTTTTTGTAACCAAGTGCTGGCTTGGAAAGTTGTAAGCCCATAGAGCATTTACTTTTGATGTCAACATGTAATACTTTTGTAATGATTACTTTGATAAATAGAATTATGCTTTATTCTCTTAAGTTTGTGGATGTCTTGAATGTATGATTTATGGGTTTATTTTGAGGGTGTTACATATCATCTTTTTTATTATTCCCTTGCAGAAGGAACGTCTGATATGTTCAAAAGTAGGACTTGAACACTTGGCCAACAAAGTAAGTGGCAAAAATTGTAATGCATAAATGTCAAGTATGGTATCGAGTGATTGTTTGGTGATTTTGGAGAATTACTCCACGCTATTTATCCTTTGACACTTGTCAAGTTATCATTAAAAATTATAACCCGCAACTTTAACTAATTAATATGGCTTGAAAATTGATGTATTAAATTCAAGTTGTCTCTCAAAATTTTATAAATGTATGAAATATTAGGGACTGTTATTTTCATCTATGTTGTCAACAGTCCCTCACTTACTGCCAACCCATATCTTAGACATGTTCAATTTCATGTTAAAAAAATTAGTATTTTCTGTGGTTGCAGAACCTACACTTGTGAATTGACTGTTGGAGGTACAGAAGGGTGACCTTGAGGTAGAATCCCTCTGGAAGAAGATCTCTAGTGGGAAGGTAGAGAAGTGTTTGACTGTGTATCCTGACCTGAGTGTGAGGTACCGAGACTGCTTGTTTGTACTGTAGTCTTGCCGAGAGGAAGTACTATGAGATTTTCACCATTCATGCCTTGCGGTGCATCCGGGAGGCACGAAGATGTAGTAGGATCTGAGTCGCCAGTTTGGTGAAGAGGTGTGAAGAAAGATGTGGTGGTGTTTGTGTCAAAGTGCCTTACTTGTCAGCAAGTTAAGGCCGAGCATCAGAGGCCAGTGGGTTTGTTGCAATCCTTGCTTATAGTCGAGTGGAAATGGGAACACGTCACGACAGATTTTGTTGTGGGTCTTCCGAGGACCCAATGAGGTAGTGATGCCATTTGGGTAGTAGTTGATCAGTTGACTAAGTCGGCGCACTTTATTCCTATGTGTGTGAGAGATTCGGTAGATCATCTTACCAACTTGTACATTCAGGACATAGTGAGGTTGCACGGGGTCCCAGTGTCGATCACCTCAGATAGAGATCTGCGTTTTACTGCTAAGTTGTGGCAGAGTTTGCAGAGTGCCTTGGGCACTAGATTGACTATTAGAACGGCTTACCATCCTCAGACTGATGGGCAGCCCGAGCGTACTATTCAGATTGTTGAGGATATGCTTCGAGGTTGTGTCCTTGACTTTAAGGGGTCGTGGGAGAGACACTTACCCGTAGTGGAGTTTTCCTACAACAACAGTTTCCAATCGAGTATTGGTATGGCACTGTTTGAGGTCTTGTATGGCCGACCGTGTAGATCTCCTGTGTGTTGGGCCAAGGTAGGTGATGCACCTTTGTTAGGCTCAGAGTTGGTGCGAGAGATGACAGAGAAAGTGGCACTTATCCGTAAGAGGTTGGTTACAGCCCAGAGTCGCCAAAAGAGTTATGCTGACCATATGAGGAGGCCCTTGTCGTTTGAGGTGGGTGATCACGTCTTTCTAAAAATATCACTTGGGCGGGGTTTGATGAGGTTTGGGAAGAGTGGGAAGTTGTCCCCTCGGTTTATTAGCCCTTTCGAGATCCTTGTGAGGATTGGTGAAGTGGCCTATCATTTAGCATTGCCGCCGCAACTATCCGGAGTGCATGACGTGTTTCATATTAGTTTGCTTTGAAAGTACAAGCCGGATCCATCACATGTGTTGGATTGGATCGACTTAGAGGCAGACGAGGATGGTTCTTATGAGGAGAGACCAGTGAGTGTCTTGGATAGACGGGGACCAAGTCTTGCGAGGCAAGACGATTCCGTTGGTCAAGGTTTTGTGGAAACATCATGGGGCTAAGGAAGCCACTTGGGAATGCGAATTGGAGGTTTATCCGGACTTGTTTGTTAATGTTTAACCATGTATTGGAAATTTTGTTTTATTGATGAATTCCAGAAACATTATATATGTTTTGGACTATAGAAATGTTGTAATCGTTGAATATGTTTCGGAAATGAAGTTTTACTTTAACATTGTATATGTTAAATATGTTTTAGAAATGCAAATATGATTATGAACATTGAATATGTTTTGAAAAGCACGAGATATATGTGTTGAAGTTAATTGAATGTCAAAAGAATGCATGTTGATAATGCATGTTAAGTTATATTATATATTGTTCTCTTGAGAAGAGATGGAATGATCGGTAGTGGATCATGTTGGTGAATGTGGTACTTTAATCATGTTGATAATTGAATAAAGATGATTTTTGAAACTTGTATAAAATTTTGGGGACGCAATTCTTTAAGGGGGGAGGTTATAGCGATTCCGGTTTTTCCCATCACTTATTGTATTCTGGACTCGGGTCTTGTGATGGTATGTTGTTGTCTGTCTCTCGTTTCCACCCTTTGATTCTCTGTATTTGAATTTTGGGATGTGTTGGGTGAGTTTGAAATAGGTTGGTTGTGAGTTGAAACAAATGGTTGCTGCCCAGAATTTGGCTTCTTTGCTAGAGCGAGGTTTTTTGCGCTCAAGGGAGGCCTGGGTATTTGCTTCTTCGCTCGAGTGAGTTTTATTGTGCTCGAGCGAGTATTGTGGGTCATCAGGTTTCTTTTTCGGACGCAGCTTCCGCTCGAGTTAGCTTTCTTGCGCTTGAGCAAGCTTTATGTCTTGTGTCTCTTCGCTTGAGCGAGCAGTCTTGCACTCGAGCGTGTGTCTGCGTCTCTTTTAGACCTGAAGGTTGGTATTCCTCGCTCGAGCGAGCTTTCTTGCACTCGAGCGAGCAAGCTCTATGTTTTGTGTTTCTTTGCTCGAGCGTGCTTCTATGTTTTAGACTTGAAACATGGCATTGTTCGCTCGAGCAACGCTTCTTGCGCTCGAGCGAGGTTCTTTTGTGTCTGGTCGCTCAAGTGACCAATCCTTCGCTCGAGCAAACCCTGTATATACCAGTTCACAGTAGCAGGATTCTACATCTCTTTATCATCTTTTTTTTTCCAAACCCTAGATCTGACAGCTTCTCTCTCTCTACACTCTCTCTATACAAATACTCCATGTTCTAGAGGTTTTCTACCCTAGCCCCTTTGTATAAAAGGTAGAGCATCACGTGAGCTTCTCTTTGATCCAAAAAAGCTTGGATTTGGAGCATCTTGGGTTTTTCTCCTCATCTTCTTTAAGTTCCTTCATTTGAGGTAGGAATAACCTACTCATCTTATGAGCTTTGACATAAATTTTAGTCATTTTGGTTAAATGGTGCAACTATCGAAAATTTTGGAAAGTTAGGGTTTTAAATTTGAAATGTATAAAAGAGGGGTTTTCAATTATTGAGCTCCATGTACATGTGAGACCTTGGAAAATGGGGTTATTGGTGTAAAATTGATGACATTGAGCCTTAGGGTTGAAGTTTGAGAAAAGGGGAATAATGCCCTAATTGAGTTTAAATAATTAATTTGGTAAATTGTGAGAATATGAAAATGGGTTGAAAATCTTGAAATTTTGGGAAGTTGTGATTGAATGGTGTAGTTGGATTGACGAATCACTCACCGATGGAAAATGTAATAAATTATCTGTTTGATAGATTTATTAATCTGTTCAGAAATAATTGTTTTTTGCTATCGATGGAGGATAGTCTTGATTGTTGTAGACACTACATGATGATTAGAGAAATTGAAACTAATCAATTGGATTATGTCATTGAATGTGACGGTGGAATTAACACATTGAATATGTGAATTATTGGGTCATTGTATATGACTATTTGTTTAAATACATTGTATATGTATGTTGTTTGGGAGGAGATAAGGGATGTACTCCATTGTTTGAGAGGAGATAGGGGATGGACTCCATGGATAATTAAGTTGGCCAGAGTGTCTAGGGTGCAAGTCTAGAAATCTTTTATATATTTGGGTGTCGGGTCCCTCGGACATAGTTCCGTAAAATGGCATGTGAATAAAAGTGTTGAATGATGTTTGCTATTGAGGTATTGATATATGAGTTGTAGTCTCATTTTGTTTAAACTGTTTGGATAACATTGGATTATGACAATGAATTGATTTGGACACATAATGAAAAGGGAGTTGTTGTAGTGTAACGTTGATTTGTTACAAATATGATGTATATGGTTTATTAAGTGTTAGACATTTATCAGATGCTATTGTTTTAGTTAATTCTCATATTCTATTTAGCATATCTGTACTGGGCTTTGGCTCACGCTACTTGGGACACCATTTTCAGGTACAGGTGATATGCCGCCTCCAAGGACATAGCTTGGGAGGCTTAGAGGCTGAAGGCTTCTTTTCGTTGTTACCTTTTTGTGTTACATGTAGTTCAAGCCAAGGGCTTTATATGTAAAGAGTTAGAACTCTTCTTTTGCTGTAACCAAGTTATACTTGGAAAGATGTAACCCCGTAGGGCCTTTATTTTATTTGTTAACATGTAACATCTTTTGTAAAGAACACTTTGATGAATATATACTATTTCTCTTATGTTTATGGATTATGTGAATGGTTGTCTTATACTATTTTTTTTAGGGTGTTACAACTTGGTATCAGAGTATACCAGGTTTGAATACTTTGGGTTCGTGGGAAGTGGTTAGGACCACAATGGGTTTGTCTCGCTTGTTAGAGAGTTAAATGTAATGTTATGTGCTTATGTGATAACATGTTTATGTGACTATATGTGTATGGAATTTAGTTTCTAGGATGTTGATCAGGTCTATGGATTTCTGGGAGTCTTGTTAAAAAGGCACTTGATCACTGCTGTTTCTAATTGGAACTCTAGCAATGCCATGGGACGGTCATTATTCGGAAATGAAATTCGTAAGTGTGTATGTGATTATGTGCTTACGTGGAGTGAATTATTGTTGTCCATTGTATTAGGACGCGAGTGAAATAGCTTCGGCACATTTGTGAATGTGCTATTGTCTTTGTTACCTTTATTAGGATGTCAGGACGAGGACGTGGTGGTAGGCGTGTTAGGCCTAGGAGGCAGGAGGTGCCTATATCCAATGAAATTTTGGCGCAGGAGGAGGGAGTTGGTCAGGCCAACGTGGGTGGCCAAGAGGTCGTCCGAGCCATGGGCACCTTAGCCCGCGAGATGGCAGGAGTTTCGAGGGAATCTATGGACATTCTCAGGGCTGAGAATGAAGTCCAGGCCCATGTAGCTGTGGCAGGGCCATCATTTTTGAAGAGGAAGTTTTTCCAGTCGAATTCAGATGAGTTCTTGGGAGATCCTAAAGAGCCACTGAAGGTTGATGAGTGCCTAGAGCAGATAACGAAGATGTTTGAGATGCTTGGCATCGAAGACGGGGGTTTGCGAGTGACCTTGGCATCCTTCCAGCTGAAAGAAGATGCGGGTCAATGGTGGAAGTATGTGCGAGGGCGCATTGGAGGAACTTGGGAAGCCTTCATTGAAGCTTTCTAGGACAAGTATTTGCCAGCTACAGTGAGGGAAAAGTTGAAAGATCAGTTTTCTCAGCTTAAGCAGTTGAGTACACTAGTGGCGGAATTTGAGGCCACTTTTACTAGCTTGTCTAGGTTCGCACCGGAGTTGGTGGTGGCCAAGGAGCATAGGTGTTTGGAGTTTGAGAAGAAGTTGGTCACCAGACTCGGGTTGCCGAGTCCATGATTAGAGACTATGGTCGCCTGGTGAGGCTGCTGCCCATCTTGAAACCATCATGCATGTAGAGGAGGAGAGGATAAGGGGCTCTAAGAGGAGTCAGGAAGGCCAAGGTGATGGTAAAAGACAGAGGGGTTCTAACCCTCAGCAGTCCTATGGAGCACATTCTAGATCTACCTTTCCAGTACCGAGTTCGGGTTCTGGGAGAGGCGGTCTAAGAGACGTTACTTGTTACAAATGTGGTCAGCTGGGCCACAAGTCTCCAGCTTGCCCGCAGAGAGGAGGAGGGCAACGTGCAGCATCATCTTTGGTCCGTTCTCAGGGCCAGAGTCAGGGCAGAGGCCAGCCGCTCACTTGTTATCAATGTGGGCAGGTGGGGGGCACCTAAAGAGGTTTTGCCCACAGTTGGGTGGCACATCTGGTGCGTCTGGTTCGAGGCAGGAACAGAGTCACCAGCTAGCACGACTCAGGCCTCGAGGGCCAATCAGGGAGCCTCTGCGGCTTAGTCTGTGCAGCAGTCTTATGCTCCGAGAGGTGAGCAGGTGGATCAGAGGCCTACGGGGCGCGTCTATGCTGTTACTGTCATGACCCGAACCCGCCCCTATGGATTAAGGACATAACCGGCCAGTAATCCTGAGATTACCTACGGCCTCTAACCAAAACAGACATAACTCAACAGAGTAAAGGGGCCAAATGGAAGCAATAATTAAAAACTTTGTCCATAGAGTCGTGCTTATATGCACATCAAAACAACCATACTCATATACGTTAATAACCCACAAACAAAATATATTACCATGAAATCCTTCACAGACAGGATCATCCAACTTAGTCAACCCATAACAAAACTATATACAGAAATACAAAAAGTCCTTGCCAATAAGACAAAATATAAATACATAACAAGATGGCAATGATGGGTCTCATGCGTGAGACACAAGGCTAACTCTCCAAAACTCATGTTGTTCCTGGCAGACTTCACTGGAGCTGGGTTTGGACTTCCCTTGGCTCACCTACAACCACATGAATGAGCATGAGCGATAGCCTAGTGAATAATATCAAATCAACTACAGAAGTAACATAACAATGTAGAACAACATGTTCCAAACGGCCTTGGGCCCAATTCATATTTCGATTTAACAGATATATAACTATACGAAATTCAAAACAAATGGTTGTAGTTCCAAACATTCTGGCCTTTGGCCCATTCAGATTTCCCTTCATGTCAAAATGGCCTTCGGCCCATTCGTTTATGTCAAAACAGCCTTTGGCCCATACGTTTCTGTCAAAATGGCCTTTGGCCCATTCATTTACGTCGAAACGGCCTTTGGCCCATACATTCGTGTCAAAACGGCCTTCGGCCCACTCATTCATGTCAAAACGACCTTAGGTCCATTCATATATGTCAAAACGACCTTCGGTCCACTCATTCTTATCAAAACGACCTTCGGTCCACTCATTTCTGTCAAAACGACCTTCGGTCTATTCGTTTCTATCAAAACGACCTTCGATCCATTCATTTCTGTCAAAACGACCCTTGGTCCATTCATCTCTATCAAAACGACCTTTGGTCCATTCATTTATTCATGTCAGACTTTTGTCTACAATCCCAATTAGCAACTCATAAAGTTTATAAAGGAATAAACAATTGGACATTGACAAGCTTTTGAATATTGATATTACTCACAGTGATCGGCTTGTAGATTCGCCCTGGAGCTTGACCCTACACAGTCCATGAACACAAAAGGGTCACTAATAGTTCAATCCGTTCTTTAATTCACATATTCCTCTTTAGGCTTTATTCTTATCTCATTAACTCATTTACAATATTTAACACATGCCTAAGAGTGCTTACAAGTGAAAGAGAACGGAAAACGAAACACAGAACGAGCATACAAAATTTCAAAAAATAGGGTCCCCGCTCAAGTGGACCAAAGAGGCCTGCAAAAGTACTGGTTACCTCAAAATTACGCTCGAGCGTGAGTTAGGGTGCTCAAGCGGAAGGCTTGTCTATAAAAGCTCCCTACTCGAGCGTTAAATATCCCGCTCGAGCGGACATCCAACTCTGCAAAAAGTACTGGGAGCACGATTTTCCTGCTCGAGTGGCAATCTCCTTGCTCGAGCGGACATCAAAAATCTGGGTTTTCCAGATTGAGTTCTTGAGCTCCAATTCGATTTCTAACCAACAAAACATGCATGTCATGGCTCAATTCTCAATTATGATTATACCAACATGATGTAAACCTCAAATCACAACCTAATGGAGCTCAATTCACAATTAATTCCCATGCATGCCCCAATCTCCCATCAAACTCATTCTAACATAACAAATTCATACATTCAAGCTCATATCTTCATAATTTGTACATGCATGTGATGAATTAGCCACATTCTCAACCTAGATATGCAAATGGTGATCAAAACATGAGTTTCAATTACAATTTACATGGATCATACCCTTTGAGCTCAAAACATGCAATATTCAAGGCAATTACACACATGCATGCATATATGGGTCTCTATTACAACAAATTCAACTCAATCTCCTTATGATCAAACCAATCCATGTTCTTGACCCTCTTTCAAACTTGAATACACAAGATAATAACTAAAAATACATGAATTACTCACCAAAGAGTTTAATCTTCACAATCTATGGCAATTCTTGTGTTATCTTCAAGGCATTCAAGGATCAAGAGCAAAAACTTAGATTTTTCTCCCCTCCCTCTCCTTTTTCTCTTAGAGTTGATCAGCCAAAGTCATGTAAAGGGAAGGAATTGAACTTATTAAGGCTTATAATTATAGCCCCACTCACATTCATTAATTTAACATAAAATAATTGGGCATTAAATCATTAATTAATCAATTTAATCTGACCCAAATCAATTTTCAATTAAATTTCACCGTAGGTTCTAAAAATTATGCCAATTACAATGGCGTAATCAATTTCAAGTTCTGTGGCCGATAGGGCCTTCAATTTAATTTCCAAAGCAGATTATTCAGACAGATATTCCTACGGTGAACAGATAGAAAATCAAAATCACATACATTCACATAATGGCATACAAAATCATGTTAAACACATGATCATATTCAAATTAAGGACCAATTAGCTTATTACAGAACGGGGGTATCACAGTTACAGTGTCGGATCTTGTACCTGCTCCATCAGTAGTGAGAGATACCTTTTTGTTTTGTAACTCGGTTGTTAATGTGTTAATTGATACGGGTGCATTCCACTCTTTTATATCTTCTGCATTTGCATCTGTTTTGGGATTGGAGTTGGCGCAGTTAGCATCTCCTATTTATGTTGTATCACCTATTGGGGACGAGATGGTTTTGAAACAGGGGTGTCGGGCTGAGACATAGAGGTCGCCGATCGTCGGCTTCCATTTCTCTTTTGTATTAATGGATATGTCTGGGTTTGATGTGATTTTGGGTATGGACTAGTTATTGTCATACCGGGCTATTATAGATTGCTACCATCAGAGGGTTATTGTATGTACCTTGAGTGGTGACTGTTTTCATTTCTTGAGAGATCGGGTTGGTAGGGTTTTGCCACCGGTGTATGATCCGCAAGGGTGGAGTGAGCTTAGTTATCTTCTTGCTAGCTGTGTGAGTAGTGAGCGTGATGAGACCCAGACTAAGTTGCCCAAAGTGGTTTGTGAGTACTCGGACGTCTTTCCCGAGGACCTTGTTAGTTTACCACCTCATTGAGAGATCAAGTTCTCTATTGACTTAGTGCCTGGCACGACACCAATTTCCATGGCACCGTATCATTTTGCCCCAGCTGAGTTGACTGAGTTGAAGGTTTAGCTCCAGGAACTGTTAGATAAGGGCTTTATTCGCCCTAGCACTTCATCTTGGGAAGCACCGGCCCTCTTTGCTAAAAAGAAAGATAGGTCTTTGAGACTTTGTATTGACTACCAAAAACTGAACCGGGCTACGGTTAAGAACAAGTACCCTATGCCTCGTATCGATGATCTGTTTGACCAATTGAAAGGATCTCGTTGTTTCTCTAAGATAGACTTGAGATCGGGTTACCATCAATTGAGGGTCAAGGAGGAGGACATCCTAAAGACAGCATTCTGTATTCTAGCTAAGAGAGGTTAAGTTCTTAGGCCATGTGGTATCCGGGGAAGGGATGACCGTAGATTCATCCACGATAGAGGCAGTGTAGGACTAGCCACTGCCTAAGAGTGTCTTTGAGATCCACAATTTTCTGGGATTGGCCGGTTATTACTGTCGGTTTGTGAAGGATTTTTCCAAACTAGCTTCGCCTTTGACTAGATTGACGTAGAAAGGGGTCAAATTTGTGTGGAGTGAGACTTGTGAAAAGTCGTTCCAAGAACTTAAAGTTAGACTTACCACTGCTCCAGTCTTGATTATTCCGGAGGGAGGTTTGGGTTATGCAGTGTATTGTGATGCCTCACGAGAGGGTTTGCGATGTGTATTGATGCAGAAGGGGAAGGTAGTAGCCTATGGCTTGCGGCAGTTGAAAACACACGAGAGGAACTACCCTACTCATGACCTAGAGTTAGCAGCTGTGATATTTGCCTTGAAGATCTGGAGGCACTATCTTTATGGGGAGAGATTCAAAGTGTTCTCAGATCATAAGAGTCTAAAGTAACTGTTTACACAGAAGGACTTAAATTTGAGACAAAGAAGGTGGATGGAGTTTATAGAGGATTACGACTTCGAGTAACATTATCATCCGGGAAAGGCCAATGTTGTGGCCGATGCCCTAAGCAGAAAGTCTATTAGCGATGTAGCCTGTATTGCTCTCCGGGAATGGGAGATGTTGGGTGCTCTTGGCGAGTTTGACTTGTGTGTGGGTGAGTCTGTTGAGTGTGCGGCCTGGTTTTCTGTGGTTGCACAACCTACACTTGTGAATCGAGTGTTGGAGGCACAGAAGGGTGACCTTGAGGTAGAATCCCTCTAGAAGAAGATCTCTAGTGTGAAGGTAGAGAAGGGTTTGACTGTGTATCCTGACCTGATTGTGAGGTACCGAGACTGCTTGTTTGTGCCGGAGTCTTGCCGAGAGGAAGTACTACGAGAGTTTCACTATTCATGCCTTGCGGTGCATCCGGGAGGCACGAAGATGTAGTAGGATCTGAGTTGCCAGTTTTACTGGAGAGGTATGAAGAAAGATGTGGCGGTGTTTGTGTCAAAGTGCCTTACTTGTCAGCATGTGAAGGCCGAGCATCAGAGGCCAGTGGGTTTGTTGCAATCCTTGCTTATAGCCGAGTGGAAATGGGAACACGTTACGATGGATTTTGTTGTGGTTCTTCCGAGGACCCAATGAGGTAGTGATGCTATTTGGGTAGTAGTTGACCGGTTGACTAAGTCGGCGCACTTTATTCCTATGTGTGTGAGAGATTTGGTAGATCATCTTACCGACTTGTACATTCAGGACATAGTGAGGTTGCACGGGGTCCCAGTGTCGATTGCCTCAGATAGAGATCTGCGTTTTACCGCCAGGTTGTGGCAGAGTTTGCAGAGTGCCTTGGGCACTAGATTGACTATTAGCATGGCTTACCATCCTCAGACTGATGGGCGGCTCGAGCGTACTATTCAGATCCTTGAGGATATGCTTCGAGGTTGTGTCTTTGACATTAAGGGGTCGTGGGAGAGACACTTACCCTTAGTAGAGTTTGTCTACAGCAACAGTTTCCAATCGAGTATTGGTAAGGCACCGTTTGAGGCCTTGTATGGCCGACCGTGTAGATCTCCTGTGTGTTGGGCCGAGGTGGGTGATGCACCTTTGTTGGGCCCGGAGTTGGTGCGAGAGACGACAGAGAAAGTGGCACTTATCCATCAAAGGTTGGTTACAGCCCAGAGTCACCAAAAGAGTTATGCCGACCATAGGAGGAGGCCCTTGTCGTTTGAGGTGGGTGATCATGTCTTTCTGAAAATATCACCTGGGCGGGGTCTGATGAGGTTTGGGAAGAGTGGGAAGTTGTCCCCTCGGTTTATTAGCCCTTTCGAGATCCTTGTGAGGATTGGCGAAGTGGCCTATCGTTTAGCATTGCCGCCGCAACTGTCCGGAGTGCATGACGTGTTTCATGTTAGTATGCTTTGGAAATACAAGTCGGATCCATCGCATGCATTGGATTGGATCGACTTAGAGGTAGACGAGGATGCTTCGTATGAGGAGGCAGTGAGGGTCTTGGATGAAGCGGGACCAAGTCTTGTAAGGCAAGAGCGATTCCGTTGGTCAAGGTCTTGTGGAAACATCATGGGGCTAAGGAAGCCACTTGGGAATGCAAATTGGAGGTCAGGAGAAATATCAGGACTTGTTTGTTAATGTTTAACCATCTATTGGAAATTTTGTTTTATTGATGAATTCTAGAAAGCGTTATATATGTTTTGGACTATGGAAATGTTGTAATGTCGTTGAATATGTTTCGGAAATGAAAGTTTATTTTAACATTGTATATGTTAAATATGTTTTAGAAATGCAAATATGATTATGAACATTGAATATGTTTTGAAAAGCACGAGATATATGTGTTGAAGTTAGTTGAATGTCAAAAGAATGCATGTTGATAATGCATGTTAAGTTGTATTATATATTGTTCTCTTGAGAAGAGATGGAATGATCGGTAGTGGATCGTGTTGGTGAATGTGGTACTTAATCATGTTGATAATTGAATAAAGATGATTTTTGAAACTTGTATAAAATTTTGGGGACGAAATTCTTTAAGGGGCGGAGGTTATAACGATCCCAATTTTTCCCATCACTTATTGTATTCTGGACTCGGGTCTTGTGATGGTATGTTGTTGTCTGTGTCTCGTTTCTACCCGTTGATTCTCTGTATTTGAGTTTTGGGATGTGTTGGGTGAGTTTCAAGCAGGTTGGTTGTGAGTTGAAACAAATGGTTGCTGCCCAGAATTTGGCTTCTTCGCTCGAGCGAGGCTTTTTGTGCTCAAGCGACGCCTGGGTATTTGCTTCTTCGCTCGAGCTAGTTTTCTTGCGCTCGAGTGAGTATTGTGGGTGGTCAGGATTCTTTTTCAGATACAGCTTCCCTTCGAGCGAGCTTTCTTGCGCTCAAGCAAGCTTTGTGTCTTGTGTCTCTTCGCTTGAGCAAGCAGTCTTGCACTCAAGCGTGTGTCTGCGTCTCTTTTAGACCTGAAGGTTGGTACTCCTCGCTCGAGTGAGCTTTCTTGCACTTGAGCGAGTGAGCTCTATGTTTTGTGTTTCTTCGCTCGAGCAAGAACTCTTGCGGTCGAGCGTGCTTCTGCTTTTTAGACCTGAAGCATGGCATTGTTCGCTCGAGCAACGCTTCTTGCACTCGAGCGAGGTTCTTTTGTGTTTGGTCGCTCGAGCGACCAGTCCTTCGCTCGAGCGAGCCCTATATATACCAGTTCACAGTAGCAGGATTCTACATCACTTTATCATCTTTTGTTTTTTCCAAACCCTAGATCTGACAGCTTCTCTCTCTCTACTCTCTCTCTCTCTCTACAAATACTCCATGTTCTAGAGGTTTTCTACCCTAGCCCCTTTATATAAAAGGTAGAGCATCACGTGGGCGTCTCTTTGATCTGAAAAAGCTTGGATTTGGAGCATCTTGGGTTTTTCTCCTCATCTTCTTTGAGTTCCTCCATTTGAGGTAGGGATAACCTACTCATCTTATGAGCTTTGACATAAATTTTAGTCATTTTGATTAAATGGTGCAACTATGGAAAATTTTGGAAAGTTAGGGTTTTAAATTTGAAATGCATAAATGAGGGGTTTTCAATTGTTGAGCTCCATGTGCATGTAAGACCTTGGAAAATGGGGTTATTGGTGTAAAATTGATGAAATTGAGCCTTAGGGTTGAAGTTTGAGAAAAGGGAAATAATGCCCTAATTGAGTTCAAATAATTAATTTGGTAAATTGTGAGAATATGAAAATGGATTGAAAATCTTGAAATTTGGGGAAGTTGTGAATCAATGGTGTAGTTGGATTGATGAATCACTCACCATGGAAAATGTAATAAATTATCTGTTTGATAGATTTATCTATCTGTTTAGGAAAAATTGTTTTGGTCTATCGGTGGAGGATAGTCTTGATTGTTGTAGACACTACATGATGATTAGAGAAATTGAAACTAATCAATTGGATTATGTCATTGAATGTGACGGTGGAATTAACACATTGAATATATGAATTATTGGGTCATTGTATATGACTATTTGTTTAAATACATTGTATATGTATGTTGTTTCGAAGGAGATAGGGATGTACTCCATTGTTCGGAAGGAGATAGGAGATGGACTCCATGGATAATTAAGTTGGCCGGAGTGTCGAGGGTGCAAGTCCCAAAATCTTTTTTATATTTGGGTGCCGGTTCCCTCGGACGTAGTTCCATAAAATGGCATGTGAATAGAAATGTTGAATGATGTTTGCTATTGAGGTATTGATATATGAGTTGCAGTCTCATTTTGTTTGTGAATAGAACTGTTTGGATAACATTGGATTATGACAATGAATTGATTTGGATACATAATGAAAAGGGAGTTGTTGTAGTGTAACGTTGATTTGTTACAAAGATGATGTATATAGTTTATTAAGTATTAGATATTTATCAGATGCTAATGTTTTTGTTAATTCCCATATTCTATTTAGCATATCTCTTCTAGGCTTTGACTCACCCTACTTGGGATACCATTTTCTGGTACAGGTGACATGTCGTCTCCAAGGACATAGCTTCGGAGGCTTAGGGGCTGAAGGCTTCTTTTTCTTTTTGTGTTACATGTAATTCAAGCCAAGGGCTTTATACGTAAAGAGTTAGAACACTTCTTTTGCTGTAACCAAGTTATACTTGGAAAGATGTAAGCCCGTGGGGCCTTTATTTTATTTGTTAACATGTAACATCTTTTGTAAAGAACACTTTGATGAATATATACTATTTCTCTTATGTTTATGGATTATATGAATGGTTGTCTTATACTGTTTTTTTTTAGGGTGTTACAATGAAGTTGTCTCTCAAAATTTTATAAACGTATAAAATATTAGGGACTGCTATTTTCATCTATGTGGTCAATAGTTCCGCACTTACTACCAACCCATATCTTAGACATGTTCAATTTCATGTTAAAAAAATTAGTATTTTCTTCTATTGGCAATTGTTCTTAACATTTTTAAGTTTTCAAAGGATTCATGAGTTGTATCATCTTTTTTATTATTCCCTTACAGAAGGAAGGTCTGATATGTTCAGATGTAGGACTCGAACACTTGGGCGTAAAAGTAAATGGCAAAAATTGCAATGAATAAACGTCAAGTATCGTATGGAGTGATTGTTTGGTGATTTTGGAGAATTACTCCACGCTGTTTATCCTTTGACACTTGGCAAGTTACCTCTCATAAATGTATAAAATATTGAAGTTGTCTCTCAAACTTTAACTAATCAAAATTGATTTCAACCCACTATTTATCTTTTGACACTTGTTGTCAAGTTATCTCACAAAATTTTATAAGCTGTTATTTTCGTCAATGTGGTCAATAGTCGCTCACTTACTACCAACCCATATCTTAGACAAGTTCAATTTCATGTTAAAAAAATTAGTATTTTCTTATATTGGCAATTGTTCTTAACATTTTTAAGTTTTCAAAGTGTCACGACCCCAAACCGCCCCTAATAGAATGGTGTCGTGATGGCCAGTAATCCGAGATTTACTGAAGGCCAACTTACAAGATTCACACACAATCAAAGTATACATATGGGGCTTACATGTGCGGAAGCAATAAATTTAAATCTAAGTAGTCCATAGGAGCTGTGCGTAGATCAAATGAGATGACATACATCTTAACATGGTTTACAACTTGGATACAAATAAAATGAAGTACAAAACACATCTTGATCAAAAGGCTTCTCAAGCCGACGTATACAAAAGAAGTAACTACAAGCCAAGAAGCATAATCTTCAAGATACTACAAAATATGAATCCAAAACAACTAGCAACAATCATCTAGGCGTCACCGCCTTCCTACTCGTCACCTACATATATATAAGAGAGGGTGAGCTTGGATACTCAGTGAATGATATTAGAAATAAAGGTTTGCATGAATGATATTCAAGATCTCTTTTCAAAACAATACATAGCATATCATATACAAAAGCCAAGGAATGAACCAAGTCCATCTAACAAGTCTTCAAAGCTTCAAGGGATGCTTACTAGCATCAATATAATACAAGGGATGGCATTCCGGACAAACAAACCCACGCAGAAAACTGTCAGTGGCAAAACAAGGGTGCAGTCACATTATAGTCCCCTGGCACTAAGGACTTTCAAAACAAGGATGCAGTTGCATTATAGTCCCCTGGCACTAAGGACTTTCAAAACAAAGGTGCAGTTGCATTACAGTCCCCTGGCACTAAGGACTTTCCCAGAATGTCATCAAAACAAATATAATACATGATACAAAAACTAGGGATAATCATTCATGCTTGATCAAATACTTTTCCAAAACAAAGCAAAACAAACCTTTTGTCAAAACATTATAACATAGCTTCATCAAAAATACCACTAACATAGTTCTTCGGGTGTAGGAATTACAAGCAAGGATCCAAGGCCTACCAGCACATAATAAATCCCCATTGAATGCATTTCAAGAAGACAAGGAGAGATGCTCAAAGATGGATATGAAATGCATCCCTATAGCAAGCTTTATATGAATGAAAATGATCCCGGCATTTCTTTCAAAACCAAGTCAAAACAAAGCAAAACACGCTGGGAGTTACAGCACTGCCTATTCATCTCGAGAAAACATGTTGAGTACCGACCAGGTCTAGGCCGAGGTCCCACACCTCTTGGCTGAGGTGTGTTGCTGACGACCACATTCAAGGAAATGAAGTTTGGGGAAAAATCTGGGTTTCCCTCTTGAAGAACATGAAGGGCAAGAATGCTAAAATCATAACTTCTTTATTCAAAATCTGAGTTTTCATGAGATGAGTTTGAAAAAATGGACCTGGGTACCCTTACTTGAAGATTTCATGGAAACAAACACAAAAACATGGAACTTGTTACAAACTTTCGGATCAAAACATGGCTTCCTTTCAAGAACACAAAAACACCATTTTCTCTTTCTAAAACCGAACTCTAAAACAATGCATCGCTCATGAATCGTGCTAGATCATGTAATGCAGGTAGATGAACAATAAGAACAATCAGGGTAGATCAAGATTCTAACCTCAAGACACGAATCTGACGGCTCAAGGTGTGAAGATCAAGCTTGGAAATCTAATCCTTCTCTAAGAACTCCTCTTCCTCTTCCTAGAGCTTCTCTCTCCTCAAGAACAAAGACATGTAGCAAATGATATGTTTTCACACTAGCCTACTGACTTAACCCTCTGCTGGGACACGTGGCAACGCCGGATTGGATCTCCTCAAAAAGGTGACTTCTTGACAAGACAAGAGCATGACAAAGTGTAAGCAACAAGTAAGGTGACATGGGCACTTCGGCGGGTAACGATCTCGGTTAGGACAAAGATTCGGCAAGTAAGGTCTCAATGATCTCGGCTAGGAAGGACAACACTTGGCCTAGCTGTGCCACACCTCGGCCTAGATGTGCCACACCTCGGTCTAAGTCACACCATTCCAGGAACAAGATTACTAGGTGCAAGGGTCAAAGATCTAGGATACCTAGATGATAACATCTCGGCCTAGATAATACATATCTCGGCCTTGGTGATGAAGACCTCGGTCTAGATAATGACATCTCGGCCAATATGCCAAGGTGAAGATGGAGATCAACCAAAGTGGTTCCAAGATGGTCCAAGGTGTAAGAGGCTCAAAGGTGTAACCTAGGCTTACGATGAACTCGGCTAAACTCACACTAAGCAAGGAACAAAACATGCAAGCAGTACTTTTGCAGAACAAATCAAGGTTTGCAAATGCAACTTAACAAGACAAGATCATGTAAACACATGCAAGCATGACTAGAGTAAAGTGAGAGTTGTTACACAAAGGATTCATAAGTTGTATCAGCTTTTTTATTATTCTCGTGCAGAAGAAAGGTCTGATATGTTCAGATGTAGGACTTGAACACTTGGCCATGAAAGTAAGTGGCAAAAATTGCAATGAATGAATGTCAAGTATGGTGTGGAGTGATTGTTTGGTGATTTTGGAGAATTACTCCACGCTATTTATCCTTTGACACTTGGAAAGTTATCTCTCAATATTTTAACCCGCAACTTTAACTAATAAATATGGCTTGAAAATTGATGTATTAAATTCAAGTTCTCTCTCAAAATTTTATAAATGTATAAAATATTAGAGAGTGTTATTTTCATCTATGTGGACAACAGTCCCTCATTTACTACCAACCCATATCTTAGACATGTTCAATTCCATATTCGTTCTAAAAAATTTGTATTAAATAATTATTTTATATTTTTAGTAAGTACTTTTAATTTGTGTAAAAAAATTAAAAATTTTAATATAAAAATACATTATTTTTTTCTGTGATAGACAAATAAACAATTTTTTTTTTTTTTAATTCTACAAGATTACTTTTCTTCTAAAAAGAGAAAATCATGTTCAAATGATAACTTTTTTTTTCCTACTTTATTCACCAAACTAGTTTCGATTTCTTTTAATTATTTTGACTAGAAATTATAAAAAAGAAAAAGTCAATAAATTAAAAATAAAACACTTTAAATTGGACTTGAACCTATACTCAAATCGGACGTGCATTGCATATTGATTGAACTATACTTGCACACATGCCCATGTACGAGTTGCACCCCGTCCAAGGCAGAAATTGTTGGGTTAATTATCTTGCTCTTTGTGATTATACCGATGGCCGAGAAGGCGAAGTTGAAAAACCTATGCTGAGGACGACGGCTTCTATCGTCGACGGTGACTTTCTTCTCCTCCGTATATTTTACCTTTATTTTTTATTTTTTGTACCTCACCTCAATTTCATCAAACTCATTAAAAAAAAAATTCTCCTTTTTTTCAATAAAGTTCAGCTTTGCTTAGGGGTTTCTTTATTCACTTTTTAATTTTCAATTTAATTAAAAGCTAGGAAAGATCGAACATGTGCTTCAAAAATTATGCGGTTGGCAATCTGGGCTTGTGCCAGTTCAATTTTGGACATCCAAAATATTGAACGGCCGGCATTCACTTAAAACTCAAATTTCACTATTTTTTCTATTAACATATGATGATACACTTTGTGAGTATCGGAGGATCTCTAGTGATCATGACATTAACTTGCATGGAAAATGTGAAGAAGATGCCTCGCCCCCCGGCAGCGTATTCTATAACCAAAAGCCCTCGGTTTGGTCTGAGAACGATTTAGCATCTTTGTGTTTGCCTTTTAATTATCTTGGGTATGAACCACCTTCGTATGTTATTCACCCAAAAAAAAAAAACTTCCGTATCAGAATTGTGTCGGTATACTTGAAATAGTATCCAATACCAAAGAGCTATGTCTACAATTTTTCAAGGAAGCTCGTGTTTGTGACCACTTTTAGGTTTGTCGCCAACCCAACCTATATCTTAGACATATTCAATTTCATGTCAAAAAATTTAGTATTTTCTTCTATTGGCAATTGTTCTCAACATTTTAAAGTTTTTTTTCAAAGGATTCATGAGTTGTATCATCTCTTTTATTATTCCCTTGCAGAAGGAAGGTCTGATATGTTCAGATGTAGGACTTGAACACTTGGGCATGAAAGCAAGTGGAAAAAAATGTAAAGCATAAATGTCAAGTATGGTATGGAGTGATTGTTTTGGCATTTTGGACAATTACTCCATGCAGTTTATCTTTTGACACTTGTCAAGTTATCTCACAAAATTTCAAGCCGCAACTTTAACTAATTAATATGGCTTTAAAATTGATTTATTAAATTGAAGTTGTCTCTCAAAATTTTATAAATGTATAAAATATTAGGGGCTATTATTATTGTCAATGTGGTCAATACTCACTCACTTACTACCAACCCATATCTTAGACAAGTTCAATTTCATGTTAAAAAGATTAGTATTTTCTTCTATTTGCAATTGTTCTTAACATTTTTAAGTTTTCAAAGGATTCATGAGTTGTATCATCTTTTTTGTTATTCTCTTGCAGAAGGAAGGTCTAATATGTTCAGATGTAGGACTTGAACACTTGGGCATGAGAGTAAGTGGCAAAAATTGCATTACATAAATGTCAAGTATGGCATGGAGTGATTGTTTGGTGATTTTGGAGAATTACTCCACGCTGTTTATCCCTTGACACTTGGAAAGTTATCTCTCAATATTTTAACCCACAACTTTAACTAATAAATATGGCTTGAAAATTGATGTATTAAACTCAAGTTGTCTCTCAAAATTTTATAAATGTATAAAATATTAGCGAGTGTTATTTTCATCTATGTGGACAATACTCCCTCACTTACTACCAACCCATATCTTAGACATGTTCAATTTCATATTTGTCCTAAAAATTTTGTATTAAATAATTATTTTATATTTTTAGTAAGTACTTTTAATTTGTGTAAAAAATTAAAAATTTTAATATAAAAATAAATATTTTTTTCTGTGATAGACAAATAAACAATTTTTTTTTTTTTTAAATTCTAAAAGATTACTAATGTTCTAAGAAGAGAAAATCATGTTCAAATGATAACTTTTTTTTTTCCTACTTTATTCACCAAATTAGTTTCGATTTCTTTTATTTATTTTGACTAGAAATCGTAAAAAAGAAAAATTCAATCAATTAAAAATAAAACACTTTAAATTGGACTTGAACCGATACTCAAATCGGACGTGCACTGCACATAGATTGAACTATACCTGCACACATGCCCTTGTACGAGTTGCACCCCGTCCAAGGCAGAAATTCTTGGGTTAATTATCTTGCTCTTTGTGATTATACCGATGGCCAAGAAGGCGAAGTTGAACAACCTCTGCTGAGGATGACGGCTTCTATCGTCGACGGTGACTTTCTTCTCCTCCGTCTATTTTACGTTTATTTTTTATTGTTTGTTCCTCACCTCAATTTCATCAAACTCATTAAAAAAAAAATCTTCTTTTTTTCAATCCAGTTCAGCTTTGCTTAGGGGTTTCTTTACTCACTTTTTAATTTTCAATTTCATTAAAAGCTAGGAAACATCAAACATGTGCTTCAAAAATTACGCGGTTGGCAATCTGGGCTTGTGCCAGTTCAATTTTGGACATCCAAAATATTGAACAGCCGGTATTCACTTAAAGCTCAAAATTCACCCTTTTTTCTATTAACATATGATGATACACTTTGTGAGTATCGGAGGATCTCTAGCGATCTTGACATTAACTCGCATGGAAAGTGTGAAGAAGATGCCTCGCCCCCTGGCAGCGTGTTCTATAACCAAAAGCCCTCGGTTTGGTCTGAGAACGATTTAGCATCTTTGTGTTTGCCTTTTAATTTTCTTGGGTATGAACCACCTTCGTATGTCATTCACCCAACAAAAAAAACTTCCGTCTCAGAATTGTGTCGGTATACTTGAAATAGTATCCAATACCAAAGAGCTATGTCTACAATTTTTCAATGAAGCTCATGTTTGTGACCTCTTTCAGGTTTGTCGCCAACCTAACCAATATCTTAGGCATATTCAATTTCATGTCAAAAAAATTAGTATTTTCTTCTATTGGCAATTGTTCTCAACATTTTAAAGTTTTTTTTCAAAGGATTCATGAGTTGTATCATCTCTTTTATTATTCCCTTGCAAAAGGAAGGTCTGATATGTTCAGATGTAGGACTTGAACACTTGGGCATGAAAGTAAGTGGAAAAAATTGTAATGCATAAATGTCAAGTGTGGTATGGAGTGATTGTTTGGGATTTTGGACAATTACTCCATGCTGTTTATCTTTTGACACTTGTCAAGTTATCTCACAAAATTTCAACCCGCAACATTTACTAATTAATATGGTTTTAAAATTGATTTATTAAATTGAAGTTGTCTCTCAAAATTTTATAAATGTATAAAATATTAGGGGCTGTTATTTTTGTCAATATGGTCAATACTCACTCACTTACTACCAACCCATATCTTAGGCAAGTTCAATTTCATGTTAAAAAAATTAGTATTTTCTTCTATTTGCACTTGTTCTTAACATTTTTAAGTTTTCAAAGGATTCATGAGTTGTTTCATCTTTTTTATTATTCTCTTGCAGAAGGAAGGTCTGATATGTTCAGATGTTGGACTTGAACACTTGGGCATGAAAGTAAGTGGCAAAAATTGCAATGCATAAATGTCAAGTATGGTATGGAGTTATTATTTGGTGATTTTGGAGAATTACTCCATGCTGTTTATCCTTTGACACTTGGAAAGTTATCTCTCAATATTTTAACCCGCAACTTTAACTAATAAATATGGGTTGAAAATTGATGTATTAAATTCAAGTTGTCTCTCAAAATTTTATAAATGTATAAAATATTAGGGAGTGTTATTTTCATCTATGTGGACAATACTCCCTCACTTACTACCAACCCGTATCTTAGACATGTTCAATTTCATATTTGTTCTAAAAAATTTGTATTAAATAATTATTTTATATTTTTAGTAAGTACTTTTAATTTGTGTAAACAATTAAAAATTTTAATATAAAAATACATATTTTTTTTCTGTGGTAGACAAATAAACAATTTTTTTTTTTTTAATTCTAAAAGATTACTTTTGTTCTAAGAAGAGAAAATCATGTTCAAATGAGAACTTTTTTTTTTCCTACTTTATTCACCAAACCAGTTTTGATTTCTTTTATTTATTTTGACTAGAAATTATAAAAAAGAAAAATTCAATAAATTAAAAATAAAACACTTTAAATTGGACTTGAACCTATACTCAAATCGGACATGCATTGCACATAGATTGAACTATACCTGCACACATGCCCACGTGCGAGTTGCACCCCGTCCAAGGCAGAAATTCTTGGGTTAATTATCTTGCTCTTTGTGATTATACCGATGGCCAAGAAGGCGAAGTTGAACAACCTCTGCTGAGGATGACGGCTTCTATCGTCAACGGTGACTTTCTTCTCCTCCATCTATTTTACATTTATTTTTTATTTTTTGTACCTCACCTCAATTTCATCAAACTCATTAAAAAAAAATTCTTCTTTTTTTCAATTCAGTTCAGCTTTGCTTAGGGGCTTCTTTATTCACTTTTTAATTTTCAATTTAAATAAAAGCTAGGAAACATCGAACATGTGCTTCAAAAATTACGCGGTTGGCAATGTGGGCTTGTGCTAGTTCAACTTTGGACATCCAAAATGTTGAACGGCCGGTATTCACTTAAAACTCAAAATTCACTCTTTTTTCTATTAACATATGATGATACACTTTGTGAGTATCGGAGGATCTCTAGCGATCTTGACATTAACTTGCATGGAAAGTGTGAAGAAGATGCCTCGCCCCCCGGCAGCGTATTCTATAACCAAAAGCCCTCGGTTTGGTCTGAGAATGATTTAGCATCTTTGTGTTTGCCTTTTAATTTTTTTGGGTATGAACCACCTTCGTATGTTATTCACCCAAAAAAAAAAGAAACTTCCCTATCAGAATTGTGTCGGTATACTTGAAGTAGTATCCAATACCAAAGAGCTATGTCTACAATTTTTCAAGGAAGCTCGTGTTTGTGACCTCTTTCAGGTTTGTCGCCAACCCAACCTATATCTTAGACATATTCAATTTCATGTCAAAAAAATTTGTATTTTCTTCTATTGGCAATTGTTCTCAACATTTTAAAGTTTTTTTTCAAAGGATTCATGAGTTGTATCATCTCTTTTATTATTCCCTTGCAGAAGGAAGGTCTGATATGTTCAGATGTAGGACTTGAACACTTGGGCATGAAAGTAAGTGGAAAAAATTGTAATGCATAAATGTCAAGTATGGTTTGGAGTGATTGTTTTGGGATTTTGGACAATTACTCCACGCAGTATATCGTTTGACACTTGTCAAGTTATCTCACAAAATTTCAACCCGCAACTTTAACTAATTCATATGGCTTTAAAATTGATTTATTAAATTGAAGTTGTCTTTCAAAATTTTATAAATGTATAAAATATTAGGGGCTATTATTTTCGTCAATGTGGTCAATCCTCACTCACTTACTACCAACCCATATCTTAGGCAAGTTCAATTTCATGTTAAAAAAATTAGTATTTTCTTCTATTTGCAATTGTTCTGATCGTTTTTTAGTTTTCAAAGGATTCATGAGTTGTATCATCTTTTTTATTATTCTCTTGCAGAAGGAAGGTCTGATATGTTCAAATGTTGGACTTGAACACTTGGCTGTCACGCCCTCAAAATTAAGCCCATTAAATATAAAACATGACCTGCCTTATTAACAGAAATCATTATATTATTTCAATCATCAGAGTATTACGAGATAAAACATCAAAATAAATGCCCTACGGGCTTACATCTTGCCAAGCCAACACTTGGACACAATCCCATGAGTTCTAACTCAAAACAAATAAAGCCCTAGGCTTGAATGTTTACATAATTCAAATAAACAACTAAACCAAATACAACAAGTCTTCAAGTCCAAATCCTCACAAGCTA
This sequence comes from Camellia lanceoleosa, assembly GCA_025200525.1. NCBI lineage: Eukaryota > Viridiplantae > Streptophyta > Magnoliopsida > Ericales > Theaceae > Camellia > Camellia lanceoleosa. The sequence goes on along the minus strand of CM045763.1, from coordinate 146,985,474 downwards.
AGTCTTTGGAGGTAGTGAACCACCTGAACCTGAAAATGAAGTTCCCATATAGGGTGAGCCACAGCCCAGTAGAGAAATACTAAACCAAGCATAAGAATTAACTAAAGCAGTAGCATCTGATACATGGTTAACACAAAATAATCTATTTACAATTTCATGACACAAATGTCTACATTGCCTATGACACTTTGTCTATGGCATAATTCACCTTCCAATTATGGCTCAGAACCTGGCCCAAATAACTCAACGGGGATTTCATCTCTTATTAACAATCTTTCCAATTCAACAGGGATAACAAATCAAGTTAAACCTCTCATATAACATAACAAATACACAAGTTGGTATTGTATCAATCACAATCAAATTCACTTCCATACTTCCCAACTGATACACATTTTGGTGATGTATCATATCAACTAGATAAGCATATGAGTTTGTATCTACGCTATAGGCCAAGATATAAGCAGCAACCACAGGTTCATCCTATCTTCCCATAATCATTAACCGGTTTAGAGGTACATCCCCCATCTTCCCCTAAACCGTGGAGTACATCCCCTATCTCCTCCCATACACAAGTAATGCACATAAACATAAAGTCATATACACAATAAATCAATACATAAATTCAATGTAATATTCCAACCGTTATACTCAACAACTTAACCAAATGATTAGTTTCAATTTGCCTAGTCCACATGCAATGTCTACAACAATCATGGCTATCCTCCACCGATAGCCCAAAACAGTTATTTCTAAACAAGAAATTACTATAGCAACACAGGTAATTTCAACATCCTCAAGGTAAGTATTTAAACTAACCAAATACAACATTAAATCACTAAATTCCCCAATCTCATAAATCTACCCAATATCACAATCTTCCCTTAAATTGGTTATATAAATTAATCTATGACAAACCCTAGGGTTTCTCCCAAATTAACCAAACTACCCCCACATACCAAAATACCAACACTTAGGATTAAAACGTATAAATGGAGTAGGAAATCCCTACCTCAAGATATAGCTTGAAAAGAAGAAGATGAAGATGATGCCCAAAACCTCAAAGTGCTCCAAATCCAAGATTGTTCCGATTAAATGAAAGCCCTCACTCTCCTCTATCTTATTTGTAAAGGAACTAGGGTAGAAACACACCCTAACTAGATCAAACCTAGGGGAAAAGGTGTTTAGAGAAGAAGAAAAGTTGGACTTTAGGGTTTGGGATCAAAAAGAATGAAAAACTGCCCTAAAAATCCCGCTGCTGCCTTTAAATACTGGACAGGCTCGCTCGGCGAAGACTGTCGCCGGCGACAGACACAAGAAACAGACCTCGCCCGAGCGAAGAGAAGCTCGCTCGAGCCAAAGACAGACCAGCTCGCTCGAGCGAAGGAAGCTTCGCTCGAGCCAACAAACATCGCGTTCAGTCAAGCCTGGGCGCAACCTCGCCGAGAAGAAAGGCTCACTCGAGCGACGAACCAAAAGAAGGATCTCGCTCGAGCGAAGAGAAGCTCGCTCGAGCGACCAAGCCAAAAACTGAACATCAAGTATTGGTTTCTAAACCCAACCAACCTGCAATCAACCTGCCCAAAGCATCCTATAACCAAAGAACAAGGAATCAAAGGACAACAACGACAACAATATGACAACGGAATCCACGGAACATAAGTCCGGATACAATAATCAAATGGGAAAAGACCGGGGTCGCTATATTGGCCATGAAAGTAAGTGGCAAAAATTGCAATGCATAAATGTCAAGTATGGTATAGAGTGATTGTTTGGTGATTTTGGAGAATCACTCCACGCTGTTTATCCTTTGACACTTGGAAAGTTATCTCTCAATATTTTAACCTGCAACTTTAACTAATAAATATGGGTTGAAAATTGATGTATTAAATTCAAGTTGTCTCTCAAAATTTTATAAATGTATAAAATATTAGGGAGTGTTATTTTCATCTATGTGGACAATACTCCCTCACTTACTACCAACCCATATCTTAGACATGTTCAATTTCATATTTGTTCTAAAAAATTTGTATTAAATAATTATTTTATATTTTTAGTAAGTACTTTTAATTTGTGTAAAAAATTAAAAGTTTTAATATAAAAATACATATTTTTTTTTCTGTGATAGACAAATAAACAAAAAAAAATTTTTTAATTCAAAAAGATTACTAATGTTCTAAGAAGAGAAAATCATGTTCAAATGATAACTTTTTTTTTCCTACTTTATTCACCAAATTAGTTTCGATTTCTTTTATTTATTTTGACTAGAAATCGTAAAAAAGAAAAATTCAATAAATTAAAAATAAAACACTTTAAATTGGACTTGAACCGATACTCAACTCGGACGTGCATTGCACATAGATTGAACTATACCTGCACACATGCCCTTGTATGAGTTGCACCCCGTCCAAGGCAGAAATTCTTGGGTTAATTATCTTGCTCTTTGTGATTATACCGATGGCCAATAAGGCAAAGTTGAACAACCTCTGCTGAGGATGACGGCTTCTATCGTCGACGGTGACTTTTTTCTCCTCCGTCTATTTTACGTTTATTTTTTATTTTTTGTACCTCACCTCAATTTCATCAAACTCATTAAAAAAAAAATTCTTCTTTTTTTCAATCCAGTTCAGCTTTGCTTAGGGGTTTCTTTACTCACTTTTTAATTTTCAATTTAATTAAATGCTAGGAAACATCAAACATGTGCTTCAAAAATTACGCGGTTGGCATTCTGGGCTTGTGCCAGTTCAATTTTGGACATACAAAATATTGAACAGCCGGTATTCACTTAAAACTCAAAATTCACTCTTTTTTCTATTAACATATGATGATACACTTTGTGAGTATCGGAGGATCTCTAGTGATCTTGCCATTAACTTGCATGGAAAGTGTGAAGAAGATGCCTCGCCCCCCGGCAGCGTATTCTATAACCAAAAGCCCTCGGTTTGGTCTGAGAACGATTTTGCATCTTTGTGTTTGCCTTTTAATTTTCTTGGGTACGAACCACCTTCGTATGTTATTCACCCAAAAAAAAAAGAAACTTCCCTATTAGAATTGTGTCGGTATACTTGAAGTAGTATCCAATACCAAAGAGCTATGTCTACAATTTTTCAAGGAAGCTCGTGTTTGTGACCTCTTTCAGGTTTGTCGCCAACCCAACCTATATCTTAGACATATTCAATTTCATGTCAAAAAAATTAGTATTTTCTTCTATTGGCAATTGTTCTCAACATTTTAAAGTTTTTTTTCAAAGGATTCATGAGTTGTATCATCTCTTTTATTATTCCCTTGCAGAGGGAAGGTCTGATATGTTCAGATGTAGGACTTGAACACTTGGGCATAAAAGTAAGTGGAAAAAATTGTAATGCATAAATGTCAAGTATGGTATGGAGTGATTGTTTTGGAATTTTGGACAATTACTCCACGCAGTATATCTTTTGACACTTGTCAAGTTATCTCACAAAATTTCAACCCGCAACTTTAACTAATTCATATGGCTTTAAAATTGATTTTTTAAATTGAAGTTGTCTCTCAAAATTTTATAAATGTATAAAATATTAGGGGCTATTATTTTTGTAACGCCCTCAAAATAACAACACAAAACCCCGCAATAAAGACATGCATTGATATATATAAAAGCCCCGTATCCTTCTATTTATCACAGTTTCATTACAAAAAGTATTACATGTTAACAACAAAAGCAAATGCCCTAAGGGCTTACAGCTTTCCAAGTTAACACTTGGTTACAAAAAGAGAGCACTAGCTCAATTACACCTTAAGCCCTTGGCTTGAATTTACATGTAATACATCATGAAAAATAAACGACAAAAAGTCAATCACCTCAAGCCTCCCAAGCTACGCCCTGGAGGTGGCCCAATACTGAAAAATGATGTTCCCATATAGGGTGAGCCACACCAAAGAGAAATATACTAAACATTATGAATAATGACTAAAAGATTAACAGTTGATAGATGGTCCACACTTTTACACTCTTTCACAACACATTACAATTCTAAATTTATAATTCATGGCTCAGAACCTGGCCACACAACTCATATGAGACAGTAACTCATATTAACCACTTACAATTTCATTACTTCCACAGATATGCACACTAGCTATATCACATTCCCAAGACAAGCATATAAGCTCTATCTATGGAGTCCATCCCCTATCTTCTCCCAAACAACATCCGGTTTAGAGGTACATCCCCTATCTTCCCCTAAACCGTGGAGTACATCCCCTATCTTCTCCAACACCACACAATGCATATAAACAATACTTATACACATCACGAATCAATACATATGGTTAATGTATTTTTCAACTGTCATTTTCAATGACACATTTCAATGATTGGTTTTAGTTTGCCTAATCATCATGCATTGTCTACAACAATCAAGACTATCCTCCACCGATAGCCCAAAGCAGATATTTCTAAACAGAAAATAAATGCACAAAATGGATATCTAAATCAAAATTTCCACTTCAATTCCTCATTCCTTATAATTAATTATATCAATTAATTAATCAATGTAATTAGGGCATTTTTCCATAATTGACATTACAACCCTTAAGGTTCCATTTTCATCAATGTTTCAACATTAATCCCGTGTTTTTATACCAAACATGCCTCTAGGTTCATTATAGACAAAACCCCAACTTTTGCAAAATTACACAAAGGCCCAAAGTTTCTCAAAATTACACTACAACTTCCAACACATCAAAATGCTAAAATTCAAAGACAGAATCCATAAAGAGGAGTAGGATATCCCTACCTCAAAGTTTGAGCTCAAAAAGAGATGAAGACCCAACACCCAACTTGCTCCAAAGCCAAATATTTTCAGATTAGATCGAAGCCCAAGTCACCCTCTACCTTTTTAACAAAGCACTTAGGGTAGATTCACACTCTAGGGAGATGATTTCTTAGAGAAGGTAAGTCTAGAGAGAGAGGCTCTCATTTAGGGTTTAAAGATGTAAAGTTTTGAAAAGTGAAGTTCGGATCATGCTGAATCGATATAAATAGGCTCACTCGGCGAAGACTCGGTCGCCGAGCTGCATTAACCTGAAACCCTAGCTCGAGCCAAGAATGTCTCGCTCGAGCCAACATCCAAAAGCTCGGCGAAAGAAGAAAAGCTCGCTTTCAGAGCTCGACCCTTCTGCATGACGACGCTCGGCGAAGCCACTCGCTCGACCCACGAGACACAAAACTCCACTCGCTGAAGATTTAACTCTTCTTCGCCGAGCGAAGGACAAAAATTGGCAAGAACCCTTGGTTCCCAAACACAACCAACTCAAACAAACCGCCAACACATCCTATAACTCAAATACAATGTAGAAAAGGATGTAAACAAGACAATACCCAACTATTAACATCCACGGACACATGTCCGGATCACTGTACAATAAGGGGTAAACCCGGGATCGCTATAATATTCGTCAATGTGGTCAATACTCACTCACTTACTACCAACCCATATCTTAGGCAAGTTCAATTTCATGTTAAAAAAATTAGTATTTTCTTCTATTTGCAATTGTTCTTATCGTTTTTTTAGTTTTCAAAGGATTCATGAGTTGTATCATGTTTTTTATTATTCTCTTGCAGAAGGAAGGTCTGATATGTTCAGATGTAGGACTTGAACACTTGGCCATGAAAGTAAGTGGCAAAAATTGCAATGCATAAAGGTCAAGTATGGTATAGAGTAATTGTTTGGTGATTTTGAAGAATTACTCCACGCTGTTTATCCTTTGACACTTGGAAAGTTATCTCTCAATATTTCAACCCGCAACTTTAACTAATAAATTCAAGTTGTCTCTCAAAATTTTATAAACTTATAAAATATTAGGGAGTGTTATTTTCATCTATGTGGACAATACTCCCTCACTTACTACCAACCCATATCTTAGACATGTTCAATTTCATATTTGTTCTAAAAAATTTGTATTAAATAATTATTTTATATTTTTACTAAGTACTTTTAATTTGTGTAAAAAATTAAAAATTTTAATATAAAAATACATATTTTTTTCTGTGATAGACAAATAAACAAATTTTTTTTTTTTTTAATTCGAAAAGATTACTAATGTTCTAAGAAGTTAAAATCATGTTCAAATGATAACTTTTTTTTTTTCCTACTTTATTCACCAAATTAGTTTCGATTTCTTTTATTTATTTTGCCTAGAAATCGTAAAAAAGAAAAATTCAATCAGTTAAAAATAAAACACTTTAAATTGGACTTGAACCGATACTCAAATCGGACGTGCATTGCACATAGATTGAACTATACCTGCACACATGCCCTTGTACGAGTTGCACCCCGTTCAAGGCAGAAATTCTTGGGTTAATTATATTGCTCTTTGTGATTATACCGATGGCCAAGAAGGCAAAGTTCAACAACCTCTGCTGAGGATGACGGCTTCTATCGTCGACGGTGACTTTCTTCTCCTCCGTCTATTTTACGTTTATTTTTTATTTTTTGTACCTCACCACAATTTCATCAAACTCATTAAAAAAAAAATTCTTCTTTTTTTCAATTCAGTTCAGCTTTGCTTAGGGGTTTCTTTACTCACTTTTTAATTTTCAATTTAATTAAAAGCTAGGAAACATCGAACATGTGCTTCAAAAATTACGCGGTTGGCAATCTAGGCTGGTGCCAGTACAATTTTGGACATCCAAAATATTGAACAGCCGGTATTCACTTAAAACTCAAAATTCACCCTTTTTTCTGTTAACATATGATGATACACTTTGTGAGTATCGGAGGATCTCTAGCGATCTTGACATTAACTTGCATGGAAAGTGTGAAGAAGATGCCTCGCCCTCCGGCAGCGTATTCTATAACCAAAAGCCCTCGGTTTGGTCTGAGAACGATTTAGCATCTTTGTGTATGCCTTTTAATTTTCTTGGGTATGAACCACCTTCGTATGTTATTCACCGAAAAAAAAAAAAAAAAAAACTTCTATATCAGAATTGTGTCGGTATACTTGAAATATTATCAACTACCAAAGAGCTATGTCTACCACTTTTCAAGGAAGCTCGTGTTTGTGACCTCTTTCAGGTTTGTCGCCAACCCAACCTATATCTTAGGCATATTCAATTTCATGTCAAAAAAATTAGTATTTTCTTCTATTGGCAATTGTTCTCAACATTTTAAAGTTTTTTTTTAAAGGATTTATGAGTTGTATCATCTCTTTTATTATTCCCTTGTAGAAGGAAGGCCTGATATGATCAGATGTAGGACTTGAACAGTTGGGCATGAAAGTAAGTGGCAAAAATTGTAATGCATAAATGTCAAGTATGGTATGAAGTGATTGTTTTGGGATTTTGGACAATTACTCCACGCTGTTTATCTTTTGACACTTGTCAAGTTATCTCACAAAATTTCAACCCGCAACTTTAACTAATTAATATGGCTTTAAAATTGATTTATTAAATTGAAGTTGTCTCTCAAAATTTTATAAATGTATAAAATATTAGGGGCTGCTATTTTCGTCAATGTGGTCAATAGTCACTCACTTACTACCAACCCATATCTTAGACAAGTTCAATTGCATGTTATAAAAATTAGTATTTTCTTCTATTGGCAAATGTTCTTAACATTTTTAAGTTTTCAAAGGATTCATGTGGTTGATCATCTTTTTTGTGATTCTCTTGCAGAAGGAAGGTCTGATATGTTCAGATGTGGGACTTGAACACTTGGGCATGAAAGTAAGTGGCAAAAATTGCAATGCATAAATGTCAAGTATGGTATGGAGAGATTGTTTGGTGATTTTGGAGAATTACTCCACGCTGTTTATCCTGTGACACTTGGCAAATTATCTCTCAATATTTTTACCCGCAACTTTAACTAATAAATATGGGTTGAAAATTGATGTGTTAAATTCAAGTTGTCTCTCAAAATTTTATAAATGTATAAAATATTAGGGACTATTATTTTCATCTATGCGGACAACAGTCCCACACTTACTACCAACCCATATCTTAGACATGTTCAATTTCATATTTGTTCTAAAAAATTTGTATTAAATAATTATTTTATATTTTTAGTAAGTACTTTTAATTTTTTTTTTAATTCTAAAAGATTACTTTTGTTCTAGAAAGAGAAAATCATGTTCAAATGATAACTTTTTTTTTTCCTACTTTATTCACCAAACTAGTTTCGATTTCTTTTATTTATTTTGACTAGAAATTATAAAAAAGAAAAAGTCAATAAATTAAAAATAAAACACTTTAAATTGGACTTGAACCTATACTCAAATCGGACATGCCTTGCACATAGATTGAACTATACTTGGACACACGCCCATGTACGAGTTGCACCCCGTCCAAGGCGGAAATTCTTGCGTTAATTATCTTGCTCTTTGTGATTCTACCGTTGGCCGAGAAGGCGAAGTTGGACAACCTCTGCTGAGGATGACGGCTTCTATCGTCAACGGTGACTTTCTTCTCCACCGTCTATTTTACCTTTATTTTTTATTTTTTGTACCTCACCTCAATTTCATCAAACTCATAAAAAAAAAAAATTCTTCTTTTTTTCAATTCAGTTCATCTTTGCTTAGGGGTTTCTTTATTCACTTTTTAATTTTCAATTTAATTAAAAGCTAGGAAAGATCGAACATGTGCTTAAAAAATTACGCGGTTGGCAATCTGTGTAGTAACCCACATTCATGTCTTAGTCATGTTCATGTGCATTTGCATAACCTTGTCTTGTTAAGTTTGCATTCATGAACCTTGTCTTGTTTTGCTTAAGTGTTCTATGCATGTTTTGTTCCTTCCTTGTTGTGCCAAGCCTGGGATATTCCAAGCCGAGGTCATCTTAATTCTAGAACTACCTTGGAACCACTTTGGTTGATCTTCCCTTCCACCCTGGCGTCTTGGCCGAGATGCCATCTAGGCCGAGATGTTACCACCTAGGCATTCTAGATCTTGATCCTTGCACCTAGTGGTCTTGTTCTGGACCGGTATAACCTAGGCCGAGGTGTGGCACATCTAGGCCAAGGTGTGGCACATTTGGACCATGCAATATCCATCCTGGCCGAGATCATTGGGATCCCTTTTGCGGAGCCGATGTTTTAACCCAAGATCTTCTCCTTGCCAGAACGCCCATACCGCCTTGCTCGTTTTACACACTTTGTCATACCTTTTGTCTTGTCATTCAGTCACCTTTCTGAGGAAGCCCAATCCGGTAGTGCAACGTGTCCCAACAGAAGGCTAAATCAGCCGGCAGAGAGAGAAACCATATCATCTCCATATCTTTTCCTTCATAGAGAGAGAAGCTCTAGGAAGAGGGAATAAGGAGTTCTTGAGAGAGAAGTAGATCCCAAGCTTGATCCTTAGAGTTGAGCCGTTAGATCCGTGCTTTGAGATTAGATTCTTGATCTATTCTTGTTGTTCTTATTGTTTATCTAGATGCATTGCCTGATCTAGCATGTTTCATGAACCATGCATTGCTTTGAAGTTCGATTTTAGAAAGAGAAAGTGATATTCATGTGTTCTTGAGGAAAAACCACGTTTTGATCTGAAAGTTTTTATCAAAATCCATGTTTTTGTGTTTGTTTTCACGGAGTCTTCAAGTAAGGGTACCCAGGTCCATGTTTTCGAACTCATAGCATGAAACCCCAGATTTTTATAATAACAAGTTATGATTTTAGCATTCATGTTCTTCATGTTCTTCAAGAGAGGAAACCCAGATTTCCAGACTTCACTTCCCTAAGTGTAGTCACTGAGATCACTCTTGCCTAGACCTCACACTTAGGCCAAGCATCGTATCTCACCTTGGCCTACCTTGCATGCTCACTTACACCTTTAGTTTACCTTGCATACACCTTGGCAGTCAGCTGCATGCTGAAGCCTAGGTAACCACACCTTGGCCAAGAGGTGTGGGACTTCAGCAAGGTCCTGGTTGGTATTTTGTCTTGTCTTAATCTAGTTTTGAAAGAAAGCCGAGATTGTTTGCATCCATGTAGAGCTTGTTTTGAGAATGCATTTCATATCCATCTTTGAGCATCTCTACTTGTCTTCTTGAAGTGCATTCAGTAGACTTTGCCATGTATTTGTAGGACTTGGACCCTTGCTTTAACCCCAACGTCCGAAGAGCTATGTGAGTGGTATTTTTAATAAAGCTATGTTATAACGTTTTGATAAAGCTTTGCTTTGCTTCGTTTTGGAAAAGTATTTGTTAAGCATGAATGATTATCCCTATTTTGTGTATCAAGTATTAGCTTTGTTTTGGATGACATTCTTGGAAAGTCCTCCCATGCTAGGGGACTCTAAGCCCATGTAGCATCATGTTTGAGAGATCTCTGCCATCGATGGTCTATGAATGAATGGCCCCACCGACAGTCTGGTGTACGGGTGGATTTGTGTAATCGATTCCAGGTCGATTATTCCCTTATTTTGTCTGGAATCTCATCACCCCATGTATTATGTAGATGTTATTAAACATCCCAAGAAGCTTTGAAAGATTTGATTGATGAACTTGATTCATCCCAAGTTTTGTTACAAGCTTTGATATGTATGGTTTTGATAAAGATCTCGGATATCATTCATTTTACCCTTTATTAGTTATACCATTCACTGAGTATCCAAGCTCACCCTCTCTATATATATGTAGGTGCCAAGCAAGAAGGCGGTGACGCCTAGATGTGTGTTCTGCAAGATGTTTTGGATTCATGTTATGTCAGCAATATTTATGTCGGCTTGAGAAGCCTTTTGATCAAGATGTAATATGTACCTTATTTTATTTGTATTCAAGTTGTAATATTATGATTAAGATGTATGCCATTTCATTTGATCTATGCACAGCACTTATGGACTACTTAGATTTAAATGTATTGCTTTCGCACATGTAGGCCCCATATGTATACTTTAATTGTGTGTGAATCTTTGTAAGTTGGCCTTTGGTAATCTCGGATTACTGGCCATCATGGCACCATTCTACTAGGGGCAGAATGGGGTCGTGACAATCTGGGCTTCTGCCAGTTCCCCGGCAGCGTATTCTATAGCCAAAAGCCCTCGGTTTGGTCTGAGAACGATTTAGCATCTTTGTGTTTGCCTTTTAGTTTTCTTGGGTATGAACCACCTTCGTATGTTATTCACCAAAAAAAAAATAAAAAAATTCAGACTAGAATTGTGTCGGTATACTTGAAATAGTATCCAACACCAAAGAGCTATGTCTACAATTTTTCAAGGAAGCTCGTGTCTCTGACCTCTTTCAGGTTTGTCGCCAACCCAACCCATATCTTAGACATATTCAATTTCATGTCAAAAAAACTAGTATTTTCTTTTATTGGCAATTGTTCTAACATTTTTAAGTTTTCAAAGGATCATGAGTTGTATCATCTGTTTTATTATTCTCTTGCAGAAGGAAGGTCTGATATGTTCAGATGTAGGACTTGAACACTTCGGCATGTAAGTAAGTTGCAAAAATTGAAATGCATAAATGTCAAGTATGGTGTGGAGTGATTGATTGGTGATTTTGGAGAATTACTCCACGCTATTTATCCTTTGACACTTGGCAAGTTATCTCTCAATATTTTAAGCCGCAACTTCAACTAATAAATATGGCTTGAAAATTGATGTATTAAATTCAAGTTGTCTCTCAAAATTTTATAAATGTATAATATATTAGGGGCTGTTATTTTCATCAATGTGGTCAATAGTCACTCACTTACTACCAATCCATATCTTAGACAAGTTCAATTTCATGTTAAAAAAATTAGTATTTTCTTCTATTGGCAATTGTTCTTAACAATTTTAAATTTTCAAAGGATTCATGAGTTGTATCATCTTTTTTATTATTCTCTTGCAGAAGGAAGGTCTGATATGTTCAGAAGTAGGACTTGAACTCTTGGGCATGAAAGTAAGTGGCAAAAATTGCAACGCATAAATGTCAAGTATGGTATGGAGTGACCGTTTGGTGATTTTGGAGAATTACTCCACGCTGTTTATCCTTTCACACTAGGCAAGTTATCTCTCAATATTTTAACCCACAACTTTAACTAATAAATATGGCTTGAAAATTGATGTATTAAATTCAAGTTGTCTCTCAAAATTTTATAAATGTATAAAATATTAGGGACAGTTATTTTCATCTATGCGGACAACAGTCCCTCACTTACTACCAACCTAAATCTTAGACATGTTCAATTTCATATTTGTTCTAAAAAATTTGTATTAAATAATTATTTTATATTTTCAGTAAGTACTTTTAATTTGTGTAAAAAATTAAAAATTTTATTATAAAGATACATTTTTTTTTTTCTGTGATAGCCAAATAAACAATTTTTTTTTTAATTCGAAAAGATTACTTTTGTTCTAAAAAGAGAAAATCATCTTCAAATGATAAATTTTTTTTCCTACTTTATCACCAAACTAGCTTCGATTTGTTTTATTTATTTTGACTACAAATTATAAAAAAGAAAAAGTCAATAAATTAAAAATGAAACACTTTAAATTGGAATTGAACCTATACTCAAATCAGATTTGCATTGGACATAGATTGAACTATACTTGGACACATGCCCATGTACGAGTTGCACCCCGTCCAAGGCGGAAATTCTTGGGTTAATTATCTTGCTCTTTGTCATTATACCGATGGCCGAGAAGGCGAAGTTGAACAACCTCTGCTGAGGACGACGGCTTCTATCGTCGACGGTGACTTTCTTCTCCTCCTTCTATTTTACCTTTATTTTTTATTTTTTGTACCTCACCTCAATTTCATCAAACTCATTAAAAAAAAATTCTTCTTTTTTTCAATTCAGTTCAGCTTTGCTTAGGGGTTTCTTTATTCACTTTTCAATTTTCAATTTAATTAAAAGCTAGGAAAGATCGAGCATGTGTTTCAAAAATTACGCGGTTGGCAATCTGGGCTTGTGCCAGTTCAATTGGACATTCAAAATGATGAACGGCAGGTATTCTCTTAAAACTCAAAATTCACACTTTTTTCTTCTAACATATGATGATACACTTTGTGAGTATCGGAGGATCTCTAGCGATCTTGACATTAACTTGCATGGAAAGTGTGAAGAAGATGCCTCGCCCCCCGGCAACGTATTCTATAGCCAAAAGCCCTCGGTTTGGTCTGAGAACGATTTAGCATCTTTTCTGTTTGCCTTTTAGTTTTCTTGGGTATGAACAACCTTCGTATGTTATTCACCCAAAAAAAAAAAACTTCCGTATCAGAATTGTGTCGGTATACTTGAAATAGTATCCAACACCAAAGAGCTATGTCTACAATTTTTGAAGGAAGCTCGTGTTTCTGACCTCTTTCAGGTTTGTCGCCAAGCCAACCCATATCTTAGACATATTCAATTTCATGTCAAAAAAACTAGTATTTTCTTTTATTGGCAATTGTTCTAACATTTTTAAGTTTTCAAAGGATCATGAGTTGTATCATCTGTTTTATTATTCTCTTGCAGAAGGAAGGTCTGATATGTTCAGATGTAGGACTTGAACACTTCGGCATGTAAGTAAGTTGCAAAAATTGCAATGCATAAATGTCAAGTATGGTGTGGAGTGATTGTTGGGTGATTGTGGAGAATTACTCCACGCTGTTTATCCTCTGACACTTGGCAAGTTATCTCTCAATATTTTAACCCGCAACTTTAACTAATAAATATGGCTTGAAAATTGATGTATTAAATTCAAGTTGTCTCTCAAAATTTTATAAATGTATAACATATTAGGGACTATTATTTTCATCAATGTGGTTAGTAGTCCCTAACTTACTACCAACCCATATCTTAGGCAAGTTCAATTTCATGTCAAAAAAATTAGTATTTTCTTCTATTGGCAATTGTTCTTAACAATTTTAAGTTTTCAAAGGATTCATGAGTTGTGTCATCTTTTTTATTATTCCCTTGCAGAAGGAAGGTCTGATATGTTCAGATGTAGGACTTGAACTCTTGGGCATGAAAGTAAGTGGCAAAAATTGCAATGCATAAATGTCAAGTATGGTATGGAGTGATTGTTTGGTGATTTTGGAGAATTACTCCACGCTGTTTATCCTTTGACACTTGGCAAGTTATCTCTCAATATTTTAACCCGCAACTTTAACTAATAAATATGGGTTGAAAATTGATGTATTAAATTCAAGTTGTCTCTCAAAATTTTATAAATGTATAAAATATTAGGGAGCGTTATTTTCGTCAATGTGGACAATAGTCCCTCACTTACTACCAACCCATATCTTAGACATGTTCAATTTCATATTTGTTCCAACAAATTTGTATTAAATAATTATTTTATATTTTTAGTAAGTACTTTTAATTTGTGTAAAAAATTAAATATTTTGATATAAAAATACATTATTTTTTTCTGTGATAGACAAATAAACAATTTTTTTTTTTTTTAATTCTAAAAGATTACTTTTGTTCTAAACAGAGAAAATCATGTTCAAATGATAACTTTTTTTTTTCCTACTTTATTCACCAAACTAGTTTCGATTTCTTTTATTTATTTTGACTAGAAATTATAATATAGAAAAAGTCAACAAATTAAAAATAAAACACTTTAAATTGGACTTGAACCTATACTCAAATCGGACGTGCATTGCACATAGATTGAACTATACTTGCACACATGCCCATGTACGAGTTGCACCCCATCCAAGGCAGAAATTCTTGGGTTAATTGTCTTGCTCTTTGTGAATATACCGATGGCCGAGAAGGCGAAGTTGAACAACCTCTGGTAAGGAAGACGGCTTCTATCGTCGACGGTGACTTTCTTCTCCTCCGTCTATTTTACCTTTATTTTTTATTTTTTGTACCTCACCTCAATTTCATCAAACTGATTTAAAAAAAAAATATTTCTTTTTTCAATTCTGTTCTGCTTTGCTTAGGGTTTCTTTATTCACTTTTTAATTTTCAATTTAATTAAAAGCTAGGAAAGATCGAACATGTGCTTAAAAAATTACGCGGTTGGCAATCTGGGCTTGTGCCAGTGCAATTTTGGACATCCAAAATATTGAACTGCCGGTATTCTCTTAAAACTCAAAATTCACTCTTTTTTCTTGTAACATATGATGATACACTTTGTGAGTATCAGACGATCTCTAGCAATCTTGACATTAACTTGCATGGAAAGTGTGAAGAAGATGCCTCGCCCCCCGTCAGCGTATTCTATAGCCAAAAGCCCTCAGTTTGCTTTGAGAACGATTTAGCATCTTTGTGTTTGCCTTTTAGTTTTCTTGGGTATGAACCACCTTCGTATGTTATTCACCAAAAAGAAAAAAAACTTCCGTATCAGAATTGTGTCGGTATACTTGAAATAGTATCCAACACCAAATAGCTATGTCTACAATTTTTCAAGGAAGCTCGTGTTTGTGACCTCTTTCAGGTTTGTCGCCAACGCAACCCATATCTTAGACATATTCAATTTCATGTCAAAAAAATTAGTATTTTCTTCTATTGGCAATTGTCCTCAACATTTTTAAGTTTTCAAAGGATTCATGAGTTGTATCATCTGTTTTATTATTCTCTTGCAGAAGGAAGGTCTGATTTGTTCAGATGTAGGACTTGAAGACTTGGGAAAGAAAGTAAGTGGCAAAAATTGCAATGCATAAATGTCAAGTATGGTGTGGAGTGATTGTTTGGTGATTTTGGAGAATTACTCCACGCTGTTTGTCCTTTGACACTTGGCAAGTTATCTCTCAATATTTTAACTGTCACGACCCTAACCCGCCCCTAGTAGGATGGTGCCATGATGGCCAGTAATCTGAGATTACCAAGGCCTCTTACAAGGACTCACACACACAAACAGAGTATAAATATGGGGCTTACAAATGCGGAAGCAGTAAATTAAGATCTTAGTGGTCCATAAGAGTTGTGCATAGATCAAATAAAATGGCATACATCTTAACATAGGTTGCAACTTGGATACAAATAAGGTAAAGTACATAATACATCCTGATCAAAAGTGTAACGCCCTGAAAATAATAACATTAAACCCATCAATATAGATATGCATTGATATGTAAAAGACCAACATTCTTCTATTCATTAGAGTATTCTATTACAAAAATATTACATGTTAACGATAAAAGCAAATGCCTTACGGGCTTACAGCTTTCCAAGTTAACACTTGGTTACAAAAAAAGAGTGCTAACTCTATACACATTAAGCCCTTGGCTTCAATCTACATGTAATACATCAAAAGAAAATAGATAACAAAAGTCTGCCCGCCTCTAGCCTCCCAAGCTATGTCCTTGGAGGTGGCATGCTACCTGTACCTGAAAATGATGTTCCCATATAGGGTGAGCCACAACCCAGTAGAAATACACTAAACCAACTATGAACAATGACTAAAAGATTAGCAGTGATAGATGGCCAACACTGATACTTCCATTATTATCACATTATAGTTTCATGACAAACAAGTTCATGTTACTTTTCATTTTCCATTACTCAGTAGATAAGCAAATTAGCTATATCAACACATCAACAGATAAGTATAAGAACTATATCACACATCCACAGATAAGCATATGAGCCGTATCTACACTTCTTTAGACAAGCATATGAGCTGTATCTTCACTTTGGTTTAGTGGTCCAGCCCCTTTCTTCCAATAAACCCCGGCTTAGAGGTCCAGCTCCTTTCTTCCAATAAACCGTTCGGTTTAGAGGTCTAGCCCCTTTCTTCCAATAAACCGTAACATAGAACAACATAATGTATATACACCTAGGTAATATACAAAACAATCGATACATAAAATTAATGTATTCTTTTAACCGTCATACTCTATGACACATTCAATTGATTAGTTTAGTTTGCCTAATCATCATGCACTGTTTACAACAATCAAGACTATCCTCCACCGATAGCCCAAAGCAGTTATTTCTAAACAGAAAATAAATGTACAAAATGGATATTAAATCAACATTTCAATTTGGTGAGCGATGAATGATCCAACTACACCCTCTAATCGCTTACCTTTCCAATTTCAACAATCTCAATTCAATTCCTCATTTCCAACAATTAATTATACAAGTTAATTAATCAACGTAATTAGGGTATTTTCCATAATTAACATTTCAACCCCTAGGGTGCCACTTTCATCAATGTTTCAACATTAACTCCATTTCTTCATGCCAAACATGCATATAGGTTTTATATATTTAAAAACCCCAACTTTTATAAAATTACACAAAGGCCCAAACTTTCTCAAAAATTACCCAACAAACCCCAACATATCAAAATGCTAAAATTTAAAGGCAAAGCTCATAAGGAGGAGTAGGATATCCCTACCTCGAAGTTAGAGCTCGAAAGGAGAAGAGACCAAAACCAAAGTGCTCCAAATCCCAAACTTTTCGGATCAAATCGACGCCCTCGACGATCAACACAACCTTTACAAAGGCCAAAGGAAGGAAAACACTCTAACTAGATCAAACCCTACAGAAAAGGGAGTTTCTAGAGAGAGAAGCTCTCAAAATATCTTTTTGGAAAGTAAGAGAGAGAGAGAGGAAGTGTAGAAAGTGATTCAAAAATGCCCAGCTGTCTTCTGTTATACGACATTCCCGCTCGAGCGGAAAACACAACGCTCGAGCGTGAAGAACAAAAACCAAGATCCGCTCGAGCGCCAAGACACAGGAGTAAAGCACACCCACTCGAGTGTCAAAACCAGACCGCTCGAGTGCAATTTTTCCCGTCCCAGAACTTACGCCCAAAAAGTACTAGCCGCTCGAGCTCCAACAATACCGCTCAAGCGCGACCCGCTCGAGCGCAACAAACCCACTCGAGCGTAAATAACGCACCTGCAGAAGTTTTGCAGAGCACAAAATACTGGGAGTGTGCAATCTCCACTCGAGCGCTCCAAGACCGCCGGCGTAACTTTCAAAAACAAAGAACAAGGTTTTAGACCAAGGCTCAACCCATCCGTAAAACAAGTCCAACACATCCTAAAACTCGAAGAAATGAAATTAAAGGACGATGATAAGATAAACACAACTACCAATTCCACGGAACCAAGGTCCGGAATACAACTGAACAGTAAAAGGGAATACCAGGATCGCTATAACCTCCCCCCCTTAAAGAATTTCGTCCCCGAAATTAAATGCAAGTTTTTCAAAACAAGTTTTCTCCAATTCCAACAACATTACAACATAATATTAAATAGTCCGACCCATTACCGGTCAATCTCATCTCTTTTCAAGAGGCATTTCACATTATACATAACAACTTGCATTGTCAATATGCATTTCTTTGAAATCTATCAATTTCAATTCGTTTTTCCACAATTCCACAACACATGCACCATTAATATCATGCTTGCATTTTCACACTATACTTAACATACACAATGTTAAAACAACTTTCATCAACCAAAACATTTACAATGTTTTACAACTTAAGACATATATAATGCTCTTATGGTTCAATATTATTACAAAATTTCATTACATGATTACTCATCAATAAACATGTCCGGATACTTCTCACGAACTTCCAACTCACGTTCCCAAGTGGCTTCTTCCACCCCGTGATGCTTCCACAAAACCTTCACCAAAGGGATGGTCTTGCCACGCAGAACTTGATCCCACCTGTCCAAGACCTGAACCGGCCTCTCCTCATACGAAGCATCCTCATCTACCTCTAAATTGGTCCAATCCAACATATGGGACGGATCTGGCTCGTACTTCCGAAGCATACTAACATAAAACACGTCATGCACCCCGGACAACTGCGGCGGCAAGGCTAAACGATAGGCAACCTCGCCAACCCTCTCAAGGATCTCAAAAGGACCAATAAACCGAGGGGATAACTTCCCACTCTTCCCAAACCTCATCAATCCCTGCCTAGGTGATATCTTTAGAAAGACATGATCACCTACCTCAAACACCAAAGGTCTTCTCCTACGGTCGGCATAAGATTTCTGACGACTCTGGGCTGTAACAAGCCTCCTACGTATAAGCTCAACTTTCTCCGTCGTTTCCCTTACCAACTCTGGACCCAACAAAGGTACGTCACCCACCTCGGCCCAACAAACTGGAGACCTACACGGTCGGCCATACAAGGCCTCAAACGGTGCCATACCGATACTACACTGAAAACTGTTGCTGTAAGCAAACTCTACCAATGGCAAGTGCCTCTCCCACGTCCCACTGAAGTCGAGAACACAACCCCGAAGCATATCCTCGAGGATCTGAATAGTTCGCTCGGACTGCCCGTCAGTCTGAGGATGATAAGCCGTGCTAAAGGTCAACTTAGTACCCAAGGCACTCTGCAAACTCTGCCACAACCTAGCAGTAAAACGAGGATCTCTATCAGAGACGATCGTCACTGGGACCCCGTGCAACCTCACTATGTCCCGAATATACAAGTCGGCAAGATGATCTACCGAATCTCTCACGCGCATAGGGATGAAGTGCGCCGACTTAGTTAACCGGTCTACAACCACCCAAATAGCATCGCTACCCCACTGAGTCCTCGGAAGACCTACAACGAAGTCCATAGTGACATGCTCCCACTTCCACTCGGCAATAGGCAAGGGTTGCAACAAACCTGCTAGCCTCTGATGCTCGGCCTTCTCTTGCTGGCAAGTAAGGCACTTCGACATAAAAACCGCCACATCTCTCTTCATACCCCGCCACCAAAACTGGCGACCCAAATCCCGATACATCTTAGCACCTCCCGGATGCACCGCAAGATGTAAATGATGAAACTCTCGGAGTACCTCCTCCCGGCAAGACTCTGGCACAAACAGACGGTCTCGGTATCTCAAACTCTGGTCGGGATACACCGTCAAACCTTTCTCAACCTTCCCACTGGAGATCTTCTCTCGAAGGGAATCTACCTCAAGGTCACCTCTCTGTGCCTCTAACACTCGAATCACTAGTGTAGGCTGCGCAATAACAGAAAACAAGGCTGCAGCCTCAACAGATTCGCCCAGAAGTAAATCAAACTCGCCAAGTGCACCCAACATCTCTCATTCCCGGATGGCTATACAAGCTACATCACTAATGGATTTCCTACTAAAGGCATTGGCCACGACATTAGCCTTCCCCGGGTAATAGTGCAACTCAAAATCATAGTCCTCAATGAACTCCATCCACCTTCTCTGCCTCAAATTTAAGTCCCTCTGTGTAAACAGGTACTTCAAGCTCTTGTGGTCCGAGAACACCTCGAACCTCTCACCATAAAGGTAGTGCCTCCAAATCTTTAAGGCAAAGATCACTGCTGCTAACTCTAGGTCATGTGTAGGGTAATTCTTCTCGTGTATTTTCAACTGACGTGAGCCATAAGCTACCACTTTCCCCTCTTGCATCAACATATAACCCAAACCCTCTCGTGAGGCATCACAATAGACTGCATAACCCAAACCTCTTTCTGAAATAATCAACACCGGAGCGGTGGTCAATCTAACCTTCAACTCTTGGAATGACTTTTCACAAGTCTCACTGTATATAAATTTGACTCCTTTCCGAGTCAGTCTAGTCAACGGTGAAGCTAATCTGGAGAAGTCCTTCACAAATCGACGGTAATACCCAGCTAATCCCAGAAAACTGCAGATCTCAAACACACTCTTAGGTTGTGCCCAATCTTGCACTTCCTCAGTCTTGGATGTATCAACAAACACTCCTTCCCCGGATACCACATGGCCTAAGAATTTGACTTCCCCTAGCCAGAACTCACACTTCCCAAACTTGGCGTACAGCCTATGGGCTCTAAGTAATTCAAGTACCACTCTCAAGTATTCCTCGTGCTCCTCCTCAAAAGGCGAATAGATAAAAATGTCATCCATGAAAACGACCACGAATCGATCTAAGAATTCCTGGAAGATCCGGTTCATTAAGTCCATAAAGACTGCCGGTGCATTGGTAAGCCCAAATGGCATCACCAGAAACTCGTAATGGCCATACCGCGTATGGAATGCCGTCTTCGGAATATCCTCCTCCCTGATCCTCAACTGATGGTAACCCGATCTCAAGTCTATCTTAGAGAAACAACGGGAACCCTTCAACTGGTCAAACAAATCATCTATACGGGGCATAGGGTACTTATTCTTAATTGTAGCCCGATTCAATTTTTGGTAGTCGATACACAATCTCAAGGCACCATCTTTCTTTCTAGCAAAGAGGGCCGGTGCTCCCCACGGTGAAACACTAGGGCGAACAAAACCCTTGTCTACCAATTCCTGGAGCTGAATCTTCAACTTACTCAACTCGGCTGGGGCAAAACAGTAAGGTGCCATAGAAATCAGTGCCGTACCGGACACTAAATCAATAGAGAACTCTATCTCTCGATGAGGTGGTAAACTAACGAGATCCTTAGAAAAAACATCTGGATACTCACGAACCACTCTCGGCAAAACAATCTGGGTCTCATTACACTCACCACTCTCAAAGCTAGCAAGTAGACCACTAAGCTCACCCCGCCCTCGCGGATCATACACCGGTGGCAACACACTACCAAAACGGTCCCCCAAGAAATGGAAACACTCCCCGCTCAAGGTACATACGGTAACCCTCTGGCGGTAGCAATCGATAACAGCCCGGTATGACGATAGCCAGTCCATACCCAAAATAACATCAAAGCCCTTCATAGGCATAACTACAAAAGGAAACAGAAGCCTACGGTCGGCGACCTCTATATCACAACCCCTACACCCGTGTTTTAATATCAATTCACCCCCAACAGGTGATACTACACAAATAGGAGATGCTAACAGTGCCAACTCCAACTCCAACACAGATGCAAATGCAGCAGATACAAAAGAATGTGATGCACCCGTATCAATCAATACACTAGCAATCGAGTTGCAAAACAAAAAAGTACCTCTCACTACTGATGGAGCCAGTACAAGATCCTGCGCGGTAACAGCATACACGCGCCCTGTAGGCCCCTGATCCACCTGCTTACCTCTAAGAGCAAAAGACTACTGCACAGACTAGGATGACGAAGCTCCTGGATTGGCCCTCAAGGCCTGCACAGACTAAGCTGGCTGGTAACTCTGCGTCTGTCTAGAACCAGATGCTCCCAAAGTGGCATTCAATCGTGCGTAGAACTCTTCAGTGCCCCTACCGACCATTAATCGAGCAAGACAAAGATCGCCCCGCGCCAACTCGCCCCGAGGTCTAGCTAAAAAAGAAGCACGACCTCCCTTCAAGTGCAAATCAAGACTTGTGACCCAGCTGGCCACATGCAAAACAAGTCAAGCCTCCCTGGCTACCTCTCCCGGAGCCTGCACTCGGCACTGGAAAGGTCGATGTAGGTAAACCCCCCTGAGACTGCTGAGGGTTAAAACACCTCTGTCTCCTGCTATCACCCTGGCCATCTTGGCTCCTCTTGGAACCGCTATGCTTCTCCTCATCCTCCTCCTGCATTATAATCTCCATATGAGCTGCAGCATCCACCAAACGTCTATACTCCCAAATAAACGATCCCCCAAACCCTCAACTTGAGTCCACGCCTCAACTTCCGCTCAAACTCAAAGCAACGACGTCCCTCGGACGCCACAAGTTCAGGTGCAAACCTGGACAGACTAGTAAAAGTAGCCTCAAACTCAGCCACAGACAAACCCTGCTGCTTAAGCCGGCAAAACTGGTCCCTCAGCTTCTCCCTAGCAGTAGAAGATAAGAACCTCTCCTGGAAAGCCTCTACAAAAGCCTTCCACGTACCACCAACACGGCCCTTCTCATACTTCCACCACTGACCCGCATCTCCCTTAAGTTGGAAGGATGCCAAGGTCACTTTCAGTGCTCCGTCCTCAATGCCAAGCATCTCGAACGTCTTACTCATTTGCTCCAACCACTCGTCAGCCTTCAGTGGCTCTTTCGGATCCCCAATAAACTCATCCGGATTAGACCGGAAGAACTCCCTCTTCAAGAAAGAAGGTCCTGCCTCAGCAACCTGATTCCCAACTCTGAGAATACCCAAAGCTCCTGCTATCTCTCGGGCCAAGGCACTCATAGCCTGCTGACCCGCTAGCTCGGCCACATTGGCCTGACCAACTCCCTCCTGTACTACCGGAATCTCATCCGATATAGGCACTTCCTGCCTTCCAGGCCTACCACGCCTACCACCTCTTCCTCGTCCTGACATCCTAATAAAGGAAATGAAGAACATTAGCACATTCATAAATGTGCTGAAACTAAACACTCGCGTCCTAATGCATGGACAACTATAATTCATTCCATATAAGCACATAAACACGTAAGCACTTACGAATTTCATTTCCGGATGATGATAGTCCTGAGGCATTGCTAGAGTTCCGGTCAAAAACAGCATTGATCAAGTGCTTTTCCAACAAGACTCCCAGAAACACAAGGATCCAATCGACATCCTAGAAATTAAATCCCATATCCAAATAATCACATAAACATCTTATCAATTAAACACATAGCATATGACACTACACCTAAGTCTCTATAAAGCTAGACAAACCCATTGTGATACTAGTCACTTCCAACATACCCAAAGTATTCGAACCCGGTACGCTCTGATACCAAGTTGTAACGCCCTGGAAATAATAACATTAAACCCATCAATATAGATATGCATTGATATGTAAAAGACCAACATTCTTCTATTCATTAGAGTATTCCATTACAAAAATATTACATGTTAACAATAAAAGCAAATGCCCTACGGGCTTACAGCTTTCCAAGTTAACACTTGGTTACAAAAAAAGAGTGCTAACTCTATACACATTAAGCCCTTGGTTTGAATCTACATGTAATACATCAAAAGAAAATAGATAACAAAAGTCTGCCCGCCTCTAGCCTCCCAAGCTATGTCCTTGGAGGTGGAATGCTACCTGTACCTGAAAATGATGTTCCCATATAGGGTGAGCCACAACCCAGTAGAAATACACTAAACCAACTATGAACAATGACTAAAAGATTAGCAGTGATAGATGGCCAACACTGATACTTCCATTATTATCACATTATAGTTTCATGACAAACAAGTTCATGTTACTTTTCATTTTCCATTACTCAGTAGATAAGCATATTAGCTATATCAACACATCAACAGATAAGTATAAGAACTATATCACACATCCATAGATAAGCATATGAGCCGTATCTACACTTCTTTAGACAAGCATATGAGCTATATCTACGCTTCTCAAAGATAAGCATATGAGCTGTATCTTCATTTTGCTTTAGTGGTCCAGACCCTTTCTTCCAATAAACCCCGGTTTAGAGGTCCAGCTCATTTCTTCCAATAAACCGTAACATAGAACAACATAATGTATATACACCTAGGTAGTATACAAAACAATCGATACATAAAATTAATGTATTCTTTTAACCGTCATACTCTATGACACATTCAATTGATTAGTTTTAGTTTGCCTAATCATCATGCACTGTCTACAAGACTATCCTCCACCGATAGCCCAAAGCAGTTATTTCTAAACAGAAAATAAATGCACAAAATGGATATTAAATCAACATTTCAATTTGGTGAGCGATAAATGATCCAACTACACCCTCTATTCCCTTACCTTTCCAATTTCAACATTCTCAATTCAATTCCTCATTTCCAACAATTAATTATACAAGTTAATTAATCAACGTAATTAGGGTATTTTCCATAATTAACATTTCAACCCCTAGGCTGCCATCTTCATCAATGTTTCAACATTAACTCCATTTCTTCATGCCAAACATGCATATAGGTTTTATCTGTTTAAAAACCCGAACTTTTTATAAAATTACACAAAGGCCCAAACTTTCTCAAAAATTATCCAACAAACCCCAACATATCAAAATGCTAAAATTTAAAGGCAAAACTCATAAGGAGGAGTAGGATATCCCTACCTCGAAGTTAGAGCTCGAAAGGAGAAGAGACCAAAACCAAAGTGCTCCAAATTCCAAACTTTTCGGATCAAATCGACGCCCTCGACGATCAACACAACCTTTACAAAGGCCGAAGGGAAGGAAAACACTCTAACTAGATCAAACCCTAGAGAGAAGGGAGTTTCTAGAGAGAGAAGCTCTCAAAATATCTTTTTGGAAAGTAAGAAAGAGAGAGGAAGTGTAGAAAGTGATTAAAAAATGCCTAGCTGTCTTCTGTTATACGACATGCCCGCTCGAGCGGAAAACACAATGCTCGAGCGTAAAGAACAAAAACCAAGATCCGCTCAAGCACAAAAAGGTTCGCTCGAGCGCCAAGACACAAGAGTAAAGCACACCCACTCGAGCGCAAAAACCAGACCACTCGAGCGCAATTTTCTCTCTCCCAGAACTTATGCCCAAAAAGTACTAGCCGTTCGAGCTCCAACAACACCGCTCGAGCGAGCGCGACCCGCTCGAGCTCAACAAACCCGCTCGAGTGTAAATAACGCACCTGCAGAAGTTTTGCAGAGCACAAAACACCGAGTGTAATCTCCGCCGAAGGCCCAAGACTGCCGAGCGTAACGACCAAAAACACAGCAACAAGGTTTTAGACCAAGGCTCAACCCATCTGCTCGAAACAAGTCCAGCATATCCTGAAACTCAAAGAAATGAAATTAAAGGACGACGATAAGATAAACACAACTACCAACTCCACGGAACCAAGGTCCGGAATACAACTGAACAGTAAAAGGGAATACCGGGATCGCTATAAAAAGGCTTCTCAGGCCGACGTGTGCAAAATGCCAGTGTTACAAGTTGAGAAGCGTAATCTTCAAGATTTGTCGATATGAATACAAGTCAGGCCGACATAACAAGAATCCAAAACACGTTTGCAAAACACATCTAGGCGTCACCGCCGTCCTGCTCATCACCTACATATATATAGAGAGGGTGAGCTTGGATACTCAGTGAATGGTACAAGTAATAAAGGTTTGCACGAATAATAGCCGAAGTCTTTACAAAACAATACATATTTAACTTTACAAATCAAGGGATGGACCACGTTCATCTAACAAATCTTCAAAACTCCAAAGGATGCTTACTGGCATCAACATATTACAAAATGATGACATACCGAACAACAAACCCACGCGGTAAACCGTCAGTGGCAAAACAAGGGGATAATCGACTCGGAATCGATTAAACGAACCCACCCGCACGAGGCCGTCGGTGGCAAGAGAGATATCTCGAACAAGAGTGCTACAAAAGTTTAGAGTCCTCTAGCAGAAAAGGACCTATGTTACAAAGGCTTAAAGTCCTCCAACACGAAAAGGACTTGTACTGCGAAAGTTTAGAGTCCTCCAGCACAAGGGACTTTGCAAGAATGTCATCCAAAACAAAGTTAATACTTGATACGCAAAATAGGGATAATCATACATGCTTGACAAATACTTTTATCGAAACGAAGCGAAGCAAGCTTTATCGAAACATTATAACATAACTTTATTAAAAATACCACTCACATAGTTCTTCGGGTGTAGGCTCAAGGCAAAGATCAAAGACCTACAATCACATAGCAAATACTACTGAAGGAACTTCAAGTAGACAAGAAGAGATGCTCAAAGATGGATATGAAATGCATTCACAAAACAGGCTTTACATGAATGCAATGATCCCGGCATTCTTCAAAACTAAGTCGAACCACAACAAACACTGTTTCTCATCACGGGAAAACATGCTGGGCACCAACCAGGTCTTGGCCGAGGTCCCACACCTTCTCGCTGAGGTGTGGTCCTGACGGCCACATTCAAAAGCGAAGTCGGGAAAATCTGGGTTTCCCTTTGAAGAACATGACGAACAGGAAGATGAAGAACATGCATGCTTAAATCATAGCTTGTTATTACAAAATCTAAGATCTCATGCTATGAGTTCGAAATCATGGACCTAGGTACCCATACCTGGAGATCTTATGAAAACAAACACAAAAACGTGGTTCTTGGTACAAACTTTCGGATCAAAACAAGACTTTTCTTCAATAACACATGAGCACCGTTTTCTCTTTCTAAAACCAACTTTAAATCAATGCATGGCATGCAGAACAAATTCGATCGTGCAATGCAGCTAGATGATCAGTAAGAACAACAAGACAAGATTAAGATTCTAACGTCAAAACTCGAATCTAATGGTTCAAACTCCAACGATCAAGCTTGGAAGTCTACTCTCTCACTCAAAACTTCTTCTTCTTCTCCCTAGGGCTTCTCTCTCTAAAGGCAAGGGGTGTAATACAAAATGATATGTTTTCTCGACAGTCACTGACTTAATCCTCTGCTGGAACACGTGGCATCGGCTGATTGGCTCTTCTCCAAAAGGTGACTGACTTGACAAGACAAGACTATGACAAAGTGTGTTTAACAAGCTTAGACGGTAAGAGCACTCCAGCAAGTGATGATCTCAGCTAAGAACAAAGCTTCGGCAAGTAGGGTAATAGTGACATCGGCTTGGAAGGACAACACTTGACTAAACTATGCCACACCTTGGCCTAGATGTGCCACACCTCGGTCTAGGTCATACCAATCCAGGAACAAAATCACTTAGGTGTAAGGACAACATCTCGGCCTAGATAATACACATCTCGGCCTTGGTGCTACGCACCTCGGCCTAGATAGTGACATCTCGGCCAATATGCCAGGGTGAAGATGGAGGTCAACCAAAGTGATTCCAAGATAATTCTAAGTGTAAAAAGGGGTTCAAAGCTGACTAGGCTAAGGATGACCTTGGCAACACACCACCCAAGAACATAGTATGCAAGCAACAATCAAGCAAAGCAAGGCAAGATTTGCAAATGCAATCATGACAAGACAAGATCATACATAAATGTATGCAAGTATGACTAAGTTGGAGTGAGGGTTGTTACATTAACCCACAACTTTAACTAATAAATATGGCTTGAAAATTGATGTATTAAATTCAAGTTGTCTCTCAAAATTTTATAAATGTATAAAATATTAGGGACTGCTATTTTCATCTACGTGGACAACAATCCCTCACTTACTACCAACCCATATCTTAGACATGTTCAATTTCATATTTGTTCTAAAAAATTTGTATTAAATAATTATTTTATATTTTTAGTTAGTACTTTTAATATGTGCAAAAAATTTAAAATTTTAATATAAAAATACATTATTTTTTCTGTGATAGACAAATAAACAAATATTTTTCTTTTTAAATTCTAAAAGATTACTTTTGTTCTAAAAAGAGAAAATCATGTTCAAATGATAACTTTTTTTTCCTGCTTTATTCACCAAAGTAGTTTTGATTTCTTTTATTTATTTTGACTAGAAATTATAAAAAAGAAAAAGTCAATAAATTAAAAATAAAACACTTTAAATTGGACTTGAACCTATACTCAAATCGGACGTGCATTGCACATAGATTGAACTATACTTTCACACATGCCCATGTACGAGTTGCACCCCGTCCAAGGCGAAAATTATTGGGTTAACTATCTTGCTCTTTGTGATTATACCGATGGCCAAGAAGGCGAAGTTGAACAACCTCTGTTGAGGACGACGACTTCTATTTTACTTTTATTTTTATTTTTTTGTACCTCACCCCAATTTCATAAAACTCATTAAAAAAAATTCTTCTTTTTTTCAATTCAGTTCATCTTTACTTAGGGGTTTCTTTATTCACTTTTTAATTTTCAATTTAATTAAAAGGTAGAAAAGATCGAACATGTGCTTCAAAAATTACGCGGTTGGCAATCTGGGCTTGTGCCAGTTCAATTTTGGACATCCAAAATATTGAACGACCGGTATTCTCCTAAAACTCAAAATTCACTTTTTTTTCTTGTAACATATGATGATACACTTTGTGAGTATCGGAGGATCTCTAGCGATCTTGACATTAACTTGCATCGAAAGTGTGAAGAAGATGTCTCGCCCCCCGGCAACGTATTCTATAGCCAAAAGCCCTCGGTTTGGTCTGAGAATACCGGTCGTAACTCATATTAAACCTTTTCCCTTCTCTCTAGGGCTTAATACATAATTACACATCAACAAACAAATCCGGATATTTCTCGCAGACCTCCAACTCACGTTCCCAAGTGGCCTCCTCCACTCCGTTTCCACAAAACTTTTACCAAATGGATGGTCTTGCCACGCAAGACTTGATCCCGTCTATCCAAGACCCGAACCGGTCTCTCTTCATACGAGGCATCCTCATCTTTACACATCAACAAATAAGCATATGAGCTATATCAACACTTCCATAGATATGCATAAGAGCAATATCACACTTCCAATGACAAGCATATGAGCTGTGTCAACACATCACTAGATAAGCATATGAGCTCTATCTATGGAGTCCATCCCCTATCTCCTCTCAAACAACATCCGGTTTAGAGGTCCATCCCCTATCATCTCCTAAACCGTGGAGTACATCCCCTATCTCCTCCAACACAATACAATGCATATAAACAATTATTATACACATTATTAATCAATACATAAGGTTAATGTATTCTTTCAACCGTCATACTCAATGACACATTCCAGTGATTAGTTTTAGTTTGCCTAATCATCATGCATTGTCTATAACAATCAAGACTATCCTCCACCGATAGCCCAAAACAGTTATTTCTATATAGAATATAAATGCAAGAAATGGATATATAATCAACATTCCAACTAGATGAGCGATAGATAATCCAACTACACCCTTTAATCCCATACATTTCCAATCTCAACATTTCCAAATTAATTCCTCATTTCTCACAATTAATTACACAAATTAATTAACCAATGTAATTAGGGCATTTTCCATAATTCACATTCCAACCCCTAGGGTTCCATTTTCATCAATGGTTCAACATTAATTCCATTTCTTTATGCCAAACATGCATATAGGTTTTATATGATGAAAAACCTCAACTTTGTAAAATTGCACAAAGGCCCAAACTCTCTCAAATTTACCCAACAACCCCAACTTATCAAAATGCTAAAATTTAAAGAAAAAACTCATAGAGAGGAGTAGGATATCCCTACCTCGAAGTTAGAGCTCGGATGGAGAAGAGACCAAAACTAAAGTGCTCCAAATTCCAAACTTTACGAATCAAAATGACGCCCTCGACGATCAATACAACTTTTACAAAGGCCGAAGGGAAGGAGGACACTCTAACTAGATCAAACCCTAGAGAGAAGGGAGTTTCTAGAGAGAGGAGCTCTCAAAATGGGTTTTAGACAAAGTAGGAGAGAGAAAGAAAAGTGAAAAGCGATTTAAAAATCACCCAGCGGATAACTCATATACGCACGACCCGCTCGAGCGGAGAATAGAACGCTCGAGTGTCATTTACTTATGGTATTTGGCATCAAGCTGCTAAAAATTATCTGACTATTAAACAAGAATGTTTAGCCATTATTAAATGTGTCTTAAAATTCCAAGATGATTTATTAAATCAACATTTTTTAATAAGAGTTGATTGTTCTGCAACAAAACAAATTTTTAAAAAGGATGTCCAGAATTTAGCTCAAAAACAAATTTTTGCAGCATCGTAAGGCCAACTTTCACTATTTGATTTTGATATTGAATATATTAAAGGTGAGAATAATTCTCTTCCAGACTTTCTAACCCGTGAATATTTGCAGGGTCCATACAATGTCTAGTAGAGGCCGAGGCCCAGGCAGAAGGGGCCGCGGAAGGGGTAATCTCTACCATACAGAATTTCCAGGGCTTAATGCTCTTTCTAGTAAAAAAGGAAAATCTAGCCAAACGGCTAAGGATTTCTTCCTAACCCCTCCAGAATCTTATTTCCAGAATTCCATCATTGAGGAAACAGTCCTCTATATTAATCCAATGGATGAATGATCCATGGGAAATCAAAATGTGGTATCTCACTACTCAACATGCTCCACCGCATTTTGATCAATACATATATATTTTTGAACAAATTCTTACAGAAAACTGCTTCAATAGACTTTATGTATATGCTAGCTGAACCCAACCGTACTGCTAGCCCTATTAATTACAGCAAAGCAACTATCCAGAAAAAATTGCCTATGCAGGCTTGGGGTATGTATCGCCATGTTACCAGATCTCTAGAGATTCGCAATAAAGAATCTCGTTACAGCTATTGGGATTATATTGATGCTTTTTCCCAAGCCTTTTATTATATGAATCCCCCACGAAACCATTCCTGGTTTATTCGTGTTATTCCTGACATCCTCAAAAACGATCTCCCCAACTGGTTTCTCGTTTGGTGGGATAAATTTGGATTACAGCTCAATGTATTTCCAGAACCCATTCGTCTTGCCTTCAATGAATGGCAAATTGGTTATAGCCACATTCCAGTATATAAGGATATTTCGATGTCCAAATCTACAGCCCATTTTGTCATACGTTTTGGAATTCCATGGATTTGGAAATGAGATTTTCAGTGTGACTTTCATAATAAAGTTCCACGTTTGAAAAGAGTTTTCTTTACCAAATGGTGGACTAAGAGACTCGACACTCCCCAACAGCAAAGGGACATGTTACAAAAAATCAAAGCCCACACTCAGACTTGTTGGGATGCCTCTCCAAAATTACCCCTAGCCACTCCAGTTCAGAATCCTTTTGTCCAGATTCAGAATGAATTAAGACAAAACTATCCAAAGCTATCAAAGCAAGAATTAATCATTAAAAGTATGGATTTTATGAAGGAACAATTCTTGCAATCTCTCTCCAGAGATGATACCAACATGAAGTCTGGTTCCAGTAGTGATTAGAAAAGATACAGAATTTATGGATACTCTGGTTGATAAGATTAAAACTCTTAAAATTGGAGAATCCTCTTCTATTAATATAATAAAATTGGAGAATTTATGGATACCATGACTACTGGAACCAGACTTCATGCTGGTATCATCTCTGGAGAGAGATTGCGAGAATTGTTCCTTTATAAAATCCATACTTTTAATGACTAATTCTTGCTCTAATAGCTCTAGATATTTTTGGCTTAATTCATTCTGAATCTGGACAAAAGGATTCTGTTTAATGCATTGATTTTCTATAATTGGGAAATTACAGGATTGAATAGTGTAGTTGGATTAATTCATCACTCACCTATGGAAATATTGACATTATATCTGTTTAATGCATTTATTTTCTGTTTAGAAATAACTACTTTGGGCTATCGGTGGAGGATAGTCTTGATTGCTGTAGACACTGTATGTTGATTAGGGAAAATTGAAACTAATCACATTGAATATGTCATTGAATATGACGGTTGGAATAATACATCAAATATGTATATTGAATGATCCTTGTATATGATAATTGTTTATATACTTGGAATATGTGTATTGTGTGGGAGGAGATAGGGGATGGACTCCTAAACTGGATACTGTTTGGGAGGAGATAGGGGATGGACTCCATTGATACAGCAAATATGTGTATCAGATTGAAGTGTTAATACAACAAATATGTGTATTGAATGGAAGGGTTAATGCAGCGAATATGTGTATTATTTGAAGTATGGAAGTATTTTAATTGTGAGTTGTAGACTCAATTGAATTGTGAATGAAGGAAATGTTTTAATGGGGGATGTAACCTCACTTAACTGTTTGGCCAGGTTCTGAGCCATATCTAAGAAATGATTTGGATAAGTAAAGGAAAGTGGAACGAAACATGGACATGTTTGTCATGAAACTGTATTGTGATATAAATTGGTTTATGAGTGTTGACCATCTATTGAATGCTATTGTTTTAGTCATTGTTCATATTTGGTTTAGTTTATCTCTACTGGGCTGTGGCTCACCCTATATGGGACATCATTTTCAGGTACAAATGGTATGCCACCTCCAAGGACGTAGCTTGGGAGGCTAGAGGCTGAAAGAATTTTGTGTTCTCTTTTATGTATTACATGTAAATCAAGCCAAGGGCTTACTTTGTATGAAGAGTTAGTACTCTTCTTTTGTTGTACCCAAGTGTTGACTTGGAAAGTTGTGAGCCTATAGGGCATTTACTTTTGATGTCAACATGTAATACTTTTGTACTTAATACTCTGATGAATGAAATTATGCTTTATTCTCTTATGACTAGCATATCATTAATGTATGATTTATGGGTTTATTTTGAGGGCGTTACAGTCTTCAACTCTCAGAACCTCCCAAGCTAAGTCCTTAGAGGTGGCATATCACCTGAACCTGAAAATGATGTCCCATAAAGGGTGAGCCACAGCCCAGAAGAGATATACTAAACCAAATATGAGCAATGACTAAAACAATAGCACTTGATAGATGGTTAACACTTATTAACCAGTTATATCACAATACAGTTCCATGACAATTATGTCCATGTTACATTCCACTTTCCTTTACTTATCCAAATCATTTCATAAACATGGCTCAGAATCTGGCCAAACAATTCAATGAGACTATAACTCATATATCAACACTTCCCTATTTCACAATAGGTATACATATTTGATGCATCATTATCATATTAAAACACTTCCATACTTCACAAATGATACACAGATTTGTTGTATCAATATTTCAATTTAATACACATATTTGCTGTATTAGTGGAGTCCATCCCCTATCTCCTCCCAAACAGGTTTGAGAGTCCATCCCCTATCTTCCCTCAAACCATGGAGTACATCCCCTATCTCTTCCCACACAATACATATATTCCAAGTATATAAACCATTATCATATACAAGGATAATTCAATACACATATTAGATGTATCATTCCAACCGTCATATTCAACGACATATTCAATGTGATTAGTTTCAGTTTTCCTTAATCAACATACAGTGTCTACAACAATCAAGAGTATCTTCCACCGATAGCCCAAAGTAGTTATTTCTAAACAGAAAATAAATGCATTAAACAAATATAATATCAACATTTACATAGGTGAGTGATAAATTAGTCCAATTACACCATTCAACTTTATAATTCTCCAATTTCATAATTCCCAACTTAATTTCATATTCCCACAAATTAATTATTCAAATTAATTTATCACATAATTAGGGCATTTTTCCCTAATTCTCAAATAATGATCCTAAGACCAAATTCCACCAATTTAACTCTCAAGTCCACATTCCCATGGCTTTAAATACACATGGAGCTTTAAAACACAAAACCCCTCTTATATAAATTACAAGCCAAACCCTAACTTTCCCAAAATTACCCAACAACGCTAATAAATCAAAATGACTAAAACCTAAGTCAAAACCCATAAGAAGGAGTAGGATATCCCTACCTCAAATTTCGGAGCTCAAACGAGAAGAAGGACAAAGCTCAAGATGCTCCAAACTCAAAGATTCTCGGATCAAAACGAAGCTGTAACGCCTTCAAAAATAAACCCACAAATCATACAATCTTGATATGCATAGGCATAAGAGAGTAAACCATAATTTCATTAATCAGAGTGTTCATTACAAAAGTATTACATGTTGACATCAAAAGTAAATGCCCTACGGGCTTACAACTTTCCAAGCCAACACTTGGTTACAAAAGAAGAGTACTAACTCTAAACACAAAATAAGCCCTTGGCTTGATTTACATGTAATAGAAAATTAATTACAAAAGAGAAGCCTTCAACTTCTACAACCTCCCACGCTAAGACCTTGGAGACGGCATATCACCTGTACCTGAAAAGGATGTCCCATATAGGGTGAGCCAACGCCAAGTAGAGATATGCTAAACATAACATGAGCAATAACTAAAACATTAGCATTTGATAAATGTTTAACTCATAACAACCAACATACAGTACAATCCAGTTCCATAATCCTTTACTTAACCAATTCTCAACTTATAAACACGGCTCAGAACCTGGCCAAACAACTTAAATGAGACTACATCTCATGCCAACAATACTTCAAACTACTATTTTACGAAAATTGCGTCCACGGGATTCGGCAACCATGTATAATTATTTTCTTGTGGCCATTTTACGGAAATTTTATCCGCGGGACTCGGCACCCATGTATAGATATTCTCAAATTTCCATTTTACCGAAATTCCATCCGCGGGATTCGGCACCCATGTATAATTATTTTTGAGTTACCATTTTACGAAAATTTCATCCATAGGATTCGGCACCCATGTATTCAAATACACATCATATACAATGACCAATCAATACACACATTCATCGTCTTATTCCAACCGTCATACTCAATGACATACTCAAATTGATTAGTTTTAATTCACGTAATCATCATGCAGTGTCTACAACAATCAAGACTATCCTCCACCGATAGCCCAAAGCAGTTATTTCTAAACAGATAATAAATGCCCCAACAAATAAATTATCAATAATTCTCAAAGGTGAGTGATTATTAAGTCCAACTCCACCATTCTACTACATAATGAGCCAATTTCATTATCCCCAACTCAATTTTATATTTCCATAACATTCCCAAATTAATTATATAAATTAATTCATAACAAAAATTAGGGCTTTCTCCGCTGTTTTTCAACTTTGACCAAAAGGCTCAAATATTAACAATAACCTCATGTAAGACCCAAAATACACATTTATGGGCTAAAATAACAAACCTCGCTTTCTCATTATTTCAAATCTTAAACCCTAACACCCAAATAGAACCATTTATACAAAATGCTCAAAATCTATGTCAAAGCTCATAAAGATGAGTAGTTATCCCTACCTCAAAGTCGGAGCTCAATGGAGAAGGTGAAGAAAATCGAAAGTGCTCCAAATCCCAAGATTTTCAGATTGATAGGTAGCCCAAGCCAAGCTCTACACTTCTTACAAAGCCACTAAGGAGGTGGATCACTCAAACTAGATCAAACCCTAGAGAGAACTTGAAGTTTTAGAGTGAGGTGCTCTCCAATGGAAGTTTTGAAAAGTAAGAGAGAGAAAGAAAGTGTGAAAAGTGATTTAAAATCACCCAGCTACCATCTGATATACGACTAGTCCGCTCGAGCGGAGAATAGGACGCTCCAGCGTCAAGCACAAAAACTGGACCCGCTCGGGCGTAAGAATACCCGCTCGAGCGCCAAGACACAAGCACAAAACACACCCGCTCGAGCGCAAAGAGAAACCCGCTTGAGCGTAGATTACCCTCTTCTAGTATTTTTACAAACATTGAACACCCGCTCGAGCGCGACCCGCTCGAGCGTAATGAAATCCGCTCGAGCTTGAAAAACACATCTACAGTATTTTTGCAGACGGACAAACTACTGAAGGTGTGAAAACTCCACTTGAGCGCAAGAAGACTCGCTCGAGCAGATCACTAGAAATCTGGGCAACAAGAGCTAGGACAAAAGCTCAACCAACCTGTTCGAAACACGCCCAAGGCAATTCTAAACTCAAATAACAAGAGTTAAAGGACGGAAATGAAATACCAAAAACAACAACTATCAACGAAATCGAGTCGGAAATACAGTAAACATGAGAGGAAAACCGGGATTGCTATAACCTTCCTCCCTTAAAGAATTTCATCCCCGAAATTAGGTACAAGTTTCAAGAACATGTTTTCTCAATTCTCAACAATATTATAATTCTATATATATCAACCTGACCCATCACCAGTCATACCATCCCTTCTTAAGGGGCAATTTACAACATAAGTTACTACATGCATTATCGACATGCATTTCCTTGAAATTCACCAATTCCAACACATATTCCACAATTCAATTACATGTTCAATGCCGATAATATATTTGCATTACTAAAACAGGATTAACATATGCAATGCTAAATTAAACTTCCATTTCGAGGCAAGTTCCATAATACTTCCATAAACCAAAACATTTACAATGTTTTACACTTAAGACATATTCAATGCTCTTAAAGTTTATTAATACAAAGAAAAACTCTCATTACATGGTTAAACATTAACAATCAAGTCCGGATATTTTTCTCGGACCTCCAACTCACGTTCCCAAGTGGCTTCTTCCACTCCGTGATGTTTCCACAAAACCTTTACCAAGGGTATCGTCTTGCCTCGCAAGACTTGATCCCGCCTATCCAAGACCCGCACCGGTCTCTCCTCGTACGAGGCATCCTCATCTACCTCTAAGTCGGTCCAATCCAATACATGTGACGGACCCGGCTCGTACTTCTGAAGCATACTAACATGAAACATGTCATGTACCCCGGACAACTGCGGCGGTAAAGTTAAACGGTAGGCAACCTCGGCAATCCTCTCAAGGATCTCGAAAGGGCCAATAAATCGAGGGGATAACTTCCCACTCTTCTCGAATCTCATCAAACCCTGCCTAGGTGATATTTTCAAGAAGACATGATCACCCATCTCAAATACCAAAGGCCTCCTCCTATGGTCAGCATAACTCTTTTGGCGACTCTGGGCTGTAACAAGCCTCCTACGGATAAACTCAACTTTCTCTATCATCTCCCAAACCAACTCCGGGTCCAACAAAGGTGCATCACCCACCTTGGCCCAACACACTGGTGTAGACACCCCATTTTTGACCGCCCTCAAGACTTGGGCATTACTGATGGTTTGCTCGGTGTTGAGAGATGTGTAGGCCAAAGATTCAATTCCTTCGGCAAGGAGAGAGGCAAACCCTTCAAAACACTTTGTTTAGGGGTTTGGAGTTGAAGAAAAGAGGAGAGGAGGGGAGAAAATAGGTTGGACAAGAAGTTCGCCATGAATCCGGGTAGAAGAAAGTCGAGCGGCCCTCGCTGAATCAGGCTTATTCAATTGAATACTTGGAGTTAAGCTATGAGGCCATAACCATTGGAAAGAAGACTTCCGGGGCTTTATTTTTCACTCAAGAATCTCCCAAAGCCAAGTCCGGGTGGAGGAGATATGATTGGTTGAAGCTGGGCATCATCCCGTTTGGATCGAGTCTGCGCGGCTTCACCAAAAAGGGCATAACTTTTTTCATAGGAGGAATTTTGATGCAAAGTTTGCGCCATTGGAAAGCTAACTTCCGGGGCTTCAATTTGCATACCTACTGGCCATTTTTTGACCTAGGAATCACCTATCGGCACTCTATTTAGCCGACCGGCAGAAAATAGTGCCGACCGGCACTTTATTTTGGCCGATGATCAAATTTTCTGGCCGACCTGACCCCTTTGACCCTCCCAAGCCTGGTGCATGCCAGCTGTGCCAGCTAGGATGCACAGAACCAGCTCCACGTGCATATATATTGCTATTTTGCAACCATTCCGCCCTTTTGACCCCTTTTTTCCCTCTAAGAGGTTGAACCCTTGGCCAAGCTTCTTGGAGAAGCTTGGCCAGCTGTATTAGCTTCCTCCAGAAGCCACAAACTCTTTGCACCCCTTGACCCTTTTCCTTTGCTTAGCCACTAAGTCTTAGACTTGGTCTTGGCCTATATAAGCAACGCTCCTCCTCCATTGTTTAGGGTTAGAAATTCTTAAGCAAAAAACCAGAGATATAGATACATATCTGATATAGATACATATATCCATCCATCTCTCACTATATCTCTCTCATCCAACCTCCAAACACCCTTGTTCTTGGGCCATTCCTTCACCAACCCATAGCACAACACCACCACTTCCATTTCCAGAATTTGGGAGGTCATTTGCAGAGCTTAGGAGCACCAAAACTTGGTCCAAGAGGTGCTGGTTTGTTGGTCTACAAGGGTAAGCACACTTTTCCCCAAAACTAGCATTTTCTTGGTTCATATCTAAGCCATAGTTGCATGCATTTTTGAGCTTCGATGTAAACTACAAAGAGGCTTATTTTGAGCCCTTCTTCAACATTGAAGAAGGGCTCAACCTTGTTTGGGACCCCTATGTATGACTTGCTTCGTTATCCCTCTTTGGTCCCCTTTTTGCATGTCTTTTTATCCTACCATGCTTCTATTTTTGGGTCTTCGACAGGCCTGAAAATGGTCTTAGTTTGACTCCCTCTACATGTTTCATGAAGGGTCTTTGGCTGTTTGGTGCACCCTTTTGGTACTTCATGTTATACCCCTTTGTGGGCCTTAATCTTGCATTGCATTTTGAGCATGTTTGTATATTGATTTGGGGCTTTTCATCTACTGTGGGTAGTCATATTTTTGGTCCCTCATCAATATTGTAGAAGGGTATTTTTCAGTTTGGTGCATGCTTAGCATACCTACCATGTGATGCCTTGTAATTGCCTTAATATGCCTTAGGTTGTTAGCCTTTGTTCGAGCATGTTTTAGGCTTAGATTTGTGAAGCTTTTGTACTTATTTTTCCATTCTTTAGGTCTGTCTTAAGTTGTTTGAGTCGATCCTAGCATGCATTATATAGCCTCTTTGCATTTTGTGGCTTGTATGCTTCAAGTATGTGGATGTGTGAGCATTGTTGCATGCTTTGTTGATTTATTTAGTTGGTTTGGAACCTCCTATAACATGATTTCAGAGCTTACGTTGCATGCTATACGTCCATACCTAGCCTCTTTAAGTGTGCTTAAGAGTTGCCTTGTTTATGCTTAAGGTGTTGGACCATGATTGCGTACATGTGTGTGTCCATTTTGTGCCTTCATTTCCATGATTATGGCCGCTGATTTTGGCATGCTTGCGAGTTACCCATGTTAGTTTAAGCCCATCGTTGCATGTTGTTGCATTCCATGTTTGTTTACATGTTTAGGTTGCGAGCCTAGCATACATTGCTCATTTGCATGTTCATGTTGCATACTTAGCCGCCATGCCTAGGTTGCATTTCATTGAGCATGCATCCCTTGCCTCTTGACCAATCATGATAGGGGTTGGGGCCCTTTGATTTGTTTTGTGCTTGCATTCCATTTGATATCAAAGTTGCTAACTTGGCTTTCGGGCCATCATGCATTGAAATGCGTGATTGATGGCCCGGGGGTCGAGGGCCATGCTCCCTTGAGTCCATTACATGATAGGGAGTGTGTCCATGCATACATTTGCCTAGAAATTCTATGCCTTGCACTGCTGGTCTGCTGTTGCTGTCAAAACTGTCTTCTGCAGGAATTTTGTGCCGACCGGCAGTATAGAGTGCCGACCGGCAATGTATTTATTGCCGATAGCTTCATTTCTAGCCGGTGGACTTTATACACGGCCGGTGGACATTCTATCCAGCCGGTGATGATCCTTAGGATTCAGGGAGCCTGTTCCAGGACTTTTGCAATTTTCGGATAAGGTGACAAGGAAACAGAGGCAACAAAGATGGCATGGTGCGGATTTCGGGCAAGTCGGATGAAGCATACATCATTCACAAGATCCCGAGGCGTGGCCATCTCTTCTTTGCATTTAATTTAATTAGATTAAAGGTCTTGTAATAATTTATTCGTTTATTTTTCTTGGACTGTATTATTATTTTGGTCCCTCCGAGGGAGGGCATATTTGTAATAAGGGTGTGTGAGTGTGTGTATGTCTTCCAACCCCACGTCTTTCTTCCCTTTTATTTACCTACTTATGATGGTAGATTAGGACATATTTAAATTAGCATACAGTATGATAGCATGCGTGCATCCATACATTTGTCTAACATGCACTGGGCTCGGTACATTATGCAAACTGCATTGTATTTCAATTTCCAAATTGAATACTTGTTACTTGTAGCATTTCACATGCCATCTTAGGATAACCGAGCCTACTCTAACTGCACCTCTGTATGTGTTGCATTAGCCACTTAACATGAACTAGGATCATGCATATGATTACTAACTAGTTTCTGTTTTGGCTTGGAGTACTAGGTGAGCTTTTATGCTTTAGCATATCGCATGCGTGTGAATGTTGCCATAATAGCATGATTACCATGAGGCTAGTGCTTATGTGATATAACTGCTTGAATGCCTGTGGGTGGAGGTTGGATTGCTTGAGTTGGGAAAACTCATTGAAATCCGTGTTTTAGCCTACTTGCGAGTAGCAAATTCCAAAGCATTTTCAAAACAAGCGGATATGCAATGTTTATTTCCAAATTAGGCAATCTAGTCTATACTTGTTTGCTGTGCGCATAACATAGTAATTCTAGGTTAATAATTGGAATAAGAACACGTAATGTTTTCAAACTCAGATATCACGGTTAGTAGAGGCCGGTCTTCGGACCGGGCGAAAGGGGTGCTCATAGCTGACCTTCCCCAATCGTACCCAAGCTCCCGAGCCAAGACCACTTTGGTGATGACGGACACGTGGCCTTCGGCACCGAGTCAGGGTTTCCTAAATTTTCCATTTTTAAAATATTTAGGTGGCAACTCTGTAATCTGGCAAAGCAGTCCATGTTTGGCACTACTTTTTCAAAATCCATTTTTTTTCTTCAAAACGATTTGCCAGAGTTGGACTCTTTGGTTCTGATTTAGAACCGCAACACAAAAAGGGAGTCCGAACTGTAGCATAGAGGCCCACGGGCGCGTCTATAACTAGAGACCTACAAGGTCGGCCACACAAGGCCTCAAACGGTGCCATACCGATACTCGACTGGAAACTATTGT
This sequence comes from Camellia lanceoleosa, assembly GCA_025200525.1. Classification (NCBI taxonomy): domain Eukaryota; kingdom Viridiplantae; phylum Streptophyta; class Magnoliopsida; order Ericales; family Theaceae; genus Camellia; species Camellia lanceoleosa. The sequence continues at coordinate 146,944,303 of CM045763.1, read as the reverse complement.
TCTAGGCAAACTCCACCAAGGGCAAGTGCTTCTTCCACGTCCCACTAAAGTCAAGGACACGACCTCAAAGCATATCCTCAAGGATCTGAATAGTATGCTTGGACTACCCATCAGTCTGAGGATGATAAGCCGTGCTAAAGGTCAATCTAGTACCCAAGGCACTCTGCAAACTCTGCCACAACCTAGCAGTGAAACGAGGATCTCTATCTGAGACGATCGACAATGGGACCCCGTGCAACCTCACTATGTCCTGAATATACAAGTCGGCAAGATGATCTACCGAATCTCTCATGCGCATGGGAATAAAGTTCGCCGATTTGGTCAACCGGCCTACAACAACCCAAATAGCATCACTACCCCGCTGAGTCCTCGAAAGACCGACAATGAAGTCCATAGTGACATGCTCCCACTTCCACTCGACAATAGGCAAGGGTTGCAACAAACCCACTGGCCTATGATGTTCGGCCTTCACTTGCTGACAAGTAAGGCACTTAGACACAAACATAGCCACAGCTCTCTTCATACCCTGCCACCAAAACTGGCGACCCAGATCACGATACATCTTAGTGCCTCTCGGATGTATCGTAAGGCGCGAATCGTGAAACTCTCGGAGTAACTCCTCTCGGCAAGACTCTGGCACGAACAAACGGTCTCGGTATCTCACACTCAGGTCGGGATACAGAATCAAACCCTTCTCAGCCTTCCCACTAGAGATCTTCTCTCGGAGGGATTCTATCTCAAGGTCACCTCTCTGTGCCCCTAACACTCGAGTCACAAGTGTAGGCTGCGCAACAACAGAAAACAAGGCCGCAGCCTCAACAGATTCACCCAGAAGCAAATCGAACTCGCCAAGTGTGCCCAACATCTCCCACTCCCAGATAGCTATACAAGCTACATCACTAATGGATTTCCTGCTAAGAGCATCGGCCACAACATTAGCCTTTCTTGGGTGATAGTGCAACTCGAAATTGTAACGCCCTCAAAATAAACCCACAAATCATACAATCTTGACATGCTTAGGCATAAGAGAGTAAACCATATTTTCATTAATCAGAGTGTTCATTACAAAAGTATTACATGTTGACATCAAAAGTAAATGCCCTACGGGCTTACAACTTTCCAAGCGAACACTTGGTTACAAAAGAAGAGTACTAACTCTAAACACAAAATAAGCACTTGGCTTGATTTACATGTAATACAAAATTAATCACAAAAGAGAAGCCTTCAACTTCTACAACCTCCCAAGCTAAGACCTTGGAGGCGGCATATCACCTGTACCTGAAAAGGATCTCTCGTATAAGGTGAGCCAACGCCTAGTAGAGATATGCTAAACATAACATGAGCAATAACTAAAACATTAGCATTTGATAAATGTTTAACTCATAACAACCAACATACAGTACAATCCAGTTCCATAATCCTTTACTTAACCAATTCTCAACTTGTAAACACGGCTCAGAACCTGGCCAAACAACTTAAATGGGACTACATCTCATGCCAACAATACTTCAAACTGCCATTTTACAAAAATTGCGTCCGCGGGATTCGGCAACCATGTATAATTATTTTCTTGTGGCCATTTTACGGAAATTTCATCCGCGATACTCAGCACCGATGTATAGATATTCTTGAATTGCCATTTTACGAAAATTCCATCTGCGGGATTCGGCACGCATGTATAATTATTTTCGAGTTACCATTTTACCAAAATTTCATCCGCGGGATTCGGCACCCATGTATTCAAATACACATCATATACAATGACCAATCAATACATACATTCGTTGTCTTATTCCAACCGTCATACTCAATGACATACTCAAATTGATTAGTTTTAATTCACCTAATCATCATGCAGTGTCTACAACAATCAAGACTATCCTCCATCGATAGCCCAAAGCAGTTATTTCTAAACAGATAATAAATGCCCCAACTGATAAATTATCAATAATTCTCAAAGGTGAGTGATTATTAAGTCCAACTCCACCATTCTACTACATAATGAGGCAATTTCATTATCCCCAACTCAATTTTATATTTCCATAACATTCCCAAATTAATTATATAAATTAATTCATAACAAAAATTAGGGCTTTCTTTCTTGTTTCTCAACTTTGACCAAAAGGCTCAAATATTAACAATAACCTCATGCAAGACCCAAAATACACATTTATGGGCTAAAATAACAAACCCCTCTTTCTCAATATTTCAAATCTTAAACCCTAGCACCCAAATAGAACCATTTATACAAAATGCTCAAAATCTATGCCAAAGCTCATAAATATGAGTAGTTATCCCTACCTCAAAGTCGGAGCTCAAAGGAGAAGGTGAAGAAAATCGAAAGTGCTCCAAATCCCAAGATTTTCAGATTGATAGGTAGCCCAAGCCAAGCTCTACACTTTTTACAAAGCCACTAAGGGGGTAGATCACTCAAACTAGATCAAACCCTAGAGAGAAGTTGAAGTTTTAGAGTGAGGTGCTCTCCAATGGAGGTTTTAAAAAGTAAGAGAGAGAAAGAAAGTGTGAAAAGTGATTTAAAATCACCCAGCTGCCATCTGATATACGACTAGTCAGCTTGAGCGTGAAGCACAAAAAATGGACTCGCTCAAGCGCAAGAATACTCGTTCGAGCGCCAAGACACAACCACAAAACACACCCGCTTGAGCACAAAGGGAAACCCACTCTAGCGTAGATTACCCTCTTCCAGTATTTTTACAGACATTGAACACCCGCTTGAACGCAAAAAGGTCCGCTCGAGCGCGACCTGCTTGAGCGTAATGAAATCTGCTCGAGCGTGAAAAACATCTGTAGTATTTTTGCAGACGGACAAACTACTGAAGGTGTGCAAACTCCGCTTGAGTGCAGGAAGACCCGCTCGAGCGAATCACTAGAAATCTGGGCAACAAGAGTTGGGGCAAAAGCTCAACCAACCTATTCGAAACACACCGAAGACAATTCTGAACTCAAATAACAAGGGTTAAAGGACGGAAATGAAATATGGACAACAACAACTATCAACGGAACTGAGTCTGGAATACAGTAAACATGAGAGAAAAACCAGGATCGCTATAAAAGCCCACACCGAGCTCCACCTTTCTTACAAAGGAGTTAGGGTAGGCGACCACTAGCACTAGATGAAACACTAGAGAGAAGATATGTAGAGAGAGAGGGAGGGTCTATAGCGATCCCAGTTCTTCCTCCTTTGGTTGTTGTATCCAGACTTGGTTCCGTGGATGCCGGTTGTTGTTTTTATCTTGTTTCTGTCCTTCAATTCTTTTAATATGAGTTTTAGAATGTTTTGGGCAGATTTGTTACAGGTTGGGTGTGTTTGGAAGCAAATGGTTGCTGTCCAGGTTTTAACCTCTTCGCTCGAGCCAAGAGTTTGTCGCTTGAGCGAGCCTTGTGTTGTTGCTTCTTCGCTCGAGCGAGGACTTTGTCGCTCGAGCGAGCTTTGTGTGTCTTCAGGTTTTTGTTCAGATGTAGCCTTGGCTCGAGTGAGCTTTTCTTCGCTCGAGCGAGCGAGCTATATGTTTTGGGGTTCTTTGCTTGAGCGAGCGTTTCTTCGCTCGAGCGTGCTTCTGGGTTGCAGACCTGAAGCTTCGTGTTGTTCGCTCGAGCGAATCTTTGTGCGCTCGAGCGAGGTGTATCGTTGTGTCTGGTCGCTCGAGCGAGCATCGCATATATCAATTCGCAGTAGGGGTCTTCTCCTTCATTTTTGATCTTTTTCCTTTTTCAAAACCCTAGATCAGTTGCACTCTCTCTCTCTCTACATATTTTCTCTCTAAAAATCTATCTAGCTCTAGTGTGTTTCTAGCCTAGTGCCTTTGTAAGAAAGGTGGAGTTTGGCGTGGCCTTTGTGTTGATCCGAAAAAGTTAGAGTTTGGAGCACTTTCGAGTTTTGCTCTTCTTCTCCTTGGGTTCTCCATTTGAGGTAGGGATTCTCTTTGTTCTTTTTCAATACTTCGTTTATAGATAGACATGTGGTAAATTTGTATTGCACGAAAATCATATCATGTTGAATTTCTTTGAAAACCATGTGAGGGAACCTAGGGTTGGTTGTTTGCGAATGGTTGTTTTATCATTGATAGTACTTTGGGCTAATTGGAATATAAACTAGCATGTTATTGTTGATAGAGGAAAAAGCCCTAAATTATATTTTGATTTGGTAATTTGAAAAGGGTAATGGTTGAACATTGTTTGTAAATCTCTATTGTTAATATGAGTTTTGTAATTGAGTTAATGGCTAAGGGATTAACTATGGCATTGGGGTTATTTTGAAATGAGTATATTGAATGGAGATGGGTTATGGCTTTATTATCCATGGAATTGGTTTGGGAAAAATGAAATGAATGGAATTGATTTTTGTGAAATGAAAAAGAGTGTTTTTTTTTTTTTGGAAAATCATGAAAGTCGATCTTGGAAATGAGAAATGAGGTGTTAACTCTATGTGAGTCTCGGAAAATAAATATGAGAATTGAATTATTGTATCATGAGTGTTGAAGACACCCGTTTGGGGAATTTAATTTGTAATTATCGTACTTGTGGCATTGTTGGGTTTAAGATCTCATGAGGGTTGAGTCTTTATAATAGGTGTATTAAAATCATGCATCTAGAGGTTTTGTCCTTGGTCATCGGTGGAGGATGACATGGTTGTGTTGAATTGTCGTGTATGCATTACACATGTGTTGATTGAACATTGTATGTAATGAAATGCTATGATACATTATATATGTATAATTGTTAGGGAGGAGATAGGTGATATACTCCAGTGTGTGGGAGGAGATAGGGAATGTACTCCACACACCTATGTGTTCACATATTTTAACACGTTGCTTATGCATCTTGAATAGTTTATGTGTATGTATTACACTTGTTGGTTATGCTCTGTTGTGTTGTAATTATTGGTGTTGTACCTTGCGCTTTTAATTAGAGGTACCGTTACCTTCCAGCTAGCGCCTGGAGAATTGACTGCGCTGAGAATCTATGGTACCACACCCTTCCTATAGCGATCCCGATTTCCCTTTTCTTTAATTGTTGTATCCGGACTTAGGTTCCGTGGAGTTGGTTGTTGTGTATACCTTGTTTACATCCTTTACTCCTTGTATTTGAGTCTTGGGTTGTGTTGGGTAGGTTTGAAACAGGTTGGTTGAACTTAGAACCAAAAGTAGTTGCCTAGATTTTGACCAATCCGCTCGAGCGGAGCTTTCGATGCTCGAGCGGGGCCTTTCTTGTTGCTTGTCCGCTCGAGCGCGGGTTTTGGCGCTTAAGCGGAAATATCACCCATCCAGTATCTCCTCTGCAGTGGTGGACGCTCGAGCGAGAGTTTGTGTTTGACGCTCGAGCGGGGACCTGGTTCTGGAAAAGTACTGGGAGTGCGTATCCGGCACTCGAGCGGCGGTTTGGACACTCAAGTGGGAGTCTGTGAGTGACGCTCGAGCGGGGGTTTCCACGCTCGAGCGGGGCGACTAGGTCAAATCTCTGAGATCCGGGTTTTTGAATCACTTTTTCACATCCTTTTCTCTCTCTTACTTTTCCAAAACTCCATTGTTGAGCCTCTCTCTCTAGAACCTTGCCTTCTCTCTAGGTATTGATCTAGTTAGAGTAGTTTCCTCACCTTTGGCCTTTACAAAAAAGTTGTTGATCGTCGAGGGCTATCTTTTGATCCAAGAATCTCGGGATTTGGAGTATTTTCGTTTTCTTCATCTTCTTCGTTGGATGTCAACTTTTGAGGTAGGGATTCCTACCCACTCTTATGGTCTTTGACATAGATTTTTGGTTATTTTGATAAAGTGTTGAAGTTGGGTAATTTTGGGACTTAGGGTTTCAAAATGTTTAAAAGAGGGTTTTGTTATTTTGATTCTAAAATGTGTATTTTGGGTTTCAAAATATGGATATTGATGTTGGTTGTTGATATATGGACCATTGGGTCATTATTGGAAAGGGGGGTAGAAAACCCTAATTTGTTGTATGAATTAATTGGTATAATTAGTTTGGGAAAAGTGTTGTTATTCGGGATTGAGTTGGAAATAATGAAATTGACTCATTATATAGTAGAATGGTGGAGTTTGATTTATTAATCACTCACTTTTGAAAACATTGATATTTTATCTGTTGGAGCTTTTATTATCTGTTTAGAAATAATTGCTTGGGCTACCGGTGGAGGGTAGTTTTGATTGTTGTAGACAATACATGATGATTAGGCGAACTAAAACTAATCAATTGGATGTGTCATAGAGTATGACGGTTGATAGAATATATTAACATTATATATTGATTGATTGAGTATATGACCTATGTGTATATACGTTGTGTATATGTGGGAGGATATAGGGGATGTACTCCACGGTTTAAGGGAAGACAGGGGATGGACCTCTAAACCGGATGTTGTTTAGGAGGAGATAGGGGATGGACTCCACTGATACAGCTCATATGCTTGTCAGTTAATGTGTTGATACAGCTCATATGCTTATCTATGGAAGTGTTGATATAGCTCGTATGCTTATCTGTTGAAATGTGGATACAGCTTGTATGCTTATCTGTTGAGATGTTGATATAGCTAGTATGCTTATCTATTGTAAAATGGGAAACGTTTAATATGAGTCACTGTCTCATGTAAGTTGTTGGCCAGGTTCTGAGCCGTTGTTGTGAATTGTGAATGTGATAAGAAATGGAAAATGAAATGAAACATGAACATAATAACCATGTAATGGTAATGGATTAAGAATTGGTTTATGGGAATTGAACATTTATCAATTGCTAATGTCTTAGTTATTGCTCATACTGTGTTTAGCATATCTCTGCTGGGCGTTGGCTCACCCTATATGGGACATTATTTTCAGGTACAGGTAGCATGCCACCTCCAAGGACGTAGCTTGGATGATTATGAGAGTTGAAGACTCTTTTTGTTTATTTTGATTGTATTACATGTATATCAAGTCAAGGGCTTCTTTTGTATAGACTTAGTACTCTTGTTTTGTGTAACCAAGTGTTGACTTGGAAAGCTGTAAGCCCATAGGGCATTTGCTTTTGTTGTTAACATGTAATACTGTTGTAAGAACTACTCTGATGAATAGAAATGGTTGGTTTCTTTTATATCAATGCATGTCTAAAGTGATGGGTTTTATGTATTATTTTGAGGGCATTACACTTCCAGCTAGCGCCTGGTAAAATGGCATATTGTTGTGGGAGTTGTATCCTTAGCTTACCGTGCATATGGCCAGTAGAGCAGAATTTTATCGTTATTGTCTCAGTGTATTTGAGTATGTTATGGGTTGCGATGGTTACAGTTTTGAAAGGCCGAGTTGCCTCATTTGTTGATTATATACATGTTGATGATTTGTTATCTCCCCTTTTATTAAAGGCATGCATGTATAGATATGAAAGTATTGGAAACAAACCAAAATGCCATTTCAAGATTTTGGAAAGTGTGAAGGAAATTGAGTATTTGAAAATATGTTTTCAAAAAGGAAAATCTATTGTAAGTATGGAAAATGGGAGAAAAGTAATGGGCTTAGTGAAATTTTTTTCTAAGAAATTGTCTTTGTTACGAAAGTTTGAGAACAAGGGGTAATGAAAAGAAAAGAAAGATGAATCGCTTATAGCGTTGAATGAAATGGTTGTTTTTGAAAAAAGTTCATACATATGTATATTTTGTATAAACTGTCACCTTACTATTCTAGTATGAGGTGGGGCATTCATGATCATAGCTATCTGTAAGTTGTTATTGTTGAGGATCATGTTGAGATCCCTACTGGACTATATGTTCATCCCACGTTGTTGAATCTTTTTCAGGTGTTAAGCAGGATGTGCTACAAGATCTGGATCTTCTTACTTGTTGGCCACGGGGCCTCTTTTGTGTTGGCGGAATGCCATATATGTAAAAGGGTTGCACCCTTCTTCTTGATTCTTTAATGATGTAAGCCCTCGGGCAGTTTATTTAGAATGCTCATATTGTATTTAATTTGCATTCGAATGAGAGAATTGTAATCTATCCCTACTAGTCAAACTTTTGAGTTTATTTCCGCATGTTATCTCTGAAATTGAATTAAGTAAAGGATTTGGTAATACTTTTGAGTAATAAAAAGTGGGGCGTTACAGGATCGGATCTAGGGTTTGTGTAAAAGAGGAGATGAAAAAGTGAAGTGTAATCCCGCTGTTGTCTACTGATATAACATAGGCTCGCTCGAGTAACCAGACACAAAGAACCCTTGCTCGAGCGTAGAAAGCGTCGCTCGAGCCAACAATGCGAAGCTTCAGGTCTATAACCAGAAGCACGCTCGAGCGAAGAAAAGCTCGCTCGAGTGAAGAACTCCAAAACATAGTCCTTGCTCGCTCGAGCCAAGGATTGCAACTCTCAGGTCCAGAACCGGACACAAACGCAAGCTCGAGCGCAAGACTTCTCGCTCCAGCCACCAGACACAAAACTCAACTCTCGCTCGAGCGAAGGAATCCTGGCTCGAGCGAAGGATCTAAAACACAGAGCTCGCTCGAGCGACAAAAGTCTCGCCCGAGCGAAGGACCAAAATTCTTGGCAGCAACCATTTGCTCCCAATCACACCCAACCTGCAACAATCCTGCCCAAAACATTCTATAACTCAAACACAAAGTATTGAAGGACGGAAACAAGATATAAACCACAACCGACATCCACGGAACCAAGTCCGGATACAACAACCAAAGGAGAAAGAACCGGGATGGCCATACGAATAATGATGTTTAGTTAATTAAAAAATACGAAAATATATTATAGATAAAATTGTCATTCATTATCATAAACAAATAACTATTTTATAAAAAAATAAATATTATTTACTTTTATTTTATTGATCTGTATTGGTACTCAAAATAATAAAACCAACATTATTAATATGTTAATTTTTTTTACCTAAATATCAACCATATCAAACCGTTTACCTCCCTAATAATTATGGTACACATGTGTCATGAAGGAATGCACCTGATTGTGCCTTTTAAGAGCAATAACTCTAAAAAAAGTATGGCAAGTTTTATTCAATTCCACCAAAAATAGAAATAAGGGGAAAAAAAATCATTTTGAACTCTGCCGTTGAAGAAAAGAGAAATCGAGTCAATCATGTCATTACACAAACTCAAAACCAAATATGAAATTCAAGCAAATAATGATGTTCGGTTAATTAAAAAATATGAAAATTTATTATAGATAAAATTATCATTCATTATCATAAATAAATAACTATTTTATAAAAAAATAAATATTATTTGCTTTTATTTTATTGATTTCTATTGGTACTCAAAATAATAAAACCAACATTATTAATTTGATAAATTTTTTTACCTAAATATCAACCATATCAAACCGTTTACCTCCCTAATAATTATGGTACACATGTGTCAGGAAGGAATGCACATGATTGTGCCTTTTAAGAGCAATAACTCTAAAAAATGTATGGCAAGTTTTATTCAATTCCACCAAAACAAAAATAAGGAAAAAAAAATCATTTTGAACTCTGCGATTAAAGAAAAGAGAAATCAAGTCAATCATGTCATTACACAAACTCAAAACCAAATATGAAATTGAAGCGAATAATGATGTTTAGTTTATTAAAAAATATGAAAATATATTATAGATAAAATTATCATTCATTATCATAAATAAATAACTATTTTATAAAAAAATAAATATAATTTACTTTTATTTTATTGATCTGTATTGGTACAGAAAATAATAAAACCAACATTATTAATATGTTAATTTTTTTAACCTAAATATCAACCATATCAAACCGTTTACCTCCCTAATAATTATGGCACACATGTGTCAAGATGGAATGCACATGATTGTGCCTTTTAAGAGCAATAACTCTAAAAAATATACGGCACGTTTTATTCACTTCCACCAAAATAGAAATAAGGGGAAAAAAATCATTTTGAACTCCGCCGTTGAAGAAAAGAGAAACCGAGTCAATCATGTCATTACACAAACTCAAAACCAATATGAAATTGAAGCGAATAATGATGTTTGGTTAATTAAAAAATATGAAAATATATTATAGATAAAATTATCACTCATTATCATAAATAAATAACTATTTTATAAAAAAATAAATATTATTTACTTTTATTTTATTGATTTCTATTGGCACTCAAAATAATAAAACCAACATTATTAATTGGATAAATTTTTTTACCTAAACAACAACCATATCAAATCGTTTACCTCCCTAACAATTACGGTACACATGTGTCAGGAAGGAATGCACATGATTGTGCCTTTTAAGAGCAATAACTCTAAAAAATGTATGGCAAGTTTTATTCAATTCCACCAAAGCAGAAATAAGGAAAAAAAAAAAATCATTTTGAACTCTACGATTGAAGAAAAGAGAAATCAAGTCAATCATGTCATTACACAAACTCAAAACCAAATATGAAATTGAAGCGAATAATGATGTTTGGTTTATTAAAAAATATGAAAATATATTATAGATAAAATTATCATTCATTATCATAAATAAGTAACTATTTTATAAAAAAATAAATATTATTTACTTTTATTTTATTGATCTATATTAGTACTCAAAATAATAAAACCAACATTATTAATATGTTAATTTTTTTTACCTAAATATCAACCATACCAAACCGTTTACCTCCCTAAAAATTATGGCACACATGTGTCATGAAGGAATACACATGATTGTGCCTTTAAGAGCAATAACTCTAAAAAATGTATGGCAAGTTTTATTCAATTCCACCAAAAACAGAAAAAGGGGGAAAAAAATCATTTTGAACTCTGTCGTTAAGGAAAAGAGAAATCGAGTCAATAATGTCATTACACAAACTCAAAACCAAATATGAAATTGAAGAGAATAATGATGCTTGGATAATTAAAAAAATATGAAAATATATTATAGAGAAAATTATCATTCATTATCATAAATAAATAACTATTTTATAAAAAAAATAAATAATATTTACTTTTATTTTATTAATCTGTGTTGGTACTCAAAATAATAAAACCGACATTATTAATTTGATAAATTTTTTTACCTAAATATCAACCATATCAACCCGTTTACCTCCCTAATAATTATGGTACACATGTGTCATGATGGAATTGTGCCTTTTAAGATCAATAACTCTAAAAAATGTATGGCAAGTTTTATTCAATTCCACCAAAAAAGAAATAAGGGGAAAAAAAATCATTTTGGACTCTGTTGTTGAAGAAAAGAGAAATCGAGTCAATCATGTCATTACACAAACTCAAAACCAAATATGAAATTGAAGCGAATAATGATGTTCGGTTAATTAAAAAATATGAAAATATATTATAGATAAAATTATCATTCATTATCATAAATAAATAACTATTTTATAAAAATAAATAAATATTATTTACTTTTATTTTATTGATCTGTGTTGGTACTCAAAATAATAAAACCAACCTTATTAATTTGATAAATTTTTTTACCTAAATATCAACCATATCAAACCGTTTACCTCCCTAATAATTATGGTACACATGTGTCATGATGGAATGCACATGATTGTGCCTTTTAAGAGCAATAACTCTAAAAAATGTATGGCAAGTTTTATTCAATTCCACCAAAAAAGAAATAAGGGGAAAAAAATCATTTTGAACTCTGCTGTTGAAGAAAAGAGAAATTGAGTCAATCATGTCATTACACAAACTCAAAACCAAATATGAAATTGCAGCGAATAATGATGTTTGGTTAATTAAAAAATATGAAAATATGTTATAGATAAAATTATCATTCATTATCATAAATAAATAACCATTTTATAAAAAAGTTAATATTATTTACTTTTATTTTATTGATCTGTGTTGGTACTCAAAATAATAAAACCAACATTATTAATTTGATAAATTTTTTTACCTAAATGTCAACCATATCAAACCATTTACCTCCCTAATAATTATGGTACACATGTGTCATGATGGAAAGCACATGATTGTGCCTTTTAAGAGCAAGAACTCTAAAAAATGTATGGCATGTTTTATTTAATTCCACCAAAATAGAAAAAAGGGGAAAAAAATTATTTTGAACTCTGCTGTTGAAGAAAAGAGGAATCGAGTCAATCATGTCATTACACAAACTCAAAACCAAATATGAAATTGAAGCGAATAATGATGTTTGGTTAATTAAAAAATATGAAAATATATTATAGATAAAATTATCATTCATTATCATAAATAAATAACTATTTTATAAAAAAAAAAGTAAATATTATTTACTTTTATTTTATTGATCTGTATTGGTACTCAAAATAATCAAACCAACATTGTTAATTTGATAATTTTTTTTTACCTAAATATCAACCATATCAAACCGTTTACGTCCCTAATAATTGTGGTACACATGTGTCATGAAGGAATGCACATGATTGTGCCTTTCAAGAGCAATAACTCTAAAAAATGTATGGCAAGTTTTATTCAATTCCACCAAAAACAGAAATAAGGGGAAAAAAAATTATTTTGAACTTTGCCATTAAAGAAAAGAGAAATCTAATCAATCATGTCATTACACAAACTTAAAGCCAAATATGAAATTGAAGAGAATAATGATGTTTGGTTAATTAAAAAATATGAAAATATAGTATGGATAAAATTATCATTCATTATCATAAATAAATAACTATTTTATAAAAAAATGAATATTATTTACTTTTATTTGATTGATCTGTGTTGGTACTCAAAATAATAAAACCAACATTATTAATTTGATAAATTTTTTTACCTAAATATCAACCATATCAGACCGTTTACGTCCCTAATAATTATGGTACACATGTGTCATGAAGGAATGCACATGATTGTGCCTTTTAAGAGCAATAACTCTGAAACATGTATGGCATGTTTTATTCAATTCCAAGAAAAACAGAAATAAGGGGAAAAAAAATTATTTTGAACTCTGCCATTAAAGAAAAGAGAAATCGAGTCAATCATGTCATTACACAAACTCAAAACCAAATATGAAATTGAAGAGAATAATGATGTTTGGTTAATTAAAAAATATGAAAATATATTATAGATAAAATTATCATTCATTATCATAAATAAATAACTATTTTTATAGTGATCCCAGATTCACCCTTGTTGTACAATGATCCGGGCATGTGTCCGTGGGTGATAGTAGTTGATTATTATCTTGTTTACATCCTTTCCTACTTTGTATTTGAGTTATAGGATGTGTTGGGCAGGTTTGTTACAGGTTGGTTGTGCTTGGGAACAAATGGTTGCTGCCCAGAATTTTGATGCTTCGCTCGAGCGAGGAGTTTGTCGCTCGAGCGAGCTCTGTGTTTTAGATCCTTCGCTCGAGCGAACCATTGCGTCTGGTACTGGACCTGAACACTGTAATTTTTGGCTCGAGCGAGCTTTCCTTCGCTCGAGCGGTCTGGTTGTTCTTCGCTCGAGCGAGCATTCTGTTGCTCGAGCGTGCTTCTGAGTTTTTGGCTCGAGCGAGACCTTCTTGGCTCGAGCGAGGGTTTTCTGTGTCTGGTCGCTCGAGCGACCAAGTCTTCGCTCGAGCGTGCCTGTTTTATATCAGCGGACAGTAGCATTTTTAAACATCACTTTTTCACTCCCTTTTCTTTTAAAACCCTAGATCCGAGACTCTCTCTCTCTCTAAACTTACTCTCTCCCTAAGATTTGATCTCCCTAGAGTGTGAATCTACCCTAGGGCCTTTGTTAAAAAGATATAGGGCATTGAGAGCTTTGATTTAATCTGAAAATCTTTGGATTTGGAGCATGTTGGTCTTTGAGTCTTCACCTCCGTTTGGGCTCAAACTTCGAGGTAGGGATACCCTACTCCTCTTTATGATCTTTGTCTTTAAATTTTAGCATTTTGATATATTGGGAGTTGTTGTGTAATTTTGAGAGAACTTTGGGCCTTTGTGTAATTTTACAAAAGTTGGGGTTTTAATTATAATAAACCTAGATGCATGTTTGGCATAGAGAAATGGAATAAATGTTGAGACATTGATGAAAAATGGAACCTAACGGTTGTAATGTTAATTATGGAAAATGCCCTAATTACATTGGTTAATTAATTTGTATAATTAATTGTGAGAAATGAGGAATTGATTTGGAAATGTTGAGATTGGGAATGTATGGGATTAAAGGGTGTAGTTGGATTATCTATCGCTCACCTAGTTGGAATGTTGATTATATATCCATTTGTTGCTTTTATATTCTGTATAGAAATAACTACTTTGAGCTATCGGTGGATGATAGTCTTGATTGTTGTAGACAATGCATGATGATTAGGCAAACTAAAACTAATCACTGGAATGTGTCATTGAGTATGACAGTTGAAAGAATACATCAACTTTATGTATTGATTGATAATGTATATAATAATTGTTTATATGCATTGTGTTGTGTTGGAGGAGATAGTGGATGTACTCCACGGTTTAGGGGATGATAGGGGATGGACCTCTAAACCGGATGTTGTTTGGGAGGAGATAGGGGATGGACTCCATAGATAGAGCTCATATACTTATCTAGTGAGGTGTTGACACAGCTCATATGCTTGTCTTTGAAAGTGTGATATTGCTCTTATGCATATCTATGGAAGTGTTGATATAGCTAGTATGCTTATCTATTATGAAATGGGAAAATGTCTAATATGAGTTACTGTCTCGTATAAGTTGATGGCCAAGTTCTGAGCCATAGTTATGAATTGAGAGTTGAAAAGAAATGGAAAATGAAATGTAACTTGGACTTGTATGTCATGAAACTGTAATGTAAAGCAAGTGAATGGACTCGGTGTTGGCCATCTATCAACTGCTAATCTTTTTAGTCCTTTGTTCATAGTTGGTTTAGTGTATTTCTACTGGGCTGTGGCTCACCCTATATGGGAACATCATTTTCAGGTACAGGTAGCATGCCACCTCCAAGGCCATAGCTTGGGAGGCTAGAGGCGGACAGATTTTTTGTTGTCTTATTTCCTTTTGATGTATTACATGTAAATTCAAGCCAAGGGCTTAATGTGTAATTGAGTTAGTACTCTCTTTTTGTAACCAAGTGTTAACTTGGAAAGCTGTAAGCCCGTAGGGTATTTGCTTTTGTTGTTAACATGTAATACTTTTGTAATGAGATACTCTGATGAATTGAAGAATGTGGATCTTTTATATATAAATGCATGTTTATATTGATGGGTTTAATGTTATTATTTTGAGGGCGTTTCAATTTTATAAAAAAATAAATATTATTTACTTTTATTTTATTGATCTGTGTTGGTACTCAAAATAATAAAACCAACATTATTAATTTGATAATTTTTTTTAATAATGTTGTCAAGTTGTCAAGTTATCTCTCAAAATTTTAACCCGCAACTTTAACAAATTAGTTTGGCTTGAAAATTGATTTATTAAATTGAAGTTGTCTTTCAAAATTTTATAAATGTATAAAATATTAGGACCTGTTATTTTCATCTATGTGGTCAATAGTCCCTCACTTACTACCAACCCATATCTTAGACATGTTCAATTTCATGTTAAAAAAATTAATATTTTTTTCTATTGGCAATTGTTCTTAACATTTTAAAGTTTTCAAAGGATTCATGAGTTGTATCATCTCTTTTATTATTCCCTTGCAGAAGGAAGGTCTGATATGTTCAGATGTAGGACTTGAACACTTGGGCATGAAAGTAAGTGGCAAAAATTGCAATGCATAAATGTGAAGTATGGTATCGAGTGATTGTTTGGTGATATTGGAGGAGTATAATCCGAACTAAACTTGTTAGGTTTGGTTGTTCGCGCTTATTCTTGTCAAAAGTTCCTTGGAGATTTAGAAATTCCATTCTAGGGTCGACACCAGCCTTCCTAGGGTCGACCCTTACCTGTTGGTGAAGTTCTTGAGGAGTTGCTGGAACATAGGGTAGACACCAGACTGGGAGAGGGTCGACCCTCTTATGTCTGTGTGTTGGTTGCTGGAACATAGGGTAGACACCGGACTGGGAGAGGGTCGACCCTCTTCTATCTGTGTGTTGGTTGCTGGAACATAGGATAGACACCAATCTAGGGTAGGGTCGACACCAGCAGTGCAGTCAAGCTTAGTTTTCGCAGATTTTCCTCTTTGGTGTTGACAACACTATTGTAGGGGTCGACCCCTGCAGAGTTTTTCTTTCAGATTTTAGTCTGACTTTTGGCCCTACTTTTTGGGGGTTTTGACTTGATATTTTGGGTTGACTTTGGGGCTTATTTCTAATTTTACCTAGTGCTATAAATAGGCCCTCACTTGACCCTTTTCTTTATTTTCTTTCTCTCTTTTCTCCCTCTAAACCGTGGGTCTCTCTCTCTCTCTCTCTCCAAAACAACTTTTTGCTCAAAAGTCTTTAGATCTACTCTCTTGGAAGCATCTTCTTGCCTTGCTCCTTTGAGAAAGATTGTAGATCTCGTCAAGAGCTTCGTTTTGATCCGAGTAGAAGTTGTTTCGACAACTTTGGGGTTTCAACCTTTTGCTCATCTTCTCTTCCAAGCTTGAGGTAGGGATATTCTTGAGTTATATATACATGTTTTGCAAGTTAAATGTTGATTTTGTGTTTCTATTAAATTTGTTTTGAGAGTTTTGGTTTTGGTTCAAAGATTGTGAGATTTCTCAAATGAGAAATGTTGAAATGTTTCTAAGTTGATCCTTGTGACTTCATATTTATTGTTTAAAAGGGATGATTTTGATGAGGCTTCTATCATGAAGTGAAGAGGTGTTAAGTTTATTACAAAAACCCTAGAAATTGGGGATTTTACAAAATAATGAAAATGTCTTTGAAAGTATTTTTTTCTTGTGTTAAGAGGATGTATTAGAGTAAGTTCCACCAAATGTTATCATAATAACAACATACTTGACACATGGGAGATGAGATGGTATTTTAACATTGTTACTAACACTTGAACTTGTAATGAGGTAAGATAATAATTGTTGAGCACCATGGTAGTGAAATCGAAATCTTGAAGGATGATGTTTGAAAATTTCGTATAATCTTGTAATGTTGTAAGATGGTGAGTTGTTGAGTGTCATTGATGATGTGAAATGCTTAATTATAATGTAATGGGGAAATGAAATGAAGGATGACATGTTGGCCATGTTGAAAGGTTTGGTCATGGTGGGTTGGTGTTGAGAACTTGTGATGATGTGTTGAAGACACATGATTATTTGTGCAATGAGAAACGTATTCGTAAAAGTGGGAAGGTATTTGTTTATTATTGTTGTTAAGACATTTTGGAAATAGAGAAATGTTATGAGATATTAATTATTGCATCTCATTTCCATTTGAGTCTATATCATCAATGTGCATGAAGTGGATTATTACCAATGTTGCATTCTCATCATGTTTACTTGAGAAAGATTATATTACCATGAGAACTAATGGAAATGTGTATGGGGTAAATACGTTGGTAAGTCCGGATAGGGGGTGTAGATGAATTTGATAAGTTGGTCTGAGTGTCCAGGGTGAAAGACCCGAAAGCCGCGTGGATAGGTGTCGAGCCTTCCGGTTAGCACCGGTAAAAATGACAGTTTGGTAGTACTCGCAGAGTCTACTTGCTGACATCAGCCTAGGGATTACCAGTGTCGTATTTACCGCCCCCATTGAATTAATACTGAAAGGTTGAAATTGATGAGACCACAAGCTAATATTGAGAACATGGTGATTTTGAGAAAGTGCCTTGAAAATGAATATTTTCCTCATTTATCAACTTTGGCATGGCATTGCACTCACGTTTATTTTATGTTGAGGATAATGCATAACTGTATAGACTTTGTGAGAATTCTCTATTGGGCTTTATGCTCACCCCTATGGGATTTGGTGCAGGTAAGAAAGGTGGCGATCCCGCCAAGTTGATGGCGTGGACGTGATTGTGAGGAGCATTTTGCTCTTATATTTTGTATAAATTTTTGTAAAGCCAAGGGCTAATGTGTATGGGTCCGAGAGACCATTTTGTGTAACCAGGCAATTGCCTTGGGACTTGTAAGCCCTTGAGAGCCTTATTTGTTTTGATTTGATGATTTACACGTTATAGGCTCATGTACTAGTTTATCAATGAATGTATAGCTGCACGTGAGATTATTTTTTTTGTAAAACAATTGATCTTATGTAAAGGGTTATGGTTAATATCCTATTTTGGAAGTGAGTTGATGTAACAGTTATGTGGGTGGTTCATGTCGAATTATTTCGGGGCATTACAGACACCTGGCAAGTTATCTCTCAAAATTTTAACCCGCAACTTTAACTAATAAATATGGCTTGAAAATTGATGTATTAAATTCAAGTTGTCTCTTAAAATTCTATAAATGTATAAAATATTAGGGGCTGTTATTTTCATCTATGTGGTCAATCGTCCCTCACTTACTACCAACCCATATCTTAGACATGTTCAATTTCATATTTGTTCTAAAAAATTTGTATTAAATCATTATTTTATATTTTTTGTAAGTACTTTTAATTTGTACAAAAAATTAAAAACTTTCATATAAAAATAAATTATTTTTTTTGTGTTAGACAAATAAACACAATTTTTTTTTTTTAATTCTAAAAGATTACTTTTGTTCTAAAAAGAGAAAATCATGTTCAAATGATAACTTTTTTTCTCCTACTTTAATCGTCAAACTAGTTTCGATTTCTTTAATTTATTTTGAATAGAAATTATAAAAAAGAAAAAGTCAATAAATTAAAAATAAAACACTTTAAATTGGACTTGAACCCATACTGAAATCGGGCGTGCATTGCACATAGATTGAACCATACTTGCACACATGCCCTTGTACGAGTTGCACCACGTCCAAGGAAGAAATTCTTGGGTGAATTATCTTGCTCTTTGTGACTATACCAATGGCTGAGAAGGCGAAGTTGACCAACCTCTGCTAAGGACGACAGCTTCTATCATCGACGGTGACTTTCTTCTCCTCCGTTTATTTTACCTTTATTTTTTATTTTTTGTACCTCACCTCAATTTCATCAAACTCATTAAAAAATATTTCTACTTTTTTTCAATTCATTTCAGCTTTGCTTAGGGGTTTCTTTATTAACTTTTTAATTTTCAATTTAATTAAATGCTAGGAAAGATCGAACTTGTGCTTGAAAAATTACGCAGTTAGTAATCTGGGCTTGTGCCAGTTCAATTTTGGACATCCAAAATATTGAACGGCCGATATTCTCTTAAAACTCAAAATTCACTCTTTTTTCTTGTAACATATGATGATACACTTTGTGAGTATCAGAGGATCTCTAGTGATTGTGACATTAACTCGCATGGAAAGTGGGAAGAAGATGCCTCGCCCCCCGGCAGTGTATTCTATAGCCAAAAGCCCTCGGTTTGGTCTGAGAATGATTTAGCGTCTTTGTGTTTGCCTGTAAATTTGCTTGGGTATGAACCGCCTTCGTATGTTATTCACCCAAAACAAAAAACTTCTGTATCAGAATTGTGTCAGTATACTTGAAATAGTATCCAACACCAAAGAGCTATGTCTAGAACTTTTCAAGGAAGCTCATGTTTGTGACCTCTTTCAAGTTTGTCGCTAACCCAACCCATATCTTAGACATGTTCAATTTCATGCAAAAAAAATTAGTATTTCCTTTTATTGGCAATTGTTCTCAACATTTTTAAGTTTTCAAAGGATTCATGAGTTGTATCATCTCTTTTATTATTCCCTTGTAGAAGGAAGGACTGTTATGTTCAGATGTAGGACTTGAACACTTGGGCATGAAAGTAAGTGGCAAAAATTGTAATGCATAAATGTCAAGTACGGTATGGAGTGATTGTTTGTTGATTTTGGAGAATTACACCATGATGTTTATCCTTTGACACTTGTCAAGTTATCTCTCAAAATTTTAACCCGCAACTTTAACAAATTAGTATGGCTTAAAATTGATTTATTAAATTGAAGTTGTCTCTAAAAATTTTATAAATGTATAAAATATTAGGAACTGTTTTTTCCATCTATGTGGTCAATAGTCCCTCACTTACTGGCAACCCATATCTTCGACATGTTCAATTTCATGTAAAAAAAAATTAGTATTTTCTTCTATTGGCAATTGTTCTTAACATTTTTAAGTTTTCAAAGGATTCATGAGTTGTATCATCTTTTTTATTATTCCCTTGCAGAAGGAAGGTCCGATATGTTCAGATGTAGGACTTGAATACTTGGGCATCAAAGTAAGTGGCAAAAATTGCAATGCATAAATGTCAAGTATGGTGTGGAGTGATTGTTTGGTGATTTTGGAGAATTACTTCACGCTGTTTATCCTTTGACACTTGGCAAGTTATCTCTCAATATTTTAACCCGCAACTTTAACTAATAAATACGGCTTGAAAATTGATGTATTAAATTCAAGTTGTCTCTCAAAGTTTTATAAATGTATAAAATATTAGGGACTATTATTTTCATCTATATGGTCAATAGTCCCTCACTTACTATCAACCCATATCTTAGACATGGTCAATTTCATATTTGTTCTAAAAAATTTGTATCAAATTTTTAGTAAGTACTTTGAATTTGTAAAAAAAATTAAAAATTTTAATATAAAAATACATTATTTTTTCTGTGTTACACAAATTAACATAAATTTATTTATTTTTAATTCTAAAAGATTACTTTTGTTCTAAAAAGAGAAAATCATGCTCAAATGATAACTTTTTTTTTTCCTACTTTCGTCACCAAACTAGTTTCGATTTCTTTTATTTATTCTGAATAGAAATTATAAAAAAGAGAAAGTCAATAATTTAAAAATAAAACACTTTAAATTGGACTTGAACCCATACTCAAATCGAATGTGCATTGCCCAAAGATTGAACTGTACTTGCACACATCCCCATGTATGAGTTGCACCCCGTCCAAGGCAGAAAATCTTGGGTGAATTATCTTGCTCTTTGTGATTATACCGATGGCCGAGAAGGTGAAGTTGAACAACCTCTGCTGAGGACGACAGCTTCTATCGTCGACGGTGACTTTCTTCTCCTCCATCTATTTTACCTTTATTTTTTATTTTTTTTACCTCACCTCAATTTCATCAAACTCATAAAAAAAAAAATTCTTCTTTTTTTCAATTCAGTTCAGCTTTGCTTAGGGGTTTCTTTATTCACTTTTTAATTTTCAATTTAATTAAGAGTTAGGAAAGATCGAACGTGTGCTTGAAAAATTACGCGGTTGGCAATCTGGGCTTGTACCAGTTCAATTTTGGACATCCAAAATATTGAACGGCCGGTATTCTCTTAAAACTCAAAATTTACTCTTTTTTCTTGTAACATATGATGATACACTTTGTGAGTATCAGAGGATCTCCAGCGATCGTGACGTTAACATGCATGGAAAGTGTGAAGAAGATGCCTCGCCCCCCGGCAGTGTATTCTATAGCCAAAAGCCCTCGGTTTGGTCTGAGAATGATTTAGCGTCTTTGTGTTTGCCTGTAAATTTGCTTGGGTATGAACCGCCTTCGTATGTTATTCACCCAAAACAAAAAACTTCTGTATCAGAATTGTGTCAGTATACTTGAAATAGTATCTAACACCAAAGAACTATGTCTACAATTTTTCAAGGAAGCTCGTGTTTGTGACCTTTTTCAGGTTTGTCGCCAACCCAACCCATATCTTAGACATATTCAATTTCATGTCAAAAAAATTAGTATTTTCTTCTATTGGCAATTGTTCTCAACATTTTTAAGTTTTCAAAGGATTCACGAGTTGTATCATGTCTTTTATTATTGCCTTGCAGAAGGAAGGTCTGATATGTTCAGATGTAGGACTTGAACACTTGGGCATGAAAGTAAGTGGCAAAAATTGTAACGCATAAATGTCAAGTATGGTATGGAGTGACTGTTTTGGGATTTTGGAGAATTACTCCACACTGTTTATCTTTTGACACTTGTCAAGTTATCTCACAAAATTTCAACCCGCAACTTTAACTAATTAATATGGCTTGAAAATTGATTTATTAAATTGAAGTTATCTCTCAAAATTTTATAATTGTATAAATATTAGGGACTGTTATTTTCATCAATATGGTCAGTAGTCCCTCACTTACTACCAACCCATATCTTAGACAAGTTCAATTTCATGTTAAAAAAATTAGTATTTTCTTCTATTGGCAATTGTTCTTAACATTTTTAAGTTTTTAAAGGATTCATGAGTTGTATCATCTTTTTTATTATTCCCTTGCAAAAGGAAGGTCTGATATGTTCAGATGTAGGACTTGAACACTTGGGCATGAAAGTAAGTGGCAACAATTGCACTGCATAAATGTCAAGTATGGTGTGGTATAGCGATCCCGATTTTCCCTTCATTGGTTGTTGTATTCCGGACTAGGTTCCGTGGATGTCTGTTGTTGTATTTGCTGCATTTCCTTCCTTTAACTCTTTGGATTTGAGTTTAGAAATGTCTTTGGCGTGTTTTGAACTGGTTGGTTGAGTTTTGGTCTCCAATCTTGTTGCCCAGAGTTTTGGTGATCTGCTCAAGCGGGTCTTGTTGCGCTTGAGCGGAGTTGGCATCCTTTCAACATTTTGTGCATCTGCAAAAGTACTGTAGAAGTGTTTTTCACGCTCGAGCGGAGTTCCTCTTGCTTGACCAGGTATGAGCTCAAGTGGGTTTGTTGTGCTCGAGCGGGTGTCTGGAGCCTGTAAAAGTACTGGAGGAGTGTATTCTACGCTCGAGCGGGTAGTCCTTTACTGTTATGCCTTGGCGCTTGAGCGGGTCTGTTTGCACTCGAGCGGGTAAAGTTTTTGTGTCTTACGCTCGAGCGTCCTATTCTCCGCTCGAGCGGACTATACGTATATCAGATCTGGACTGTGTTATTTTAAATCACTTTTTCAACCCACTCTCTCTCTAACTTTTCAAAACCCTCATTTGAGAGCTTCTCTCTCTCGAATACAACTTCTCTCTAAGAAATCATCTAGTTTGAGTGATCTTCTACCATAGTTCCTTTGCAAATAGTGTAGAGCTTGGTGTGGGCTACATTTGGATCCGAAAATCATTGGGTTTGGAGCACAGTCGAGTTTCTCATCATCTCCTTTGGGTCTTTGCTTTTGAGGTAGGGATAACCTACTCCTTTTTATGGTTTTGACATAGATGTTATGTATTTTGTATTAATGGTGGTGTTTGGGTTTGTTAAGGGAAACTAGGGTTTGAAATTGAAATTACAAAAGGGGGGTTTTCTATCTTTGGGGTTCCAAGTGTATGAGTGGCCCCTAGAATGAAGTTATGGTGCTTAAATGATGAGATTTGGCCTTAGGAGCAATATTTGAGAAAGGGGGAAAAAGCCCTAATTTTATTATGATTAATTAATTTGTTTAATTAATTTGAGAAAGTATGAGAATGTGAAAGTGAGTTGGAAACCATGAAATTGGGAAATTATGAGATTGAATGGTGTAGTTGGATTAATTAATCACTCACCCATGAAAAATGTTGAGATTTTATTTGTTTGATAAACTTATTATCTATTTAGAGATAACTACTTTGGGCTATCAGTGGAGGATAGTCTTGATTGTTGTAGACACTGTATGTTGATTAGGGAAAACTGAAGCTAATCATGGAGAATATGTCATTGAATATGACGGTTGGAATAATACATCGAATATGTGTATTGATTGATCATTGTATATGATATTTGTTAAATACATTGTATATGTATGTTGTTTGGGAGGAGATAGGGAATGTACTCCGTGGTTTGAGAGGAGATAGGGGATGGACTCTCAAACTTGTTTGGGAGGAGATAGGGGATGGACTCTATTAATAACTAAGTTGGCTGGAGTGTCCAGGGTGAAAGTCCCGAAATTCTAATTGCGTTTGCATAACGTAGATAATTGAAGTATTGGAAGTGTTTTTGACATGAGTTGTAGTCTCATTTGAATTGTGAATAAAGGAAGTGTTTTAATATAGGATGTAGTCTCATTTAATTGTTTGGCCAGGTTCTAAGCCATGCTTATGAATTGAATTGGTTAAGTAAAGGAAAGTAGAATGAAACATGTACATTTTTGTCATGGAACTGGATTGTGTTGTAAGTTGGTTTATAAGTGTTAGCCATTTATCAAATGCTAGTGTTTTAGTTATTTCTCATAATTGGTTTAGTGTATCTCTACTGGGAATTGACTCACCCTATATGGGACATCATTTTCAGGGTCAGGTGATATGTCACCTCCAAAGACGTAGCTTGGGAGGCTTGAGGCTGATAGATCTTTCTGTTGTTCTCTTTTTGGTATTACATGTAAATTCAAGCCAAGGGCTTAATGTGTATTTGAGTTAGTACTCTCATTTTTTGTAACCAAGTGTTGGCTTGGAAAGTTGTAAGCTGTAGGGCACTTACTTTTGTTGTCAACATATAATACTTTTGTAATCAATACTTTGATGAATGGAAATATGCTTTATTCTCTTAAGTTTATGGATGTCATGAATATATGATTTATGGGTTTAATTTGAGGGTGTTACATGTGGAGTGATTGTTTGGTGATTTTGGAGAATTACTCCACGCTGTTTATCCTTTGACACATGGCAAGTTATCTCTCAATATTTTAACCCGCAACTTTGACTAATAAATATGGCTCGAAAATTGATGTATTAAATTCAAGTAGTCTCTCAAAATTTTATGAATGTATAAAATATTAGGGACTGTTTTTTTCATCTATGTGGTCAATAGTCCCTCACTTACTATCAACCCATATCTTAGACAAGTTCAATTTCATATTTGTTCTAAAAAATTTGTATTAAATCATTATTTTATATTTTTAGTAAGTACTTTTAATTTGTATAAAAAATTAAAAATTTTAATATAAAAATACATTATCTTTCTTGTGTTAGACAAATAAACACAATTTTTTTTTTTAATTCTAAAAGATTACTTTTATTCTAAAAAGAGAAAATCATGTTCAAATGACAACTTTTTTTTTTTCCTACTTTATTCACCAAACTAGTTTTGATTTCTTTTATTTATTTTGACTAGAAATTATAAAAAAGGAAAAAGTCAATAAATTAAAAATAAAATACTTTAAATTGGACTTGAACCCATACTCAAATCGGATGTGCATTGCACATAGATTGAACTATACTTGCACACATGCCCATGTACGAGTTGCACCTCGTCCAAGGAAGAAATTCTTGGGTGAATTATCTTGCTCTTTGTGACTATACCGGTGGCCGAGATGGCAAAGTTGAACAACCTCTGCTAAGGACGACAGCTTCTATCATCGACGGTGACTTTCTTCTCCTCCGTCTATTTTACCTTTATTTTTTATTTTTTGTACCTCACCTCAATTTCATCAAACTCATTAAAAAAAAAATTTCTTCTTTTTTTCAATTCAGTTCAGCTTTGCTTAGGGGTTTCTTTATTCACTTTTTAATTTTCAATTTAATCAAATGCTAGGAAAGATCGAACATGTGCTTGAAAAATTACGTAGTTAGCAATCTGGGCTTGTGCCAGTTCAATTTTGGACATCCAAAATATTGAACGGCCGGTATTCTCTTAAAACTCAAAATTCGCTCTTTTTTCTTGTAACATATGATGATACACTTTGTGAGTATCGGAGGATCTCTAGCGATCGTGACATTAACTTGCATGGAAAGTGTGTAGAAGATGCCTCGCCCCCCGACAGCGTATTCTATAGCCAAAAGCCCTCGGTTTGGTCTGAGAATGATTTAGCATCTTTGTGTTTGCTTGTAAATTTGCTTGGGTATGAACCACCTTCGTATGTCATTCACCCAAAAAAAAAAAAACTTCCGTATCAAAATTGTGTCAGTATGCTTGAAATAGTATCCAACACGAAAGAGCTATGTCTACAACTTTTCAAGGAAGCTTGTGTTTGTGACCTCTTTCATGTTTGTCGCCAACCCAACCCATATCTTAGACATATTCAATTTCATGCCAAAAAAATTAGTATTTCCATCTATTGGCAATTGTTCTCAACATTTTTAAGTTTTCAAAGGATTCATGAGTTGTATCATCTCTTTTATTATTCCCTTGCAGAAGGAACTTCTGATATGTTCAGATGTAGGACTTGAACACTTGGGACTGAAAGTAAGTGGCAAAAATTGTCATGCATAAATGTCAAGTATGGTATGGAGTGATTGTTTGGTGATTTTGGAGAATCACTCCACGCTGTTTATCCTTTGACACATGTCAAGTTATCTCTCAAAATTTTAACCCGCAACTTTAACAAATTAATATCGCTTGAAAATTGATTTATTAAATTGAAGTTGGCTCTCAAAATTTTATAAATATATAAAATATTAGGGACTGTTATTTTAATTTATGTGGTCAATAGTCCCTCACTTACTACAAACCCATATCTTAGACATGTTCAATTTCATGTTAAAAAAATTAGTATTTTCTTCTATTGGAAATTGTTCTCAACATTTTTAAGTTTTCAAAAGATTCATGAGTTGTATCATCTTTTTTATTATTCCCTTGCAGAAGGAAGGTCTGATATGTTCAGATGTACGACTTGAACACTTGGGCATGAAAGTAAGTGGCAAAAATTGTAATGCGTAAATGTCAAGTATGGTATGGAGTGATTGTTTGCTGATTTTGGAGAATTACTCCACCCTGTTTACCCTTTGACACTTGTCAAGTAATCTCTCAAAATTTTAACCCACAACTTTAAGAAATTAATATCGCTTGAAAATTGATTTATTAAATTGAAGTTGTCTCTCAAAATTTTATAAAAGTAAAAAGTATTAGGGACTATTATTTTCATCTATGTGGTCAATAGTCCCTTACTTACGACCAACCCATATCTTAGACGTGGTCAATTTCATGTTAAAAAAATTAGTAGTTTCTTCTATTGGCCATTGTTCTTAACATTTTGAAGTTTTCAAAGGATTCATGAGTTGTATCATCTTTTTTACTATTCCCTTGCAGAAGGAAGGTCTGATATGTTTAGATGTAGGACTTGAACACTTGGGCATGAAAGTAAGTGGCA
This sequence comes from Camellia lanceoleosa, assembly GCA_025200525.1. Taxonomy (NCBI): domain Eukaryota; kingdom Viridiplantae; phylum Streptophyta; class Magnoliopsida; order Ericales; family Theaceae; genus Camellia; species Camellia lanceoleosa. Next base: position 146,917,409 of record CM045763.1, on the reverse strand, counting down.
GAAATTGCAATGCATAAATGTCAAGTATGGTATGGAGTGATTGTTTGGTGATTTTGGAGAATTACTCCATGCCGTTTATCCTTTGACACTTGGCAAGTTATCTCTCAAAATTTTAACTTGCAAATTTAACTAATTAATATATCTTGAAAATTGATGTATTATATTCAAGTTGTCTCTCAAAATTTTATAAATGTATAAAATGTTGCGCCCTCAAACTTATATAACCCATAACATACACAATAATATGATGCATTACTTAAGCAAATAAATCATAATTCATTCATCAGAGTATCGGACATTACATATAACATCCAAAAATGCCCTACAGGCTTACATCTTGCCAAGCCAACACTTGGACACAAAAACATGAGTTCTAACTCAATTACAAATAAAGCCCAAGGCTTGAATGTTTACATGTAATTCAAATAAAATCAAATAACTAAAGACAAGGCTTCTTTGTCCAATTCCTTCCAAGCTAAGTCCTTGGAGGTAGTGAATCACCTGGACCTGAAAATGATGTTCCCATATAGGGTGAGCCACAGCCTAGTAGAAATATACTAAACCAAAAATAAGCATTGAATAAAGCAATAGCATTCAATAGATGGATAATACAAATTATCAGTTTCACTTTCCATTAGTTATTCAACTTTTCCTTTAACCAATATGGCTCAGAACCTGGCCAAACTATAACAGTAAATTTGTATATCACAGTACATTACTTCCAATCTCAACATAATAAATGAGACTCAGGCTCACATCAAAACACTCCATACTTCCATTATGATACACATTTTAGTGTTGTATCAATAAAACACTTCAATAACAAATAAGCACACATAAATGTGATGCTAATGGAGTCCATCCCCTATCTCCTCCCAAACGTTAAAACACTTCAATATAAATAAGCACACTTAAAAGTGATGCTAATGGAGTCCATCCCCTATCTCCTCCCAAACAATAATATTGGAGTCCATCCCCTATTTCCTCCCAAACAATAAAACACTTCAATAATGGAGTCCATCCCCTATCTCCTCCCAAACAATATGCATATGCAATGCTCAACCAATTCATATACGTAAACACATAACATAAAGAACCATCAATCAATACAAATAATGTCTGTATTAATTCAGCAGTCAAATTAGTGACTTAACCAATATGATTAGTTTCAGTTATCCCTAATCCACATGCAACGTCTATAACAATCATGACTATCCTCCACCGATAGCCCAAAACAGTTATCTCTAGACGGGAAATAATAAGGCAATAATTCGATAGATGAGTAATTTAAATTAACCAACTATCTCATATAATCAATGCCTCAATTTCATGAATTTAACTAATTCCCAATGTTCCTTAAATTAAATATATAATTCAAGTTATTCAAACACTTAGGATTTTTTCCAAAATGACCAAAACACCCCCAACATATCAAAATACCAAAACTTAGAACAAAACTCATAAATTGGAGTAGGAAATCCCTACCTCGAAGAAATAACCCAAAAAGAGAAGACGAAGATGATGACCTAAACTCAAAGTGCTCCAACTCCAAGTTTGTTCAGATTAAACTGAAGCCCTCGACCCACACTACCTTTTTAATTAAGCAACTAGGGTAGAAACGCACTCTAAATAGATCAAACCCAAGAAAGAAGATGAGTAGGGAAAGAGAGAAGTCGAACCTAGGGTTTGGAATCCAAAAACAGATGAAAAACTGATTAAATTCCCGCTGCTGCCTATTTAAACTGAACAGGCTCGCTCGAGCGAAGACATGGTCGCTCGAGCAACCAGACATAAGAAATACTCGCTCGAGCAAAGAAAAGCTCGCTCGAGCCAAGAATGCAATGCTTCAGGTCCGCAACCCAGAAGCACGCTCGAGCGACAAAATGCTCGCTGGAGCGAAGGACTCGAAAACATACACCTCGCTCGCTCGAGCGAAGAAAAGCTCGCTCGAGCGAAGAAACACTGCTCTCAGGTCTATACTAGACGCAATCGCTCGCTCGAGCGAAGAAACACTGGCTTGATCCAGAAGGAACAAAACTCAACCTCGCTCGAGCGACCAACCCAAAAACTGGACAGCAACTCTTGGTTCCCGAACCCAACCAACCCCAAAACAAACCTGCCCAATACATCCTATAACTCCAAATGACAAAATAAAGGATGACAACAACAATTATACAACGGTCGAATCTACGGAACCTAAGTCCGGATACAATAATTAAATGGGCAAAGACCGGGGTCGCTATATAAAATATTAGGGACCGTTACTTTCATCTATGTGGTCAATAGTCCCTCACTTACTACCAACACATAGCTTAGACATGTTCAATTTCATGTTAAAAGAATTAGAATTTTCTTCTATTGGCAATTGTTCTCAACATTTTTAAGTTTTCAAAGGATTCATAAGTTGTATCATCTTTTTTATTATTCCCTTGGAGAGGGAAGGTCTGATATGTTCAGATGTAGGACTTGAACACTTGGGCATGAAAGTAAGTTGCAAAAATTGCAATGCATAAATGTCAAGCATGGTATGGAGTGATTGTCTAGTGATTTTGGATAATTACCCCACGCTGTTTATCCTTTGGCACTTGTCAAGTTATCTCTCAAAATTTTATCCCGCAACTTTAAATAGTTAATATGGCTTGAAAATTGATTATTAAATTGAAGATGTCTCTCAAAATTTTATAAATGTATAAAATATTAGGGACTATTATTTTCATCTATGTGGTCAATAGTCCCTCACTTACTAAAAACCCATATCTTAGGCATGTTCAATTTCATGTTAAAAAAATTAGTATTTTCTTCTATAGGAAATTGTTCTCAACATTTTTAAGTTTTCAAAAGATTCATGACTTGTATCATCTTTTTTATTGTTCATTTGCAGAAGGAAGGTCTGATATGTTCAGAAGTAGGACTTGAACACTTGGGCATGAAAGTAAGTGGCCAACATCTTAATGCATAAATGTCAAGTATGGTATGGAGTGATTGTTTGGTGATTTTGGAGAATTACTCCATGTTGTTTATCCTTTGACACTTGGCAAGTTATGTCTCTAAATTTTAACACGCCACTTTAACTAAAAAATATGGCCTGAAAATTGATGTATTACATTCAAGTTGTTTCTAAAAATTTTATAAATGTATAAAATATTAGGGACTGTTATTTGCATCTGTGTGGTCAATAGTCCCTCACTTACTACCAACCCATATCTTAGACATGTCCAATTTCATGTAAAAAAAATTAGTATTTTCTTCTATTGGCAATTGTTCTCAACATTTTTAAGTTTTCAAAGGGTTCACGAGTTGTATCATCTTTTTTATTATTCCCTTGCAGAAGGAAGGTTTGATATGTTCAGATGCAGGACTTGAACAGTCGGGCATGAAAGTAAGTGGCAAAAATTGTAATGCATAAATGTCAAGTATGGTATGGAGTGATTGTTTGGTGATTTTGGAGAATTACCCCACGCTGTTTATCCTTTGACACTTGTTAAGTTATCTCTCAAAATTTTATCCCGCAACTTTAAATAGTTAATATGGCTTGAAAATTGATTTATTAAATTGAAGTTGTCTCTCAAAATTTTATAAATGTATAAAATATTAGGGGCTGTTATTTTCATCTATGTGGTCCATAGTCCCTCACTTACTACTGTAGACGCGTCCGAATGTCCCGGAGAAGATCCCGTTTTGTTCATTGGGCTTACTACAGTTCAAACTCAATGTCACGGTTCTCAATCTAATCTCGCAAAGTGCAATGCAAGACTGATAAATCACCAAAGAGTCCAAATCCAGCTAATCATTTTGAAAATCTGATATGTTAGAAAGAAGTGTCAAACATGGACTGCTTTGCCAGATACAGAGTCGCCACCTAAATGTTTTATTTCGGAAAATTTAGGAAACCCTGACTCGTGCCTAAGGCCACGTGTCCGTCATCACCAAAGTTTCCTTGGCTCGGGAACTTGGGTACGATTGGGGAAGGTCATTTCATGAGCACCCTCGCTCGCCCGATCGAAGATCGGCCACTACTAAGCATGATATCGAGTTTTTGAAAACACATGTGCTCTTATTCCGGTTTATTAGCCTAGAATTACTATGTGATGCGCACATCATACAAGTATAGACTGAATCGCCTAAGTTGGAACAAACCATCGCATATCCCTTTTATTTTGAAAATGGATTGAAGTTTGCTACTCGCAATAGGCTAAAACACGTGTTTCGACGAATTATTCCAACTGAAGCAACCCCACCTTCATCCACAAGCATTCAGGCAGTTACATCACATAAGCACATAGCCTCATGGTAAGCATGCTATCATGGCAATCACTCGCACACATTCAAGGATGCTAAAGCATAAACACTTACCGAGTACTCCAAGCCAAAGAAAGAAGCTAATTAGAAATCATGCATGAATCTTAACTATGCTAAGAATGCCTAATGCAACACATGCAAAAATGCAACTACAATAGGCTCGGCTATTCTAAGATGGCATATGAGATGTGACAGTCGATACATGTATTCAACTTGGAATTGAAATACAATGCAATTAACTTGATGCGCCGAGCCCAGTGCATGCAAGACAGATGAATGGATGCAAACATGCGAGCATAAGTATGCTAATTGAAAGATGCCCTAAAACTAACCATCATAAGCTGGTAAATAAAAGAGAGAAAGAGATGGGGTTGGAACACATGCATCACACACACACGCACTTATTACAACATTGCCCTCCTCTGAGGGTTCGAATGAATAGTATAGAATAAACTAGCTAATCTAAGCTAATTAAACTAATTATTACACAGCATTAATTAATTAACGAATTGACTAAGTAAGTAAGGAAACTAGCATGCAAATTAAACAAAATAGACTACCTCAGCTCTGTTCCTAATGATAAGGATGCATGCATGCTCAAGTCGCCTTGTCGGGAAATCCATCGCGATGCCCCGATTTGCCTCTATTCTTGGTGGTCCCGAACAACATGCAAAGCTCCGGAATCGCTAACCAATTTTTTCTTTGGTTTCGGTTTCTTTGAACAGAGAGCGAGAAAGGGGCATAGCAAAGTATTTTCAACATATGTGTGCATGACCACTCTCCCCATCATTGCACAAGCTCCAGGGAGTGTAGTCCTCTATCTTCGTGCCCCAATCACGCATCTTGATGCATGATGGCCGAGGAGTTGGGTAGCACGACTCGATGTAAAATCAATGCACATACAAACACAACAAGGCCTAAACTCCATCATGGGTAATTCGGAGTGTCAGCGACCAAGAATCGAGGCATGTTTCGTCACTTGGAGTACGAAACGTCCCTCGTTTCTCGTGTTTGGACTAAACCCTATTCCAAATGCAATGCAATATACATGGCATACACAATACGACTAGCATGCAACCCTAAACGCAATGCAACCTAATCATGCTAGCATGCGAGGGATGATATGCAAACATGCAACTAGCATACACAATGCTATGAACTAAGAATGGCATACTCAATGCACATGAACTATATGCTATACGCAATGCACATACGAAGATGGACATGCACGAAGACATGAACAAGGCATACACAATCCGACGATCAAGCATGCGACAACATGGATATGGCATACATAATGCAAGATGGACTTAAACTAAAATGAATGGGTCTCAGCCACACTAAAATCAGTGGCCATACATGATGAAAATGAAGCAACAGCACACATGCAAACATGCACAAATGCAAGGGACCAAACCTAAGGCATAAAGTGCAACTCCACCAAAGCATGGTAAGCATGAAATATGTCATACAATCACATATTTTCCAGCTCTAAAATTACATGCAAGATGGTCCTGAATCATGCAAACACCTCACACAATGCATGCTAGATGGCCAAAATACCGAAACTAGTGAAGTGGATTACACTATAGGCATACAAAGCAATACTCAAATGGCCAAACCAGCCCCAAACAGTCCCTATGAAGGCCAAAAAAGTAGCAAATATGGACTAAAATGATGGCTCGCAAAGCATGGAAATGAAGCTCATGCAATGGTCCAAAAATGAGGTATTCATGCATAACTCTCAAACACATTTAAAGAGTGGAAAACATGGGAATATGGCATACATATAAGCTCTGAAATATGATTCACAATGATGCCAAAACATGGAAATATCTCAAAATACGCATGCAATAGGCTTCAAAACTCAAAGCTAGGCAAGGGTATTGAACTACAACCATGCATAGAAAACATCATTCGACCATGAGGCCCAAAAATAGAGCTAAGGTAGTCCAAAACATGCACAAAATCAGTTTAAGGCATGGCCAAAAGGTGCTAGAATCAAAGGCCAAAATAGCATGCAATGTAAGCTAGTAATGAGGATTTGCACTACAAGCATGTAAGGCAATCAAGAGGCCACAAAACCAAAAAAATTCAGAGGTATGACATGCCAAATAAATCCCAAAAACCCACTGAAACATGGTTAATGCATGCAAGAATGAGATGCTCCTTTGATATGCTATGAAGAGGGTTATTCTACACATGCAAGATGGACATGCAATATGGAAAAATAAGCTCTGGACAGAGCCTATGAAGGTCCTAAAACTCATCAAAAATGTCTTGAAACATGGCTTGGAAGCATGCAAATAAGGGCTCTTTTGTAAGGCCAAAAATGGTAGAAAACAAAACAAGGAGAGAGAGGGTCACCCCTCTCTGATTTTGGAATTCAAAATAGCATGCTAACCACTAAAAATCCACTGGATTTCAGTGTCTAAAAGGCCAAACAAATGCCAACACAAATGCTCTAAGGCATGGCTCAAAACAAGGTAAAATGAAGCATGCAAGGGGGTAGATGACCCCCAATAGAAAAATGATCTTAAACAAACATGTTAAGGGCCTCAAAATAAGACTTTTTTCAGTTTACACCAATGCTCAAATATGCATGAAAATATGGCTAATAGATGGATCAAAATAAAGCTTAAAAGAGAGAAAAAGTGTTACCTTTGTAGTTCAGCAAAACCAGCAGCCTTCTGGACCAAAAACCAATTCTTTGAGACTTCTCAAGACCTCTAGGGACCTTAGAACAATGGTGGAGGTGTGTGCTTAAGAGGTGGTGTTCGATAGGCCAAGAGCAAACAGTTTCTAAGTCTAAAGTATAGAGATATAGAGAGATATAAGCTTGGAGCCTTAGACCAAAAATCTAAACCTCTCTAAAGGAGAGGAAGGGCCTCTCTTATAGAAAAACAAGAGGGTTCAAGCTTCTTGGAGAAGCTAAACAAGGCTCAAGATCCTCCATACACGTGTATGGAGGATCCAGTCTGTGCCTTCCAGTTGGCACAGCTAGCAACAACTCACAGAGACAAGACTGATGGGAGCTGGCTGACCAGTTCAAGTGGTCGGCCGACCACTTGTCCTGGTCGGCCGACTAGGGTCAAAAGTTTCAAGTGGTCGGCAGCCTCCCAAGGTGGTCTCCACATGAAATGCAAGCAAGTGGTATGGTGGGAGACTAGTAAATGTGGCCCAAAAACCAAGGAGACCAGCTTCTTGTCAAGAAAATCGGCCGGCGAAGAGAAAGGTGGTCTCCAAGGAGAAAAGGTGGTCTCCCACCCTTGTACCACCTTCCAAACAATGAAAATAGTGTCCAGGCCAAAAATGAACTAAGACAGATGCAAAACGAGGGTTCGGGGGCCAAAACGCTCAACCGGGTGCCTCGAAAACTGACTGTTAAGCATCAAAAGTGGCGTGCGACCACAAAGGTGGTGTCCCAGGCCACTGTGTCCCTCTAGAGAGAGGAAACAAGGTGTGTGCCAAAAACCGGAGCAAACGGAGAAATTTAAGCAGTCCCGAACCGAGGTGCACGGCCGATAGCTCCAAAAATCGAAAACTAGTCTCCAAACGGGAACAGTGGTCTACGACCACGAAAAGTAGCCTACGGCCACTGAGAGCTAGTCTACGAGACCTCTCCCTTCCTTTGGGAAGAGAAAACAAAACTTGGTTCGCAAATCAAGGCAAAGCACAAAAAGTTCTGAGGCTCGGAGGCAAAGCTCTCAGCCAAAACTCCGAAACTCCAGAACGAGCACAACATACACCATTACCAAGCACTGAATCGATGATGTCTGAGTCTTAAGGTTGGTCAAAAATGGGGTGTCTACAGTTGCCCCTCTTTGACAGAACTCGAAAGTCATAAGTGACGGGAGTGAATGTCAAAGCCCAGAGACGACCCATTTTTAACAAGGCCGAAGACTTAGACAAACAGGCGAGATAAACAAGGAGATGTGCCCGCAGGTAGGGGCAAAATGCAAAGGGGTATGCACAAAGCCAAACATAACTTATGATCATGCAAAGAAAGCTGTAATGAGGCAAATATACACAATAAATGCAACAATTTAATCGAATGCTTATGCAAGCAAGTAAACAGAAACCAAACTACATATTATGCAGAAAGGATGTAAGAAAATTATGCAATCTTAGCAAACATGTGATAGATGCACAAAAGATGAACGAAGGGTGCAATAGATACGCAAAGTCAGTAAGCATGTTCGATAGATACACAAAAGTGAAGAGAGTGTGATGGATACACTAGACGAATGAAGTGTGATAGATACACTACGTGAGCGTGTGATAGATACACAAAGTGAGCGTAGTGTGATAGATACACAATATGAGCATGTGATAGATACACAAGGTGTGCATAGTGTGATAGATACACAAAGTGAGCATGGTGTGATGGATACACAAGGTGAACACAAAGTGTGATAGATGCACTAAGTGAACAAAGTATGTTAAATACACTAAAGGTGAACACAAAGTGTGATAGATGCACTAAGTGAACAAAGTACGATAAATACACTAAAGGTGAACACGAAGTGTGATAGATGCACTAAGTGAACAAGTGTGATGGATACACAAAAGGTGAACACGAAATGTGATAGATGCACTAAGTGAACAAGTATGATAGATACACTAAAGGTGAACACGAAGTGTGATAGATGCACTAAGTGAACAAGTGTGATGGATACACAAAAGGTGAACACAAAGTGTGATAGATGCACTAAGTGAACAAGTGTGATGGATACACAAAAAGTGAACACGAAATGTGATAGATGCACTAAGTGAACAAGTATGATAGATACACTAAAGGTGAACACGAAGTGTGATAGATGCACTAAGTGAACAACTGTAATGGATACACAAAAAGTGAACGCAAAGTGTGATAGATGCACTAAGTGAACAAGTGTGATGGATACACAAAAGGTGTTCACGAAGTGTGATAGATGCACTAAGTGAACAAGTATGATAGATACACTAAAGGTGAACACGAAGTGTGATAGATGCGCTAAGTGAACAAGTGTGATGGATACACAAAAGTTGAACACAAAGTGTGACAGATGCACTAAGTGAACAAGTATGATGGATACACAAAAGGTGAACACAAAGTGTGATAGATGCACTAAGTGAACAAGTATGATAGATACACTAAAGATGAACACGAAGTGTGATAGATGCACTAAGTGAACAACTGTGATGGATACACAAAAGGTGAACATGAAGTGTGATAGATGCACTACGTGAACAAGTGTGATGGATACACAAAAGGTGAACACAAAGTGTGATAGATGCACTAAGTGAACAAGTGTGATGGATACACAAAAGTAAATGAAGTGTGATGGATACACTAGAGCAAACGATTTTAAACTGAACTTCTTTGAATGAACCGCACATCCAATATTGCTTGGTTGCACCAGTTTCAAATGAACCGTACACACAATATCGTGCATGAATGAGAAAGAAACTTGATAGGTACAATGCAATACAATGCATGATGTTTAAGGAATGCAATAAACAAACCTAGCAGCGCTTTAGAAAGCACCTCATGGGGTGAGTGGCGATGAACCGCTCCACTCTGACGGGGATCTCCCCTCGTGCTCTTCGAACACTTACCTTTAAGTTACAGTACAAAGGCTCTGAAATACTGACAAGGGTTCTTCACGTAGAACACTTTGGATGCCTCCTTTCTTCCTGATCATATTCACAACTTTCCCTATTCTCCAACGGGGTGACAGACTAGGTTGGTTCAGTATCCAGAATTGAGGTGCATACACGCTATCTCAACCTATGGGGCTTCCATACAGATTTCAAGCTGAGGACACACCTCTGGGTATTTAAACCAAAATTTTGTCTCGAAAATCCCGAACCTTTGCGTTCTAGGCAATAGCCATTCGAACTCTAGTTTCCACCGTCACAGTTGGTCTCCTAAGAACTCATTGCGAACACAGCCAAGATGCCTCTGGCAGGGAATGGTACTCAGGGAGAGCACTTTTGATCGCCATTCTGGCTTGAAGCAGACTTGATCTTAAGCTTGAAGTAGAGGCACACTCATACTTCGGAGCATTGGCCAGACCCGAAGAGGTACACACGGAATGTAATCTCGAAACTTACTGAAGTTGAAACAAACTTAGATACCTGACATTTTCTCTCTTTTCTTTTCCTTTGCAGTCTGGAACCTATATAGCTTCAGATAGGTCCTGGTTTTACTATTCTGACATGACCTGGGTTGAACCCTGCAGTTTTATGAAAGAACCAATCCTGTTTTGCACAAATGTTGAGAACGACACAGCACTCCTGAGCACAAAACTATTCATTTTGAAATTGAGAAATGAGTTCTTGACCGGGGTATTGAGCCTACTACTGAACACAGTGCACTATGACTCAACAACGGAAAATAAAAGGTAAACAACCTAAACACATCGAGTAACACTCGAAACGACTCAAAACAAGAATCAAGATAAAACAAAAAGACACGACACTCAGACGTGCACAGGGAGCCTGTTTCTCTGGGTATTGTTTCCCATCCTTTCTCATTTGTGATTCTCACATCACTCGGCCCTCAGGCTTTGGTTTTTTTTTTTTTTTTTTTTTCTAAAAAAGCCCTTTTCCTCACTTTTTCTCTCAGCGCACATCTCTCTATTCTTCAATCTCTCATTTTTTAATCCCTCCCCAAAAATGGTTGATAGATAAATTGAAGATTGTGGACTCAAGCCTAGAATATTCAGCTCATAGCTATTTCTTCTGGCGACGTCTAGTCGATGCCCGAGATAAGGGAATGGAGTGTCTTGATCCATTCGAGTTCATGCTTCGCACTTGGCTCGATACCTCGTTGCTTGGAGGATATTGAGAGCTTTCAGCCCTTTGTTGTTAGCTTCAGTTATGCCCTTTTCTGGCAAGTAGAGCGCCCTTTCTAGCAAGTATGTTGACAATGGGGAAAAGACAGAACACCTGACTCAACTGTGCCCCTAGTTCATTATTCTGACCATTTTTCGTTTTTGACGTTCTGCTAAAAACAATTTTGACCAACATGAGAGTTAGATTAACATGCTTGTTTGATTTTCTGATTTAAAATCATGCAAGTTAGGTTATGAGCACTGAAAATTTTCCTTTTTGGGTCCAAGAAAATGGTCCAGTTTTGGAAAAATGGAATAAATTTTGAGAGAATTAGTCAACCTCAGTAAAAATTCTCAAAAACTATTTTTGCAAATGGCCACTACTTGACCAATGTAGAATTGACTCTTGAGATGCACAATCTCAGATCCAAAAACAATGAAAAATTGCCCCTTGTGTGAATGGCACTGCACGGCAACGGAAAGTTGCCCCTAGTCTGAATAGCGCTGCACCATATGGCAACCAGTCCTCACAGTGACAATTACAACCAAATTCTCGGATACAGAGAAGACAAAGATGACCAAAACCATCACATGGACACAATCGAATTTGAAGTGTTTTATGGCTGGACTTCAGAATGAAGTTGCCTACGTATCCCAAAGATGGGAATCAAGCCTTACGTAGTTCGAGTTAAGGTACACTCGTGTATTAACCCTCACCTTTTACGCTCTAACTTTTGCCAAGGCCTCCCTTCTAGATTTTCAACCTTGTGAGCTATGTTTTTCTTTTCTTTTCAATTCTTTTCATTTCTTTTCATGTTTTTTCATCTTTTCTTTTTCATTCTTTGTATTTTTTTTCTTTTCTCTTTTTTTTTTTCTTGCTCTAACTTTTGCCTGGGTCGCCCTTCTGGGTTTTCGGCCCAATGAGCCTCTCAAGGGTAAAAGTGTAGCTTTGTCCATATTAAATGGTTTGAGATCTCGGAGCCATCTGAATCCAAGAGAATGGCTGTTGTTCGCTGATGATGTAGAAGTCCATCCAATGGAGGGTGAATTTGCCCCTAGTGTTGTGGAAAGGAACTTGGTTGTCCTTCAGCAATACTTTCTTCTTTCCCTCTTCTGGGATTTGGCATTCTTGCCAGTCTTCCCTGGTAGATGAGAGGGGGTGATATAGATGCTTGGGTCATAGAAAAGGGGTAGTGTATGGATGAAGTTTGTGCATTGTGAGGGTGGTACCTTTTATGGTTGGGCAATGGATTGGTTATAGTGTTTAGCCTTTGTGGTGGAGCCATAATTTTATTGTCGATGAGATCTTGGATCTCATGACGTAGGTAGAAGCACTTGTCTGTTTCATGGCCATGTTGTTGATGAAAGGCACAATACTTGGTAGGATTGTGCCTAGGTGGAAGAGGGTCTGAAAGTGGTCAAGGGTCGAGGGGTTTCAGATGCCTCTTTTATATTAACACTTGCATGGCTCGAGATAGAGTCATGTGAAGCTGATTAAAAGTCCTACTTGGGGTTTGGGTAGGATTGAAGGTTTGTGGGCTCATATTGGAAAAGGGGTCGGCGGTTTTGGTAGTGGTGACAACACTAACCTCTGAAGGTCTCGCAGCTGTGCTACCCCCGGTAGCATTGGAACTACAAATAAAAGGCTTTTTGTCTGGCTCCTTGTCATATACGATAATACCCTGCTTCATCGCGTCTTCAATCTGAACTCCCATTTCATGAAGCTCTTTAAAGGTTAACAAGGGGAGAACTATCATTTTATGAAGTAGTTTGCCATGAAGATTCCTGACAACCATCTAGATTTGGTCCTTTTCTAAGGGTTGGGTGGTCATCATCGATTACTTGGCCCTCCACCTAGTCACAAACTTTAGAAGCCCTCTTTCGATTCTTAACGAGTTGCCTCAAGATCACGAGATATGACCTCAATCTACCTGTTGTAAGAATACTATGAAGCAAAAGATTCGGCCAACTCCTTCTAGCTCTGTTTCATAAAGTCCTCCAATTTAGCATACCATATGGTAGCTATACCAAATATGGTCTTGCCGAATAGCGACAACTTCTGGATCCTGGTTAAACCCATTGATCTCAAAATGTCAGGAAAAAAAAAGGCGCAGATGTACCATTGGATCTCTAGAGCCATCGAAGAGGTCAATATGCGGCATCTTGAACTGCTTTGGGAGAGTAATAGCGAACTCAATATACCTGTCCTCAATATCCAGAATAGAGTTAACCCCCTGCGCCTTCTTGAATAGTTTTTCAAGTTTGTTGACTTTAAGCATGGTCAGGTCAAACTCAGACTCAAAAGGTGCCTCAGTCTGGTGAACTAAAGCTCTAGACATCTGAACCAAGATTGGATCTTCCTAGACAGGAAGAATAGGAACCCTCTCGACTAGTGGATGCTGAGTTGTAGCAACATTGGCAGTGGTACCGGGTATAGGAGTAGCTATGTTAGGTGTATACAAAGCAGAAGCCACAGTCGGCTGCTATTGTTGTTGTTGTAACCTATTCGTGACCTCGGTTTGACGAGCTAGGTCATGCTGGAGCGAGTCGACTGATTGCTGCAAAAGGATTAGTAAGTCCTGTAGATCTAATGATGGATATTGCGCCATTATAGGAGTAGATGACTGTGCTTGGGGTGATCTGTGGGGTGATTGCCGAAATAATAGAATTGGTGAACCCCGTCTGACCTTTCTTCGCTTTGCAACTGTTGATAGTGAAACAAACACTGGCTATCCTTAGACTAGATCTCCGACCTTACAAAGTCTTCCAACACGGGTCCAAAGCACTTGGGGGATATCAAAACTTTCTGAAGCTATAGTTTTAGGACTACCTAGCAAAAGAAATAAAGAAAAGAAAAAAAATCAGAAATCAGATAGCACCTCAGCTAAAATTTCATCAAAATAGATATGATCATAGCTGAAGGATTGTACTTCTCACTGAATTCTACACCACAAACTGATATAACTGAACCATTCATATGAAGCACCCCTGTACAGATTCTTTGCAGAGTACATAGCAGGTAAAGAGAACCAGAAACACCCCTATGAGGGGATAGGGTTACCTATCCAAGCTTTGGCATGATCTAGAGTTTCACTACTTCAAACAAGTGGTTTCATAATATCTTGCATATGGACAAACATCCTATCCTATGTTGGAACGGTCACTAGAGCTTTATTATATGCGCTAGGCCAATTGGTCAAAAAGGTACCTCAGCAAGGTTACCTAATATACCTCTCATAGCTAACATCGAAAAGTGAAAGGAGGATCAAGCAGTACAGCAGTAACCCAGATCCAAGGGTTGTGTTCCCAATGTGACATTGCCTACGTCCAACCAACCTTTTGGCAAGCTTTCAGCAAGCCTCTGGCAAGTCATCCAGGATATCAGATGGTAAACACAGTGACTTAAGGGCACCATAAAAATGCTATGCAATGAACATATATATGTAAATAAAATTCACATCATAAAGTCCAAGTCAAATTCTCTATTATCCGAAGCAGAGTCGCTAGAAACTATAGCTGGTTTTTCGTGCTCCACGGAGGCATTTAGTCTCCTCGAATGTGATTGCCCTACAATTCGGACTCCCACGGCTCTGAATCTGGCTTCACAAGTGCAATGTGAGATAGAAAAATAAATTAGAGTCCAAATCCGGCAAATCTTAGAAAATCCATTAATCATTAGGGATGCCAAAAATGGACTGCATTGCCAGATTTTAGAGTCGCCACCTAAATATTTTTAGAAAATTAGGAAACCTGTGACTCATGCCAAAGGCCACTTGTATGTCACAACTAAAGTGTCTCAGCTCAGGAACTTAGGTATCAGAGGAGAAGATCATGAATTGAACACCCCATTCACCCGATCAAAGATTGACCTCTACTAATCATGACGTGAATTTTATGAACATTATATGCTCATGTTCTAATTATTAATATACTAACATTACTATGTGAAGCAAACAAGTATAAACCACGTCACATACTTTGAAGTGCTTTGATTTCATGGGTTTTCGAAAAGGATTTTTAATATGTGCAACTTAAATGAAAAGCTAGCTCATATGTACAATAATCAAAATCATTCCAACTTAAGCGAAATAGCCTTCATCCGCAAGCATTCGAAGAGGTATTTGAAATAAGTACGTAGGCTCATGGTAGTATGCTTGACATGGCAACACAAACACATATGTAATATGCTAAAGCAAAAATGCTCACCAAGTACTCAACCGATGCAAGCCAAAGAAAAGAATATAGTTAGAAAAATACATGATCCTAACATGCAAAATGGCTAATGCAACGCATACAAAAATGCAACTACTAGATTCGGCTACTAACATGACATGTGAAGCAACTTAAAACATGAGGTAGCGCACATAATCAAGTTAGAAATGGTAAGAGCATTATGCATGATGAGTCGAATTTTAATGTATACAAAAATGGATACAAAGCATGGGAATGATAAAGGAAAACATGATGCTATATACAACCACGGTAAGCATGTAAGTAAAAGGGAGAAAGAAATGGGGTTGGAAGACATACATCAAATATTACAAATTTGCCCTCGCATAAGAGGGTCCAAATGTCCTAATTAACTAATTATTACAAACACAAATGAACTAATTAATTAATTATTAAACATCCGAATGAAAGTGACTAATTAATTACAAATATGAATCAAAAAGGCTAAGCTAGAGGAATTAAACGAAATGAGGGAAATCGTGTGCTCTCGGGCAAGAACATTCTCCGAAAATCTCCTCTACTTACTGCTAGAACCTGCCCTATCCATAGTCAGAAAATAGTTCTATTTGGACCTCAGGATCTGCTCTGCTTTGTTGTAAAATCACCACTGCGGTACGACATGCTTGGCCAGCCGGCTTGATCGGATAGTCGACCGTACAGAATAATGGCCAATTGGCCACTATTTCTGAGGAATACCCTGCTGCAACAGAACTAGAACAGAGTAAGACAGAGTGTTTCCAAAAGATGTTCATTCTTCCTACTCCCTCCTGTCATGAAGATTTTCAAGGAGGGAGCAGGTTGGCTTCCCAAATCATCAACCATTGCAAGTTTGTTGCATGATGATCATTAAAAGCAACAGAAAATGGCTTTACTAAACACACACACACACACACACACAAAAAAAAAAAAGCAAGACTCTTCTACCTACCTCTTTCCTATCATGAAGTTACTTCAAGGAAGAGATGGATATGCTTCACAAACCATCAAATCACAAGATAGTATGTGATGATTATAGAGCAACTAAAATGAAAGATAATAACTCAAAAATTGTTGTCAACTCATCTCCCTATTCATGGAACAAGGATGAAACATGGAGCTTCAAAGTGGATCTATTTCAACACTTCTCGATAAAGAGCTCTCTAGGAGCAACAAAGCAAGCAAGGGAGAAAAAAAAAAGGAAAGCTATCTATCAAAGCTTAAACACATAACTCGCCAAAGTTGTTGGCAACTCCTCTTTTTCATGGAACAAGGATGAGGTGGACAACAATAATATGAAAGCAAGAAATTTGCCGCTAGGTAAGCAAACTCGTGATGGGGTGGCTAAGCCTAAGCTCTAATTCTCCCATGACCACAAGGTTCCAAAATACATAAAAAGGGCTAGAATAAAGTAAAGACAATCAATTCAAATGGATTGGCCGCTATGTCCTAAACACGCCAAATCCGAGAGGACTTATAACAACACATATATAATATTCAAAGCATAGGAAGTAAGAGCACATGTAGCAGCGAGGACTAGGACCCTTTTACAAGCCCATATTCAAGTTATATCACACAAAACAAGTCTAAAATAGTGCTACAAGTGCTGAAATTGAACCAAATGACATGAAAAGAAAGTGAAAAAAAAAATTAGAGAAAGCAAAGGGTATATAACTAGTGAGCTAGCCAATGGAAGGATGGCTAGCCCACCCACTTTTAATCACATTTTAAGCTTAAAACAGCTTTGAAATCAGTATGTAAATATAAGAAAAAGAGAGAGAAAAGATGGTGAAAAAGGTTCAAAGTTCACCTCTTGAAAGAGAGGATGATCTTCTTAGTTCACAAACCTCAAGCTAAACACTCTCAAGTATCTAAAATTGTGTTCAAAATCTCAGCAAAAAGTTTCAAGTCTAAGCTTATATGGTGTATCTATAGTGTATCTATATTGCAAGAGGGTAGAGAGTGTGTTGGGCAAACTTTAGGCTCTTGACAAATTTTTCTAACCCCAAACCATGAGGGGGTGTTGTATTTATAGAATTTTAGCTTCTCACGCTGGAAATATCTACAAAAGAGACAGCTAGTCCAAGTCTCATGCATGGAAGCAGCTGGTTGCTGCAAAATATCTATTTTTGCCAAACATGGTCGGCCGGCCATAAGGATGTACGGCCAGCCCAATCAAAATGACATGTCGGCCATTTATTGGCCAGCTTTTCTCTAAGTGGTCAAGCTAGAAAAAAAATAAGGTTTTCGTCAAAATGGATTGCAAGGTTTAGGTTTTGAAGCTCAAAACTTAATCCTTTTGCTGAAGATTTGAACGATTGCACAACGTAACATTTGATCATCAAGTGTTCAGAGTGAAGCGCCCAAGTCTTAAAAGCGGTGAAAATGGGATGTCTACAAGGGGTATTTTGGTCATTTTTGCAAAAACTTAGTTTTTTTTCCCCCTTTTTTTTCTTTTGCCGAAATAGGGTATAACAACAACTTTAAGCAATTTTCAACATTCCAATGTCGGAGATATTACCATTTCATCATCGGAAGCTCTACAAGTGCCCAAAGTTTCAAGGTCAATCAAAATGGGGTGCCTACACCTAGATTTCAAAAGTGGAATGAGAATTGATGTAGAAGGTTGAGCAATAAAGTAGTGTAGAAACAAGGCCCTATTTTCCTAAAAGAAATGAGTATTGAAATGGTAATGAAACTCAGTTTGTCTCTTTTGATATTTTGCCAAGACTACAAAATAATGGCATTTGTCTTTGTAAACCAATTGGACGTTGGAGTTGATTAGCTAGTAGGATGCCTCTTTATATTATTAATGTTCTTCATTTTCTCTCTCTCATCTCTCATCTCTCTCTCTCTCTCTCTCTCTCTCTCTCTCTATGTATATTTGTGTGGTGGGGAATTTAAACATATAGCAAAAACAAAGTTCTTGAATTTGAACAAATCACCCTCTTCTCTCTTTAAAAGGCTCATATATTTGTTCAAAAATTAAACAAATAGGTTGAGATAAAAAATGATGAGATAAAAAAAAAAATCATTGATTTTATAACAAAAGAGAAAGAAACCCACAGATTTTGAACAAATAGGGAAAACAATTGAATAGATAGGGAAAAAATTTCAATAAATAGATATAAATTTGAACAGATAGAAAATAATTTAAATAGATAGATGTAAATTTGAATAGATAATTAAAAAGGTCAATAGATAAATTAAGGAATAAATTGAAAACAAAATATCCTCCAAAGCTAACAAAAGGACTTCCTACCAAATTATTTTACAAATGATGGACCTCTTACTAACAAAAAATATTTACTAGACCTAATACCTTAGACAAATGCTAGAGTGAACTTTTCAACAATTATCTTTTTACTTTTTTACTTTTTTGATTTTTCATTTTTTTTAACTAAATAAACTTATTGCCAAACAAACTCATAGTAAGATAAAAGTTTGCCCCGACGGGCAACTTCTTTGTTTGGAGAAATCACGTTACTTACTAGAAACAAATCATGCTTCATATTATACGGTTTACCAAGAGAGAAGGTGTGACAACCCCATTCTGTATTATGATTTTAATTCCTTAATGGTGCATGTGCTTATGTGCTAAGTGTGAATTTGATTGATAATTATGTCATTAATGTGGTTTTGACTACATATTTGTTGATCGTAGAAAAATCTGTTATAATTTCTGCTTTGATCTAAAAATTGAAGCCCTTAATGGCATCAGAAATTGAAATTGATTAGTTTATTGTGATAGGTGTAATTTTTACAACCTAATGAGAGGGTTTGATTAAAATTTGATTAAGATTAAATTAATTAGAATTAAGTGGGATTAGTTAAACTTAAGATTGTTTAATTAGGCTATCACAAGTATATATATGTTGAATATGTGACTTAGCTCAAAAACACACTCAAAATTCTATAGAGATAACAATATATATATATTGAGAGAGAGAGAGTGAGAGAGAGAGAGAGAGAGAGAGAGAGAGAGAGTTCATCTTGAGGGAGAAAACAAAAAAATTAAAGGTTTTGCTTGGAGGATTGAAGGATTGTGTAGAAGAACTCGAGAATTGGCTAGTGAAGACTTGATTCAAGACTTTAGGTGAGTAATTAATTCTCAATTCATGAATTAAGCCACCTATAATGTGAATTCAAAAAGATTACGTGATTAAAAGAGAGAATTCAGTTAAGATTGTTGAATTTAGAGTCAATTCATACATGCATGCATAGTTTTGTTGAATTTCACCCTTTTTTTAGCATGATTTTATTATCCATGTTGAGTTTTGAAGCTATCTTCTACATGAATTATAAGGTTTTAGAGCTTAATTCCATGATTTACAAGGTTTTGAAAGTGAATTGCATGTTTTTTGTAAACTTTGAAAAGGGATTTGAAGTTTAATCATACGTGCATGATCATTTGAGTTGAATTCATGAAGCTACCATAAGGCTTGAGAATTGGTCTTGAATCCATGTTTATAGAGGAGTTTGAAGTGTTTAAGAAGTTGCATACAACCCATGCAAGAGTTTGATTTGAAAACATAATCTTTGAAACTTAACTCTATAATAGAATTTCCAGAATTATGATTCATCGCTCAAGCAAACAATCCGTCGCTCAAACACACATTTTATGCATCCAATATTTTTTTGCAGAGAATTACAGTTGGCTCGAGTGACTACCTTTTATTTTGCACATTGGCTTGAGCGAGCATCGAGCCTAGATTTGGACCATCCTGTACTTTTGTAGACTAAGTGGTCCGCTCGAGCGACCAATGTTGTGCTCGAGTGAAGTGCTCTGTTTTAGCATATTTTGAAAAGACATATTCTGATCAAATGTGCATTCTTATTCCTTTTTGAGCATTCTTAGGCATAAATTGAATTAAAGAGTTAGAATGAAGCTTAAGAGAATTGAATGAGTTAAAGAACAATCCGGTTAAGCAATATAATTCAATGTAGGTATGTTTATGATTGTGTAGGATCATCCACAAGGACGATTCAACAACCGAATCACTATGAATAATATCTTAGTAAAGATATTTTCTTACTTACTTTATTTTCTGGATGTCCTAATGTCTTTTTCGAACTATGATTTTGCAAGCGTGAATGAGTTCTTATCTGTCTGATTAATATGATATCTGTAAATGTGATTGATGTGAGACGAATGTCTATGATGGACTCAAGATCGTTCCGTATATTTGAATTGGACCCAAGGTTGTTCTGTGTAATTGAAATGGACCCAAGGTCATTCTGTGCATTTGATAAGATACCTGAGGTCATTCTAAATATCTGATAAGTCTAATTATCTGTTATGAGTTCACCGAATGGTCATTATATAGTTGTAAATGATTGGACCCGAGATCGTTCTGTTATGATATGTTCAATTCCATTTTGTACATCTATTGGACCCAAGGTCATTCTACTATCTGTTGGACCCGAGGTCATTCCGTTATGTAATGCTTACGATATAGAAATGCTTATATCTATAGAAATACTTATGATATAGAACTCATTCACATAAGCTCTTTATTCTAATGTTATTCACTGGGCTTTCGTTCATTTCGTTATATGTATGTATATAGGTGAGAAGCAAGATGTCCAGTCCAGCCTTAGTGAACCTGTGAAGAAAACCAAATTTGGTGAAGTCCGTCTTGAGCACCTCACGAGCGAGGCTTTTGTTTCTTTTGTCTTTTGAATTTTTGTCTTCTTTTGTTGGTCATGCTTGACCTTGTATATGTATATAAGTTTTGGTTTTATATGACAATGATGTTTGAAAGATCTTAGACATATGAAATCTTATTATGTTTGTATAAGTGTGAGTTATTAATATATAAGAAGTTTAAGTTCATGCCATTTATGCATAGCTTATTGAATAAAATTTTATATTTCTGCTTTCACTTCTAACCCCATATAATTAAATATGATTTTATTTATGTCTAGGACTGTAGGTAATCTCATGATTACTGGCGGGATATGATCCAAACATCTAGGGGCAGGTTCGGGTCATGATAGAGTGGTATCTGAGCACGAGTTAATAATTCACACACTTGTCCAATTGAGTAATAAGGTGTCTAGAAAAGACTTAAGCTGCATTCATCTGACAAGAATCTATTTGTGTGCATTGAGAACATGTGAATAGATGAGTTATGAACTATTGTGCCTATTTGTGTATATGTGCAATTTTTGTGTCTATTATAATGCAAGTTTATATAGATAATGGTGAGAACAAGGGCTGATGAAATAGAAGAGTCGACTACCACCCCGATTAGACAGAATTGAGAGAACAATCCATGATATGTCTGAAGCATTAGTGACCCCTATCTCCGCCAATGCCACTATTTGTCAAGATTATCAGACTGATGACCGCACAATTGTCCTCACTAAAGAATTTAAGAAGATGAAACCACCATTGTTCCATGGGGGAGTAGACCCAATAAAAGCTGAAGCTTAGGTCCTTGGAATCGAGAAATTATTCGAGGTGTTTCTGTGTGCCGAGGCACAAAGGGTTCAGTTGGCCGCATTCACTCTAGAGGATGAGGCAAGAAGATGGTGGATGCTAATCCGAGAAGACAATAAGGGGATTGATTAGACATGATTCCTTGAAATATTCTATGAGAAATATTTTCCGTAGTGTGTCCATGATCGAAAAGTGTCTGAGTTTGAGGGACTTAAGCAAGGTAACATAACAGTAGCTGAATATGAACCAAAGTTCAAAGAGTTGGCTAGGTTTGCATTGCACATGATCAACACTGATTATAAAAAATGTGAGAAAGTTTGAGGGCAGACTTCAAAATGCAATTTTAGAAAAAGTAAATGTTTTGAAATTACCGAAGTATGTGGATGTTCCAGATAGAGCTTTAATGTTTGTGACAAATTTGGCATCTTATAACTGACTGTTTGAATGGAGAGGAAAGAGACATGGTTCTTATTTGAATAAAGGATTATCGTCTTCAAAGAAGCAAAATTGGGGAACATCTAGTGTCACCAATTCAACAAGAGATTCTACACCAACCTGTAATGTGTGTGGCGAGAAACACCAAGGAGTTTGTTATCATACTTTTAGGGCATGTTTTCGATGTGGCAAGACCAGACATCATGTTCATATGTGTATTGAGCTTGTTGAAAGATTCACTAAGGTATGGAAATCTAGTTAGAATCTTTGTATATGTCTCATCTTTTGCTTGAAATCAAGAGAAAATTGGGAATTTTGATTTGGGGTTCATACAACCAAGTTTTGTTGAAAGATTCACCATGTTCATATGTGTTTTGAGCTTGATGATGTAATTTATGAATGTATGAAATAAATGAGACCATGAATTTATTGTTGAGGCAAGATTGATGTGTTTGAAGTGGAATTATACTTAAATCATGTTAGTATATCATGCTTTTGAGTTAGTTTTCCTTTGATTTGGGCTTGGAAATGAGTTTGGAAGTTTGCATTTTTGTGCCATTTTCGGACTGTCTGTGTGTGCCTAGACTGCTCGAGCGGATCATGACACGAACCAAAGATGTGTTCTGTTCGCTCGAGCGGCTAAGGGTTCCACACAAATGGAACATGGACCAGACTTGAGGATTTCTTTATGCTCGCTTGAGCGGCTTACACTTTCACATGAGCAGAGCATGACTGCTCTAGCGGTTGGTCTTGCAGCAAGAGCAGCCAGTAGGAAAAAAAATCCTGCTTTCTTGTGTTGACCTCTCTGACCTTCTGAACGCATTCTTGACCTTATTTAAACCCTCCGAAGAATGAAATGATGATTGAAAACCATTGAAAAAGGTTATGAATCACTAAAAGCAAAGTGTACTTAATGAACAAATTATTTATCAAATGTGTATGTGTTATATGTTTTTGTGCAGGTCGTGTGCCAGAGGAAACGCCGCAAAATCAACTGCACTGTGAGTAATAGTATTTTAAAGACATAATCTTCATTTAATACTTTAAGCCCTGAATGATGATTTGTGTCAACATTGTATTTTGATCGAAATTAATGAAGTTCATAAATGTTGTATGTCATGTGCAATGTGGACCTAAGGTCATTTTGTTTATGCTATGATATATTTGGGCCCAAGGTTGTTCTATGGGCCCAAGGCTATTCTGCACTATGTATGGGCCCGAGGCCATTCTATTAATGATATGATAATATGTGGTTGGACCTGAGGTTGTTCTGAACAGTTGTTAATATGTCGGCCCGAAACCGTTCCATACCTTATGTGCGCCTGAGGCGGTTTTGATAATGATGGGTCTAAGGCTGTTCTGTTTGTATGATGGGCCTAAGGCCATTCCGTATTATGATTATGAATATTGTGAGAACCTTATGCTCATTTACTTACGCTGCTTTACTATATTATTACTCATTGAGCTTCGCTCACCCAATATTGCATGCACATGTAGGTGATCCACAGCATGGAGCCCACTCTTAGAGTCAACTTTAGGAGCTATTTTCGCAAGCCTGTCAAGTCATGCCTCTGTGATAGAGTTTTGCCTTTGACTCACATCATGCTAGGACTTTTGTTTTGCTTTTGCTTTAATTGTCTCGAGATATGTAAACTATATGTATGAATTTTCCTATAGTACTTAAGTTTTTGCATGGGCATGTAAATGTGTGAATGTGTTATGGTGTAAGCTTTATAATTTTGCTCATATTGGCACAGCTCAATGGACTTCTTCATTTGTTGTATGCTTTCGCTTATGGCCCCATTATTATAATTTTTCTGTATGCTTGTACGAGGCCAAAGGTAATCAAGTGATTATTGGCCAGTTATGGTCTAAACCTCTAAGGACAGGTTTGGTTCATGATAGCAAGGGAGAGTTTTTACACTCGTCCCAAGTGATACACGGAATACTGAAGTTGTTGTCTCAAGTACTCACTCTATTTGTAACCAAGATACTTATGTGCGAATTGATTCGAGTTCAATGCATTCCTTTGTATCTACTGCATTTGCATATAGACTGAATAGACCCATGGAATCATTGCCATATCTATTGTGTGTATCTACTCCATCTGGGGAATTGGTTATGTGGTCATCTGTATACTGTGCTTGTGAAATACATGTTGGAAATGCTATGTTATTTGTAGATTTATTGCCTTTTGATATTAGGCATGTTGATGTGATTTTGATAATGGACTAGTTGTCTAAATATTGTGCTACCATTGACTGTGTAATGAAACGGGTTTTGTTTAGACCTCCGAGACATGATGAATTTGTATTTGTGGGTAATGTTACAGTACCTCCACCTTACTTGATTTCGATAATGAAAACATGAAAACTACTTAAGAAGGGATGTCAGAGTTATTTGTGCAGTGTGTTGACTAATTAGTCTATGAAAATTGTGTTAGATGATATTTTTATTGTGAGAGAATTTTTTAATATGTTTCCAAAGGAATTGCTAGGGGAACTAGTTGACAGGGAAATTGAATTCACTATTGAGGTTGTACCGGGTACTCAACCCGTTTCAAAGACTCCATATAGCATGTCAACTATTGAAATGAAAGAATTGAAAGAACAGTTGCAAGATTTGCTTGACAAGGGTTTTATCTGACCGAGTACTTTACCTTGGGGTGCACCAGTTTTGATTATACCATTTGGGGTTACAAATGCACCAGCATCATTTATGGACCTTATGAACTAAATTTTTGAATCTTACCTTGATGAATTTGTAGTAGTATTTATTGATGATATCTTGATTTATTCGAGAAGTAAAGAAGAACACGAACAACATTTAAGAACTATCTTGCAAACACTTAGGGAGAAGAAATTGTGTGCCAAACTGAAGAAATTTGAATTCGAGTTGGATAAGGTTGTGTTTCGAGGGCATGTTATTAATAGTGATGGAATTTCAGTACACCCACAAAAGATTAAGGTGATTATAAATTGGCCTACACCAACTAATGTAATAGAAGTCTGAAGTTTCATGGGATTAGTTAGGTATTACAAGAGGTTTGTGAAAGATTTTTCAAAAATAGTTGTGCCACTTACCCAACTTACTCAAAAGGGACAACCATTTGAATAGACTGATGAAAGGGAATCTGCATTTCAAGAACTGAAAATAAGACTGACTACAGCACCGATTTTGACAGTGCTCTCAGATACATAAAATTTTGTGATTTATAGTGATGCTTCTTAGAAGGGTTTTGTAATAACCCGACCCTCTATATGTTTTCTGGTGTACTTTGTCACTTAATTTGTGTATTTATCTGGCTAATGTGGAGTCCCATGTGAGATTAAACTTAATTTTGTAAAAAAAAATATGGTTATGGAACTATATCTATTATCTAGGACGAAAAATCTGTTACAATTGAGATGTTTAGATCAGAAATTAAAGGCCTTAGAGGCTTGGTAAACCAAAATTGACTTCATACATGTGATCAGCATGATTTTTAGTTGATAATATGCATTTTTGTGAAAATCTAATTTAGAATAATTAAACTGATTAAATTTTGTCCTTTTGTGTTAAACTTTAAACTCCTTCAAACTCCTTCAAACTTTAACTTAGTAAGTCTATCTTATAAGTCAAAAATATCTCATGAGAGAATGTAAAGAAGTTTAGAGAAAGAACTAGGAGCAGAAGAAGAGAGAAAGGGAAGAAGATTGGGAAATTAAGAAGGATTGTAGGGTTTAAAGCTCAAGGTATGTATATTTTACTTGAATTTATTCCTCTCTTGAAAATGTGTAAGGTTTTCCTTGATATTCATGCAAATTAGGGTGTGTATTGGAGTTGTGTTTGTGTTAATGGTTGAATTGAGAAGATGTTTTATCATTGGGTTATTTTGGGTTTAAGTTGAGTTGTATGGAGAAGAATTTCATTCTATTCCTTTATCTTTACATGTTTGAACTCATTTATGTGTTTGGATGATTACATATATATTTGGGAACTATATAGTAGGAATTCAAGGTGGTTAAATTGAGTTTATGAACCATGTTTACGGTGATTTTAGATCCTAAAATTTCATTAATTTCTCTATATTTCTCATCTAGAAGGGATTGGCCTTGTGTAATTGTTGCTTGAATTTCGGACTACAAAACAAAATCGGAATCGCCGCAGCTTTAGGCTAGCGTTGCGGAAGAAAAAGAGATTTGGGACTGAGGCTATTGGGAAAAAAAGGCACATACGGAACCTCACAACCGCACGTACAGGGCTCATAGCCGCATGTGCGGCCCATGCTGAAAAATTATGTCTGCTCCGTTTTACGTGTTTCTTCCTCTGGTGTTATTAAAATCTGTATTTGATGCCCCTACAATGTTTGTAAATTCATTCGAAGTGAAACGAATTAGGCATTGTTTAAAGAAAGAAATGGACTAATTCCTGAATTGCATGTGTATGTAGGGCGCATACCAGAAGCAACTGCTGCTCCACCATAGCACTATGAGTAATAACACTGTAGTTGTACGCTCTAATGATTATTATTAGCACTATGTGAATCGCAAATCAACTATGTTACCTTATGTAAATGATTGGAAGAATCTGTGTATGTTTGTATGACTCTGAGACTGGTTTGCTCTGCTGGTATCTGGGCCTAAGGCCAACTTGCAAAATCTGTTGGGCCTAAGGCCAATCTGTAAACTCCGTTGGGCTGAGGCCGATTGTAACAAGCTCGCGGGCGACCTCGGCTACAGTTCGGACTCCCTTTTTGTTTGTTGCGGTTCTTAATCTGAACCAAAGAGTCCAACTCTGGCAAATCGTTTGAGAAAACAGATTTTTGAGAAAGAAGTGCCAAACATGGACTGCTTTGCCAGATACAGAGTCGCCACCTAAATATTTTTTAACATGGGGAATTTAGGAAACCCTGACTCGGTGCCGAAGGCCACGTGTCCATCATCACCAAAGTTGTCTTGGCTCGAGAGCTTGGGTACGATCGGGGAAGGTCAGCTATGAGCACCCCCTTTCGCCCGGTCCGAAGACCGGCCTCTACTAACCGTGATATCTGATTTTGAAAACATTACATGTTCTTATTCCAGTTATTAGCCTAGAATTACTATGTTATGACCTGACAAACAAGTATATACTAGATCGCCTAATTTGGAAACAAGCATTGCATATCCGTTTGTTTTGAAAATGCTTTTGAATTTGCTACTCGCAAGTAGGCTAAAACACGGATTTCAACGAGTTTTTCCAACTCAAACAATCCAACCTTCACCCACGGGCAATCAAGCAGTTATATCACATAAGCAGCTAGCCTCATGGTAATCATGCTGTTATGGCAACATTCACACGCATGCGATATGCTAAAGCGTAAAAACTCACCTAGTACTCCAAGCCAAAACAAAAACTAGTTAGTAATCATATGCATGATCCTAGTTCATGTTTAAATGGCTAATGCAGTGCAAGCAAGGGTGTTATCTAGACAGGCTCGGCTATCCTAAGCACGGCATGTGAAATGCTACAAGTAACAAGTATTCAATTTGGAAATTGAAATACAATGCAGTTAGCGTGGTGTACCGAGCCCGGTGCCTGTAAGACAAATGTATGGATGCACGCATGCATTGCATAAGGTATGCTAATTTAAATATGCCCTAATCTACCATCGTAAGCAGGTAAATAAAAGGGAAGAAAGAAGTGGGGGTTGGAAGACATGCACACACGCACCCACGCACACTTATTACAAATACGCCCTCTCTCGGAGGGACCAAATAATAATACAAACCGAATAAATAATTAACTATCCTAGCTAATTAATTATTACAAAACTTCTAATTTAATTAACAAATTAAATGCAAAAGGGGAAAGGCCGCAGCCCCGCCTCGGGATGCGCGAATGATGCATGTTTGACTTGCCTTGCCCGGAAACTCGCTGCCATAGCATTGCTGCCTCTGTTTTTACTGCCTTGCTTCTCTGAAAATTGCCAAAGTCTCAGGGTTGCTTCTTTGAGTTCTGTGGGACACCACCGGCTGAGGGGGAACACCACCGGCCGAAGGGGATGATCACCGGCTGCATTTTGATCTATCGGCTACAAATTCCTGGCCGGTCGGCACTGTATTCTGCCGGTGGGCAAACAATTCCTGCGGAAGACAGTTTTGACAGCAACAAGGCTAGACAGTGTATGGCATGGAATTTCAAGGCAATGTATGCATGGACACACTCCCTATCATGCAATGGACTCAAGGGAGCATGGCCCTTGACCCCCGGGCCATCAATGGCGCATTTCGACGCATGATGGCCTAAGAGGCCAAGTTTGCATTTCAATGTCAAATGCAATGCACACAAACATACAAGGGACCCAACCTCAATCATGGTTGATCAAGAGGTGAGGCAATGCACAACAATGCACATGCAACCTAAGCATGCAAGCTAACACACAAACATGCAATGCAACTACATGGCACATACAATGTACATAACATAACATGCACAACGCATTGAAACATGGCATACACAATGCAAGATGGGCTTACACCAATACAAGTGGACCTCAGCCACACTCACATAGGAGGCCATTAGGTGAAATGAGGCAACCGAAATGCACACAAACATGTCCAATGCATGGACCAATCCTAAGATACAACATGCAACTCTAACAAGGCATGGCAAATGATGAAACATGGCATATAAACATGCAAACTTCAGTGCTGGAATATGATGCACAATGACCCCGAAACATGGAAATATGTCACCCAATGCATGCTATAGGCCCCGAAACCCAAGATTAGGCGCATAAAATGGCTTACAGCTATACAAAGCATGCATAATTTGAACATGCAATGAAGAGACAGAAGCAAGGAAGCCCTGAGACAAGCATTTTTACAGTACAAAGCATGGCAATACAGTAAGCACAAGTGGGACTAAAATGGCATGCAAAAATGGCTCCGCAAGGGAGGCGATGAAGCAAGTAGTAGATGCAAAGCCCAAACAGAAAAAGACCCTTCTACAACACTGAAGAGGGACCAAAAATATGACTACTTACAATAGATGACAAGCCCCAAATCAATATACAAACATGCTCAAAATGCAATGCAAGATTAGGGCCACAAGAGGGCTATAACATGAAGTATACTAAACATGCATCAAACAGCCAAAGACCCTTCATGGGACATGGAGGGGGTTGATTACGATCAGGGTCAAAAAGCAGCTCAATGTGCTAACAAGTCATGCAAAATGGGGATCAAAGAGGGGTTCAATGGCAAGTGACACATGGAGGTCCCCAATGAGTGTTGTTGAGCCCTTCTTCAATGTTGAAGAAGGGCTCAAAATAAGCCTCTTTACAGTTTACATCGAAGCTCAAAACACTTGTAAATAAGGCTAACCAATGAAGCTAAAAATGCAAGTTTAAGGGAAATGGATGCTTACCCTTGAAGAAGCAAAGAAACCAGCTCTTGGTCTAAATTTCTGAGCTTCTAACCTCTGCAAATGGCCTCCCAAGTGCTGGAATGGAGGATGGAGGTGTTGTGCTAGGTGTTGTAGGGCAAATGGTGCAAGAACCAAGGTGTTTGGAGGCTTGGAGAAGATAGATATAGAGGGTGTATGTATGTATATCAGATATATATCTCTTCCCTCTGGTTTTTTTTGCTCAAAATCTCCAACCCCCAACAATGGAGGAGGAGAGCTCTTTATATAAGCAAAGGCAAAGGCTCCAAGCTTCTCCAAGAAGCTAAATGAAAGGGGCCAAAGGGTGCAAATGGCTCAAGGCTTCTTGGAGAAGCTAAAACAGCTGGCCAAGCTTCTCCAAGAAGCTTGGCCAAAGGGTTCAAGCTTCTAGAAGCAAAAGGGGGGTCAAAGGCTCAAAAGGGTGCAAAATGGCCACATATATACCTAAGAATTGGTCTGCATGCATCGGTGGCACACTGGCATGCACCATGCTGCAAGAGTCAAAAGGGTCAAATCGGCCAAGAAAAAGGGTCATCGGCCAAATAAATTGCCGGTCGGCACAATATATTGCCGACCTGCAATTTGTACTGGCCGGTCGGCTAAATAGAGTGCCGATGGGTGGCTGATGAGGTCAAAAAGTGCCAGTGAATGTCCAAATTGAAGCCCCAGAAGTTAGCTTTCCAATGGCGCAAACCTTGCATTAAAATTCCTTCTGTGGAAAAAGTTATGCCCTTTTTGGTGAAGCCGCGCAGACTCGATCCAACCGGGATGATGCCCAACTTCAACCAATCATACCTCCCCCACCCGGACTTGGTTTTGAGAGATTCTTGAGTGAAAAATGAAGCCCCGGAAGTCTTCTTTCCAATGGTTATGGCCTCATAGATTAACTCCAAGTGTATAGATAGATGAGCTTGATTTAGTGAGGACTGCTCGACTCTCTTCTACAGGATTCATCTTAGAACCTCTTCTCCAACTTGTTTTCTCCCCTCTTCTCCTCTTCTATTCAACTTCAAACCCCGAAGTAAGGTGTTTTGAAAGATTTTTCAAAGATTTCATCTCTCTTTCATTCATCTCCACTTTGTCCTTGCTCGGTTTACCGAAAAGCGCACCATTTACCGAAATGCGAGCGTCGGAACATCGTTGGAATTTTATTTCAAAAATGTTTTGAAAGAGAGGGTTTTAAGGTCTCAAAACCATCCAAAATAATTTTGGTTCAAAATGGGGTGTGAATTTGAGATTCGCCTCTCTCCTTGCCGAAGAAACTGAACCTTTGCCCTGCACACTTTTCTCCACCAAGTAAACCATCAGTAGCGCCCAAGTCTTAAGGGCGGTCAAAAATGGGGTGTCTACACCGATCTGTAAAATCCGTTAGGCCCAAGGCTGTTCTGGAAATAGTTACAGAATAAAATTAAGTGTATGTTTTCTACACTTACATACCTTATAATTCAAGTTAATCATTAAATGGTTTAAGTATTCTTGTTCACTGAGCCTTGCTCATTCTGTGTTATGTCTGTCTCTGTAGGTATTCAACCTGGAGGTCAGTCTTAACCCATCATGTTCGTTCCCCTTTTGTCAACTTCAATGCGTTCTAGCCTTAGATGAAGCTCACTCATTTTTTTGCGGAGTTCTAGCTAAGCTTTTAGCTTCGTGCTCTACATTTTCTGTCTAAAGTTATGAAATGTGTATAACCCTCCTTACTAATGCTTTGTTGCAAGCCCAATTATGGGGCTGGGTTTGTATATATGTATGTATGTAAATGTTTCTCATATGTATGTTCACTGTATGTTTGTCTATCTGAGGCAATGTTTGTGATCCTGGCATAGTAGTGATAGCTCAATGGATACTGTTTATGTTAATACTTGCTTCCGTTCAGGCCCCATATATTATGCAAACCGAATTTCATGCCCGTTTTTACTTAGGTCATGCCCACACTCTTAGGGGCGGGTTTGGGGCATGACAGGTTTGGGTTGTGTTTTGATGTAGAATGGTAAAATGATAGCCTATGCGTCTCAACAACTGAAACCTCATAAAAAGAACTATCTGACTCATGACTTAATATTGGTCATTGTTGTGTTTGCTTTGAAAATTTGGCACCACTACCTGTATGGAGTGAAATGTGAAGTCTATACTAATCATAAGAGTTTGAAGTACTTTTTCACTCAGAAGGAACTGAATATGCAACAAAAAAGATGGCTCGAGTTGATTAAAGACTATGATCTTCAGATTCAGTATCATCTGGGTAAAGCTAATACCGTAGCTAATGCTTTAAGTAGAAAGTCAATGGGGAACATGGCATGTTTGCTAACTGAACAGAAATAGATATTGTAAGACTTAGAAAGACCTAAGATTGAAATAGTGTTACACGATCAGGGTGGGTTGATAGCCACTGTTGCAGCTCAACCAGTAATCATTGATGAAATTAAATAGAACCACAGAGAGAATGAGTTCCTTAAAAGAATGTTTGATGAGTTCGAATTGAATCCGAAATCGAGGTTCAGGATTGGAAATGTAGTGTTGAGATTTAAAGGAATATTGTGTCTCCCGAACATTCTTGAGTTAAAGAAGAGAATTTTGGAAGAAACTCACAAGTCAAAATTTGCAATGCGTCCATGCAACAACAAGATGTATTAGGATTTGAAGCAAAGCTATTGGCGGCCTAACATGAAGAAGGAAATTGCGGAATATGTTTATAAGTGCCTTCAGTGTTAACAAGTCAAAACTGAACATCAAAAGTTGGCGAGATTCATAACCATGGACTTTGTTGCTGGTCTACCTCGAACACCAAGAGGTATTAACTCTATCTAGGTTATTGTGGATAGGTTAACTAATCTGCATATTTTCTACCTGTAAAGACTAGTTATGATGCTTGTAGATTGGCTACAATTTACATTAATGAAATTGTTCATTTACATGGAGTATCGATATCCATTGTTCCAAATAGAGATCCCAAATTTGTGTCTAGTTCTAGAAAAGACTTCAAAGAGCAATGGGAATGGAATTAAGGCTTAGTACCACATTTCATCTGCAAACTGATGGGCAATCGAAAAGAACTATTCATACTTTAGAGGATATGCTTCAAATGTGTGCCCTGGACTTTCAAGGGAGTTGGGAAACTTATTTGCCACTACCGGAATTTGCATACAATAATAGTTTCTACTTCTAGCATTGACATGGCATAATATGAAGCCATGTATGTTGGGCTAAAGTTGGGGATAGGGTCGTACTTGGACCCGAGATTGTGCAAGTAACCATTGAAAAGATTAAAATCATTCAGCAAAGGCTCAAAACAACACAAAGCCGACAACAGAGTTATGCAGATCATAGAAGAAGGGCTCTTGAGTATGAAACAGGTGACCATGTGTTCATAAGGGTAATTCTGACAAAGGGTCAATCGAGGTTTGGCAAGAAAGGCAAATTATTACCTCGATACATTGGGTCGTTATAGATTTTGAAAAGACTTGGTCTAGTTGCGTACCGAGTTACTTTGCCATAGGGAATGGAACAAATGCACAACGTGTTTTATGTGTCGATGTTGAGGGGCTATCTCCGAGACCCATTCCATGTTATTGATCATCACCGAATAGCCCTCGATAAGAATATGGAGTAAGAAGAAAAATTGATTCAGATTATTGACCGACAAGTGAAACAGTTGCAGAATAAAGAAATCCCTATGATAAAAGTGGAAGGAACTATTATTGTATGCAAATTCCATTACTTGGGGTACCTTTGCCTCATTTCATACTATTATTGTATGTAAAGTGGAGGAATAAAGAAATCCTCCAAACTTACGTTACCTTGAGTGGGAAATAACTCGGTGCACCTTTGCCTCATTTCATCTTCTTTTTCCCAAATTGCTCCCAAAAATGGAAGGAACACTACGGCACGGGAGCAATTTGGGAAAAAGAAGATGAAATGAGGCGAAGGTACCCCGAGTTATTTTCGACTCAAGGTAATGTAAGTTTGGAGGACCAAACTTCTTAAAGGGGAGGAAGACTGCGACAACCCCATTTTGTGTTATGCTTTTAATTCCTTAATGGTGCATGCGTTTATGTGCTATATGAATTTGAGTGATCATTATGTCATTAATATGGTTTTGACTACATATCTGTTGATTGTAGGAAAATCTGTTATGATTTATGCTTTGATCTGAAAATTGAAGGCTTTAATGGCATCAAAAATCGAAATTGATTAGTCTATTATGATCGGTGTAATTTTTAGAGCCTAATGAGAGGTTTGATTAAAATTTGATTCAGATTAAATTAATTACAATTAAGTGAGATTAGTTAATTTTAAGATTGCTTAATTAGGCAAAGCTAATCACAAGTATATATGTGTTGAATTGTGACTAGGCTTAAAAACTCACTCAAAATTCTGTAGAGATAACAATAGAGAGAGAGAGAGAGAGAGAGAGTTCATCTTGAGGGACAATACAAAAAAATTAAAGGTTTTGCTTGAAGTATTGTGTCGAAGAACTTAAGACTTGGCTAGTGAAGGCTTGATTGAAAACTTTAGGTGAGTAATTAATTCTCAATTCATGAATTTAAGCCAGCTATAATGTGAATTCAAAAAGATTATTTGATTAAAGAAGAGAATTGAGTTAAGATTGTTGAATTTAGAGTCAATTCATACATGCATGCATAGTTGTGTTAAATTTCACCATTTTTTAGCATGATTTTATTATCCATGTTGAGTTTTGAAGCTATCTTCTACATGAATTATGAGGTTTTAGAGCTTCATTCCATGATTTACAAGGTATTGAAAGTGAATTGCATGTTTTTGTAAACTTTGGAAATGAATTTGAAGTTTAATCATACATACATGATCATTTGAGTTGAATTCATGAAACTTGGCCATGACGCTTGAGAATTGGTCTTGAATCCATGTCTATAGAAGAGTTTTAAGTGTTTGAGAAGTTGTATACAGCCCATGCAAGAGTTTGATTTGAAAACATAAGCTTTAAAGCTCAACTATGTTCTGGAATTTCAAGAATTCTGTCTCACCGCTCGAGCGAACAACCCGTTACTCAAGCGCATATTTCATGCATCCAGTATTTTTTGCAAAGAATTATAGTTGGCTCGAGCGACCAAGTCATCCCTCGGGCGACTGTCTTTTATTTTGCACCT
Organism: Camellia lanceoleosa; assembly: GCA_025200525.1. Taxonomy (NCBI): domain Eukaryota; kingdom Viridiplantae; phylum Streptophyta; class Magnoliopsida; order Ericales; family Theaceae; genus Camellia; species Camellia lanceoleosa. The sequence continues at coordinate 146,882,673 of CM045763.1, read as the reverse complement.
TTGCTTACGTGAGTATCGAGCCTAGCTTCAGACCATCCAATACTTTTGCAGGCCAAGTGGTCTATTTGAGCAACCAATGTTGCACTCGAGCAAAAAAAACATATTCTGATCAAATGCGCATTCTCATTCCTTTCTGAGTATTCTTAGGCATGAATTGAACATCCTAAATGAATTAAAGAGTTAGAATGAAGCCTATGAGAATTGAATAAGTTAAAGAACAATCCAGTTAAGCAATATAATTCAATGTGAGTATGTTTATGATTGTGTAGGATCATTCACAAGGACAAATCGACAATCGAATCACTGTGAGTAATATTTTAGTAAAGATATTTTCTTACTTACTTTAGTTTCTAAATGTCCTAATGTGGTAAGCTTTTCCGAAACTGTGATTTTGCAAGCGTAAATGAGTTTTTATCTGTCTGATCAATATGATATCTATAAATGTAATTGATGTGACATGAATGTATATGATGGACACAAGGTCATTCCGTATATTTGAAATGGACCCAAGGTCGCTCTGTGTAATTGAAATGGACCCAAGGTCGTTCTATACATTTGATAAGATGGATCTAAGGTCGTTTTGAACATATGGTAAGTCTGATTATTTGTTAAGATAGATGGACCCAATTCCATTTTGTACATCTCGTGCCCAAGGTTGTTCTGCTATCTATTGGACTCGAGGTCATTCCATTATGTAATAATTATGATATAGAAATGATTATGTATATTACTAGAACTCATTTACATAACCTCTTTACTCTAATATTATTCACTGGGTTTTCGCTCACTCCATTATAAATATGTATGTAGGTGAGCAGTGAGATGTCCAGTCCTGGCTTTAGTGAAGCTGTGAAGAATACCAAGTTTAGTGAAGTTTGTCATGAGCGCCTCACGAGTGAGGCTTTTGTTTCTTTTGTCTTTTGAATTTATGTCTTCTTTTATTGATCATGTTTGACATTGTATATGTATATAAGTTCTGGTTTTGAATGACAATGATGTTTGAAAGATCTTAAACATATGAAATCTTATTATGTTTGTATTTGTATAAGTTATTAATATATAAGAAGCTGTCATTTATGTACAGCTCATTAAACAAAATTTTATATTTCTGCTTGTACTTCTTCTTCTAGCCTCATATAATTAAATACGATTTGATTTCTGTCTGAGACCGTACGTAAACTCATGATTATTAATCAATTATGATCCAAACCTTTAAGGACAGGTTTGGATCATGACTGAAGGCTACAATTTAGAGGAGACCATGGCCCTTTCAGCCCCCTCCACTATTTTTTACCTAAGATACGAATACAAAAAGGATCAAAGTCAGCCAAATCAAGGTAACCATGTTAGTCATAGACAATAAACACGTCGGTTCTGATATTTTTGGGTATCAAAACAAATTTTAATTAAGAGGCCTTTGATATATATTATACGTACTCAATTATCACAAATCAAATAATCAATGAAAGGAAATGTAAATAAAAAAAATAAAAATTATGTAATCATAAAAAATAAAAATCATGTAATCATTACAGAAAAAAAAATTTATATAACCAAAATCAAATAAATATTTAATTAGGTAAAAACATGATGAATTTGTACTCTTAATAGAGTCTATGTCTTGAAAATACCTTTATATTACGAATATGAGACTTTTTTAGTGAAGGAAAAAAATAAAATAAAAAAATAACCACCGAAAACCCCAACAAGTAAGAAGATGTTTTGGTTCATGCCTCAAACGTCTTTAAAATATATATTTGGGCTCCAAAGTTTTGGGCCTTTAAAATTCTTTTTTATTTCGTGGTCCTTTTAAATTGAGATTGAGTCTTTTCATAAGGAATTTTAAACCTTTCAACTATAAGTGGATTTTTTTTAATGTATTAGTACAAGAGGTAACATAATTTTATAACCTTCTTTTTAGGGCTTATTAAGGGCCGGTCTCTCTTTCGGCAGGTATTATCCTCTAAGTTCTAACTTAGAATCTTATCCACACAGAAGCCCTCTCCATTTGTTATTTTTCTTTTTTTATTCTTGAGTGTTTTGTGTTGTCCTAAATAATCTTGTGTTCTCTCTTTTTCTCCACCATTTTTGTTGACTGCCCCCCCCCCCTCTCTCTCTCTCTCTCTCTCTCTCTCTCTCTCTCTCTCATGGAGAAAACTCTTTTATTTCTCTCTACCATATCTCTAAAGAGTTTTATAATAGTGTCGCCACCATCGCCATGGTTGTTCACTCGTTATAACTACCATTATCAACCATTGTCACCGCCACCATTGCCACCGTTCTCTTCCATTGTCATTAATGTCACCACGACAACCACCACAGTTATTGTCATCATCCAACTATCACTACCACTGCTACCATCATCTTCCACTTACCTCCGTCGTCATCTATTTGCTACTACCATTCATCTATGCTCCACCGTCACGAAGCCACTACCGTCGTTCACCAACCACGTCAACCATCACTAATCTATACTCTACATCTCTGATCTCCACTCTTTCATCGCTGATCCACCAATTTAGATATGGATCTACATCGATCTAAGTTGTTTCAATGGCGAAATTGACTCCAAACAATAATATTTTTTTAGATCTTACCCCTCATCCTCCTTCTCTCTGTTTTTATTTTTTAAAAACAGATCTACTGTAAATTTATTTTTTAGTGATAAATTTATTTGTCTCTGGTTGTATATATATGTAGGATTAGAATGTCCTGTGAGTAAGTGAGTAAAAGTATGAATGTGAATGAGTGAATGTCGTTTTATATATATATATATATACACAAATCACTCCGTGATAAATTTCAAAGAATGTATTTTTAATTTTTTTTATTGATTTTGTATTGATTTATGATGATGATAAATTTATTGTATGTGTATGGGAGGATGGTGAATTCTTGTGAGTGAACATGAGTAAAAGTGAGCAAATCAATTTTTTTAGAAATTGATTAGATTAGTCTATGTTATATATGTCTATGTGGTAGTATTTTTTGAGTAAATAAATATATAAATAAATGACAGTGAGTGTGTATGTAAATATGAATGAGTTATTGAGTGGTGGAACTAGTGACAGTAGTGATGTAGTGGTGATAAATATTATTTTTATTGAAACAATTCAAAAAATTGTTGTTGAAAATTATTACCGAAGGTGGTTGTTCAGATCGGTGATCGCCCGGTGAGCAGGAAGTTCGCAGGCCGGAGGAGGAGAGTCATAATAGTGTTGATAATACGGATAAAGAAGGTGAAGAAATGATATTTTGAGGATATTGGTAAGTGAAAAAAAAAAAAAGAAGACTTATAAAAAAATAAATCTCCTAAATAGGATTCGCCAGTAAATCCCCCACAATTTTCCTAAATTTTATAAAAAGTATAGCATTTTCTAACCACTACTAAAAACAGGGCCTTTTGAGTCAAGAGTGCGTCATAAAGAATAGTACATTCTTGACATTAAAAACATTTTTTGACGGCGTTTAACGCAACTCAAGGGTCGAAATTGGTGGGGTAAATGTTTTTGGACAATCGGCCGACATAAAGGTTTTATTTTTTTGTGTGACATCGTCGACTCAAAAAAGTGGTTCAATGTTTTAAGAAATTTAACCCATATTTTTCTTATAGCGCCTCCTCCCAAGTTTGAACCCACAACCATTTGGAAGCTTTGACCGACCCAAACTCGTCACTCTAAATCCACTACACCACTCTACCTCTTTCAGTTATTAATTGTCATATTTATTATTTATAGTATATACACTCAATATTAGTATAATAGAATATCTATAAATATACATATACATATAATTATAATTTCAATAGTATGCTATTCGAAAAAATTATCTTGGTATACAAATAAATAAAAGCGTAATGTGTAATTACATGTATCGCACAAATTAAATTTATTTTTTATTTTTATTTTTATTTTTATCGATCTGATTGATGTCTTAATATTAATTTATATTTAATTTTTTATTTAACATTAAATTATTTATTATCATTAAATTATTTTTATTTAACATTAAATTATTTAATTTAAATTTTTTATGCCTATATTAAATTATTTATTTAACATTAAATTATTTTTTATTTAATCTTTTATTTATTTAACATTAAATTATTTATTTAACATTAAATTATTTATGCCTATATTAAATTATTTATTTAACATTAAATTATTTTTTATGTCTTAATATTAAATTATTTATTTAACATTAAATTATTTTTTATGTAACATTAAATTATTTAATTTAAATTTTTTATGCCTATATACACTATTTTCTTCTTAATCCAATCACAACATATTTATATTTAATCTTTTAAATAAATTTTGTATAATTCTATTTCTACATATTTTTATTATCCAAATAAAAATAAAAATAAAATAAAATAATTAGAATCACTTTTAGTTTTATATTACTAATTCTCTTTTAATTTAACTATTATTTTTAATATCGAAATGAGTATTAAATATAATATATTTATTAAATATAATCAAGTAAATATATATATCTTGGTTATAAAATATATTTTTTGCTACGGCATCTGTTGCCGACACAAAAAGATGTAATTTTTTGCGTCGGCACAAATTTGCCGACTCAAAAGGTATATACCGACGCAAAAAGTCTATCTTTTGAGTCGGTAAATACTACCGACTCAAATAATGCTATCAAATATTAGTTTTTTGTGTCGCCAAGCAGTGCGACTCAAAAGGTATGGTATTTGCGTCGGTAACTCTGTGCCGTCTCAAAAAGACTACCTTTTGCGACGGTAAAATTTACCGACTCAAAAAAACCGACTCAAAAAGCCTTATTTTTAGTAGTGAACGTCTAATATGATTGAGAGACATCTCTTGATACTCTAAAATGTTTCACATTTAACTGTCTCCAACACGGTCACCAATGAGGGCTTTACTTAATTGTAAAACTTGCCACTTTGGGAAAATCATGTGGAAGAATTCCAAATAAAGGTTTGCGCGCGCGCGCACACTCTCTCTCTCCCTCTCTCAAATAAAGGCAGATGCAAGTCTTGAATTGTTGAGAAGCCTCACATGGCTTTTTGTCTTGAAAACTCGAAACTACATAACATGTTTCTTGGTTTCAAGTGTGTTCTCTCATATGGAGACCCTCTTCCATGGCCTTTGATCTACATCTTGATTGAGGCATTTCAGTTGGGGAACTCCTAGGTATATATATATATATATATATTAGTGAGATGGATTCTCTCTAGAAGTGAAAATTGGATAGGGTAATGTTAGAGACTCCAAAAGTTTTACCAACATTATGTGGTCACATATTCATGTGAGACATTTGGTAGAAATTTTAGTAAAATTTTTGAGATCTCTAATATTTTTGAATTGGATAGAGTCATGTTACAGATCCTAAAAATTCTATCAAAATTTCCAATTCTCTTGCTTGGAAATTTAATTACCACTAGCACTCATACCTGTAGCCTAAGTTTAATTGCAAGAATTAAACATTTATGTGATGGAATGAATTAATGTAAATCATAATAAATATTGTTTCTTTAACCATGAGACAGGTTTAAACATTTATGGGACCGAAAAATGTTATATAGAACTAACAAATTTTATAATTTTTTTATTAATTAATGTGTTATGTGATAATAAAATTTTAAGAATGAATTATAGTAGTGGACGGAAACTAACCAATAAATGGGAAGTAAGACAAATATTCACAAAATGGTAGCAATGGTTGTAAGGTGCAATTTTTGTTATATTTGTTTATGTAAAAAATAAAAAAATAAAATAAAACGAGCCACATGTATTTATAATTATTTTTAATCAACTATCTTAACGAATAAGAGTGGTGCTATGGCCTCGTTTGAAAAGTGATTATTTTAGAAGTTTTTTGATTTTTTAATTATTTTAGTAGGTTATTTTAGTTTTTGTGTTTGGGAAGATGGGATGGATTTTTATTTGAGTTGTTATATTGAAAAATGTGTTGAAATGATATTAGAAATTAAAATGACAAATTTGTCCCTAAGATCACATTTTTTAGAGGCAAATTCATAATTTAACAAGTGATGGAACAACTTGACAAGGTGACAGTGTAGGCTGTGCCTACACTGTCCCACGGTAGCCCTATTTTTTTATTTTTTTTATTCTTTTTTATAATAAAAAGGGTTGGTTTATGAGTTTTTTGACTTTTTTTTAGTTTGAGTTTATTTTAGCCTCAAACCCATCTTCCCAAACACCCCATATATCTCTCAATACATGACATTCAATTTATTATCTAATATAAAAGAGAGAGAGAATAGCGAGAGGACAGATGAGAAATGTGAGTTCTCTCTTCACATAATCTATTCCATGTCATTTGGGGTGAATTGAAAGTGCTCAATTAGAACTCTTAAATATTTTTTTTTGGTTGAATAATTTACACATTCTTAATAGGCCTAGGCTAGTTCAGTCCCAGTCCCCGCTGGGCAAAATCCATTATTATGAAGGTCAAAACCAGAAAGAGTGGTCAGCGAGTTAATAGAACCACAATTTCAGGTTGAAGAGTAATTAAGGATACTGTACGAGAGAGAGAGAGAGAGAGAGAGAGAGAGAGAGAGAGAGACAGTGTGTTTTCATGGACCACAAACAAACTCTATCAATTTGGTCTACTAAAAGTCTCTCTGTCAATCATTTATATGCTGTGTGGTGGCCGTGGTGGATGTTTTTACGGGACATTATATCATTAAAAATAATTTCTAAAAGTGATAATTTAAATATGTCAAGCTTTTTTATTTTATTTTTTTTGTCATACCGTCACAAAGAGGGACTAACTGTTATACTGTGTTTAGTTTGAAAATTTGTAAAGAGATTTAAAAATAAAAATAAAAAAAAGTATATAAAATTTAAATATATTTTATTCTCATTTTAATTATCTTTTTTCTTTTTTTTTTAACTTTTTTTTTAAATTCATTTTCAAACACCCAACCAAATACAACTTTAATATATTTGCTCCTCCATGTAAACAAATATGCTGCAGTATGCAGCTATAGCTTAGCTAGCTAGCTAGGGTGATTGGGATTTCCACTCGCGAGTCGTGAGGAAAAATTATTCAATATAACCTCTAAACTGTAGTGATATTACATTTGATATTTTTAACGAAAAATTAATAATTAAAATAAATTATAAAAAATAAATGGGTCGATCTTCTTTTCCACTTAATCAATCAAGGTGAGGTAACTCGGTTTCATTCACCCCATTACTAATGTTTTTATTTTTTGAGAGCACTGCATCAACATAGGAATTAATACTTTAAAATTATTAAATAATTTCTAAAATCATTACAATATTATTCTCCAATTCCAATTGTTGGATTAAAAAAGCTAGTTGGTAAAGATAATCCTGCCCTAACTAATTAATCACAACTCTAGATCGATTGTTCGTTTATTTATTACTTATATTTTTTTACAATACAATAGGATTCTAGAGGGTTAGTAAGTTAAAATTATAACAAGAAAGTCGCAGTCACTCTATCAATTTGAATTATGAACCTTTGATACTGTCAATGACATAGCGTGCATTCCGAAACTAGTTTTAAAAAAAAAAAAAAAATTTAAAAAACACAAACATCATGACTAAAATATGTAGTACATACTCCCAAACATTATAAGATTTTCCATTGTTTTTACCACAGTTGGATTGTGCAACAAAAGTGAGGAAACCACAAGCTAGTTAGTTAAAATTATTCAACACTAGTCACGCTCATTTACCTGTCAACATCGTCATACAAATGGAAAACAGAGAGCAGCAGACCATTTGCGTTCAAGGGTGTTGAAATGTGTTGGTACCCAAAAGACATGATTTTTACAATTTTCGGATTCTTGACGTTGCTGAGAGTGTCCTGGATATATCAAATTCAATGTCACATAAGGAGTTCAAGATTGAATTATGGGTCTAATTTTCTACCTTTGATATATGGTGTCGTAATAAATATTGATGAACTTATCATCACACATCAGCATCCACAGATGACATTAACCACAAAAACAACAACACAAACCCCGCCAAACTCTGCCCAACACAACACCTCTAGCTACATGGTTACTACACAATCATAGAGCCAACAACAACAACACTACAACACGACTACGAATCAACAACATCCACACCACGTTCATAATTAAAAATTAAATCAAACAAACAAACACTCCTAACATCTAACACGAATGCGTACCACTACACAACTACCCAAAAAAAACATCAACACAAACCCCGTAGCGTACAAACAGATAAAATCACTAACACCCCCTAACACCAAAATTAAAATACTCACACCCAACCACAACAAAATTAGCACACACATCCAACATACAACATGAATACTTTACTACACCACTACCAAAAATAGCATCAACCCCAAACCCATAGTTTCGTGATACATAGTGTCGATACGACCCAAACACATTAACATTACGAATTCTGCAACCAATCAACACAGATTTGCACGTTTGTCCAACAAAAAGCATCAAAGTGTTCTATTCAATTTCGGTACAAAATAACATCATCCAACGCTCATAATTTCGATGAGTTAACACATTACGCCTCACAAAAACAAGTAAGCATTTACGTCCAACATCAAGCACAATTTTGTTCTAAACCACACATACGCAAAACAACATCAAACATACCCATACCTATTGCCATCGCACAATGGCACCTATATAGACACCGATGCCGATGCACGACTGATGTTAACTCGCTGACTTTACGTCCTCACCGATGATCACAAGTCAAGATGCCTCAGTGCCATCGCTGAATCAACTCTGCAAATGTGCTAGCTTTCAATTTTCTAGGGGTTTTGGGGGCATGTACAATGTTATTTTGGGATTGAAGATTCAAGGTTTAACATTGCTAAATTTGACAATGAAATTACACAGGATGAGGATCCAATTGGTAACATTGGGATGGAAACCCAAAAGTTTCTCTATTTTGTTCAGGATGAAGGGAAAACATAAAAATGCTATAGTATGCTTTTAGGCATTTTTGTAATAATAACATCACCAAAAAACCACATTTACCCCCTAACATAGACAGCTCACGCACTAATTTAATATGTTTCTACATAATTAACATTTAAATGGGACTTTTCAGTCTACAAAATAAAAGGTAGGAATAAATGGTTCAACACATCTAAATATGGAATTTATTGGTGCTTTACCCTTGTTTTTATTTTTATTTATTTATATACTTTTTAAGTAGTGCTATGCTCCCTCCCCCCCCCCCCCCTCCCCAAAAAAAAAGGAGGACAACATATCTCTATCATTCTATCTTTGAATTTTTTTTTTTTTTTTTTTTTGTGGTTTCCTGAAATCCTTTTTTTTTTTTTTTTATCATGTGAAGTGTCTATTTTTTTATCCATCTATTTGTCAAGTGTCTATTTTTTTATTTAAAATTAAAAAAAAAAATCAAGTAGATATAGCATTATTCAAAATAATTACGATGTTTCCTATGTTCGTTTTTATTTTTATTTATTTATATACCCCCCCCTCCAAAAAAAAAAGGAGGACAGCATATCTTTATCATTCTATCTTTGAATTTTTTTTTGTGGTTTCCTGAAGTCCTTTTCTTTTATCACGTCAAGTGTGTATTTTTTTTTTATCCATCTATTTGTCAAGTGTCTATTTTTCTATTTAAAATATAAAAAATTAAATAGATTGGAGGGGTGGGATTCAACCTTGGATCTTGGATCTAATGAAGAAAACTTTTAGTATTTGAATAGTACACAATATATAATAAATATTTTATTTTATTTTTATTTAGTTAAATTGCACACACATGGTGTTTGCCAATCACTACTATATATATGAAAAATTCTACTATACACACCCCCTTGAAAAGGGTGCACCATATGTATCTCCAGTTATGTCATTTTTTTTCTTTAATTATGACCAACTGTCTTCTTTAGTTATGACAATATTTTAGTCATGACTCATGAAATCTTTGGTTATGCCTCATTATGGTATTTGGTTATGATTTTTTTTTTTTTATTTATTTAAATTATGACTCAAAAACGTATAGAGTTGTGTTATATTCTTCTTTGATTATAAAGTGCATATAGTACACCCCATAGTCTTTCCCTATATATATACACTATAGGAAGGAAAAAAAGGGTGAAAAGTCCATGCCATAGGGGGTATTAGGCATTAGATCCAATGTAGAATTTTGTTTAGTGATAAGGACATACCAGAAAAAGTTGTTGGTGCTAGAAAACTTGACAGACAATTTGCCAATGCCAGAAAAGTCGGCGGCGGCGGCGGCGGCTGGTGGTGGTACTGAGGTTGAAAAATGTGTGATATTCAACTGATATGTCGTTGAATGAGTGATATGTGTCACATTTTAACAGATAGTTAGTTTAATGAATTCAATAGATCGACAAATATGTTGATTTCAATAGATAGTTGTGCTTTTAATAAATTGTGTCATTTCAACCCAAAAAGATTAGAACTTGGGCATTATTCAAAAGATTCAGAAATACACTTATGACTTGAGTGTCCCTATGAGAAACTCTTTAACTTATTTTTTCTTTTTTTGGATGGGCTCTTTAATTTTGTTATGGCTCATTTTTTGAGGGGAAATTACAAGTCGATCCTTTGGACTGGACTTAATACCCATGAGGTCCTGACCCAAAATAATTTATTACATCTTCTCATTTTATCCTTGACAGCCCACATGGTTGATTCTTACTTTCAGCACACGTCATTACCCTGACCCACCATCGCCCCTTCTAGCCATCGTTGATCACTTCCAACCTTTGACAATAACCTCTGGTGACCTCTGATGATCACCTTCGTTGTTACCAGCATCCTCCGACTTCCAATAATATTTTTTTGGCCATTTTTCATCTCCATTACGTCACTACCACCACAACCTCCTCAAATCTGGTGGAAACAAAACAAAATGAGAAGAAAAAAGATAAAGATAATGAAAGAGAAAGACAAAGAGCCATTATCAGAAAATAAATCTCATTATTTTTCACATTTACAGATCAAGACAAATAATCAAAAGTCATATTCAATGACATATTTATCATTAACACATTCAGTGCTAAATTTATCACTGATTGTTTGTAAAAAAAAAAAAAAAAAAAAATTATAAAAGGAAAATCTAGCTATCACCATTACAAATTAACACAAGAATCAAAGATACATTCAGTGATAAATTTATCACTAACTATTTTTAAAAAATTATAGAAGGAAAATATAGCCATCACCATTACAAATGATAAATTTATCAAGTTTAATATAAAATCAAACATATTCAACAAATTTATTGATAAATTTATCACTAATATAAACAACAGATAGGAGCTCTGTATACATCTCAATGCCAACGAGGGTAGTGATATTAGATTGATATCAAAGTTAGTAGATCCACATTGTAATGCCCTCAAATAATTAACAAATGATAACTCTAATTAATCCTTCCAAGTTAAATAATTAGAATTCTCTAGTTGTCACTATACCAATTTGAGGCCACACATACACATGGAACCCCAAAAATAGAAAATCCCTCTTTTATAATTTCAATCTCAAACCCTAACTTCACCAAAAAAACCCCAACTCCCACCATTTATACAAAATGACCAATACTTATGTCAAAACTCATAAAAGAGAGTAGAATATCCCCACCTCAAGAAGAAAAGACGAGCCAAGCAAGAGATGAACTCCAAAGATGCCGAAATCAACTTTCACTCGGATAAAAATAGAGATATTGACAAGCTCCAACTTTTTAATGAAGGAAGGAGGGTAAAGAGACCACTAGATCTAGGTCAAAATGTAGAGAGAGAGAGAGAGAGAGAGAGAGAGAGAGTTCTAGAGTGAGAATGTCACGACTCCATTCCGCCGCTAGTAGAATGGTGCCGTGATGGCTAGTAATCCGAGATTACCGAAGGCCAACTTCCAAGATTCACACACAATCAGAGTATAAATACATGGGGCTCACAAGCACGGAAGCAACATATATAAATGTAATTAGTCAATAAGAGCTGTGCGTAAGTCAAATGGAATGGCATACATCTTTACATAGCTTTATAACTTGAATACGAACAAAGTGAAGTACAAAAACACATCTTGACCAAAAGGCTTCTCAAGCCATCATATACAAAACACAATGAATTACAAGCTAAGAAGCATGATCTTCAAGATGCTACAAAATGCGAATCCAAACAAGTTGCAAAGCACATCTAGGCGTCGTCGCCGTCCTACTCATCACCTACATATATATAGAGAGGGTGAGCTTGGATACTCAGTGAATGGTACAAGTAATAAAGGGTTTGCATAAATGATATACGAGATCTTTAACAAAACAATACGTAATCATAGCTTGTAACAAAACATGGGATGAACCAAGTTCGTTTAACAAATCTTTCAAGCTTCATCAATCACAGTCTTTCAAGGCTTTCAAGTTTCAAGGGATGACATTAACATAGGTGCTACAGAAGCTTAGGGTCCTCTAGCACGTAAGGACTTTCAAAGGTTGCGCTACAAATGCTTATAGTCCCCTAGCACGTACGGACTTTCAAAGATTGTGCTACAAATGCTTATAGTCCCCTAGCACGTACGGACTTTCAAAGTTTGTGCTGCAAATGCTTATAGTCCCCTAGCACGTACGGACTTTCAAAGGTTGTGCTACAAATGCTTATAGTCCCCTAGCATGTATGGACTTTCAAAGATTGTGCTACAAATGCTTATAGTCCCCTAGCACGTACGGACTTTCAAGGATTGTGCTACAAATGCTTATAGTCCCCTAGCACGTACGGACTTTCAAAGGTTGTGCTACAAATGCTTATAGTCCCCTAGCACGTACGGACTTTCAAGGATTGTTATCAAAACCAAAGCTAATACTTGATACACAAAATAGGGATAGTCATTCATGCTCAACAAATACTTTTTGAAACAAAGCAAAGCAAGATTATCAAAACATTATAACATAGCTTTATTAAAAATACCGCTCACTTAGCTCTTCAAACGTCGGGGTCAGGCGAGAGTCCAAGTCCTACAAACACATGGCAAGGTCTACTTGAATGTACTTCTCAAAACAAGTCTTACATGCATACGAATGACCTCGGCGATCCTTCAAAACTAAGTCAAGACAAGGCAAAGCATGCTGAGGTGAAACACTGTTTTACATGTCGGGAAGACATGCTGGGTACCACCAGGTCTTGGCCGAGGTCCCACACCTCCTTGCCGAGGTATGGTCCCGATGGCCACATTCAAGGAAATGAAGTCAGAAAAATCTGGGTTTCCCTCTGCTAAAGAACATAAAGAACATAAACATGAAAAACTTGAAAAACATAAATGCTCAATTACAACTTGTTATTTCCAAATATGGGATTTTCATGCTATGAGTTCAAAAACATGGACCTGGGTACCCATACTTGAAGATCTTATGAAAACAAACACAAAAACATGAATCTTAATGCAAACTTTCGGATCAAATGAGGCTTTTTCTTCAAGAACACATGAATGCCACTTTCTCTCTCTAAACCCAACTTTAAATCAATGCGTGGCCTACAAATCGTGCCCGATCATGCAATGCAGCTAAATGAACAATAAGAACAACAAGTGTAAATCAAGATTCTAACCTCAAAACACGAATCAAACGGTTTGAACTCTAAGGATCAAGCTTCGAAATCTATTCCTTCTCTAAGAACTTCTCTTCCTCTCCTAGAGCTTCTCTCTCCTCAAGAACAAAGACATATAGCAAATGATACATTTCTAGGTCTACCGGCTAACTTAACACTCTGCTGGGACACGTGGCACCGGCTGGTTGACTCTTCTCAAAAGGTGACTGAGTGAAAAGACAAGACTATGACAAAGTGTGCTCAACAAGCAAGACGGTAAGGCACTCCAGCAGATAATAATCTCGGCTAAGAAGGACAACACTTGGCCAAGCGATGTGGCACACCTCGGTCTAGGTCATACCAGTCCAGGAACAAGATCACTTGGGTTCAAGGATAACATCTCGGCCTAGATAATACACATCTCGGGCTAGGTGATGATACACCTCGGCCTAGATAATGACATCTCGGCCAATATGTCAGGGTGCGAGTGGAGGTCAACCAAAGAGATTCCAAGATGGTTCTAGGTGTAAGAGTATCAAAGGAGTGACCTAGGCTTAAGATGACCTCAGCTAAAACTCACACCAAGCAAGGGACAATCATGCACAACACTTAAGCAGAACAAGACAAGATTTACAACGCAAGCTTAATCAAGACAAAAATCATACAAGGCATGTGAGCATGACTAAAATGAAGTGAGGGCTGTTACATCCTACCCCTCTTAAAGAAGTTTGGTCCCCAAACTTAGGTTACCTTGACCCGAAAACAATTTTGGATATCGAACTTTCATTTCTCCTTCCATTTCCCATGTAGCATCCTTGTCGTAATGCTCCTTGCCATTGATATCGATTTGTTCCTCAACCGCTTCACTTGCTTATCAAGAATCCATATCGGCCTCTCCTCATAACCTAAATCTTCATTAGTCCCAATCCCGAAATGGTTAATCACATGCAGGAAATCTCGAATATACTTCCTCAACATCGAAATATGGAACACATTGTGAACTTGACTTAGTTCTGGCAGTAAAGCAAGTCTATAGGGGGCTGGGTTAACCTTCTCAAGAATTTCAAATGGCCCGATGTAACGAGGTGCTAACTTACCTTTCTTCCCAAATCTGGAAACTCCTTTAATTGGCGAAACCTTCAGGAATACAGGATCCCCAACTTCAAATTCCAACTCTCTTCTTCTCTGATCGGCATAACTCTTCTACCAACTCTGAGTAGTTTTGATCCTTTATCGAATGAGCTTAATCTCTCGGTTGTAACTTGAACTAGCTCGGGACCAATCAAAGCTTTATCTCCTACTTCAGTCCAATATATCGGCGATCTGCACTTCCTTCCATACAAAGCTTCGTACGACGCCATGCCAATGCTAGCTTGATAACTGTTATTGTAAGCGAATTCTACTAATGGTAGATGTACTCCCCAACTTCCCTTGAAATCTAACACACATAGTCTGAGCATATCTTCGAGTGTCTGAATCGTTCTTTCTGTTTGTCCATCGGTCTGGGGGTGAAAAGCTATGCTAAACTTCAACTCGGTTCCCAAGGCTTTTTGTAAACTCTACCAAAATCTAGAAACAAACTTCAGATCTCGGTCTGACACAATGGACGTCGGCACTCTATGAAGTCTTACAATCTCATTCATATACAGTACAGCAAGTCGGTCAGCATTGAATGTAGTCTGAACAGGCAAGAAGTGTGCTGACTTTGTTAATCTGTAGACAATAACCCAACTCGAGTCCATACCCTTCTGCGTCCTCGGCAAACTAACCACAAAATCCATGGAGATGTGCTCCCATTTCCACTCAGGAATGGGCAAAGGTTGAAGAAATCCTGTTGGTCTTTGATGCTCTACTTTCACTTGTTGGCAATATAGACACTGAGATACGAACTCGGCTATCTCTCTTTTCATATTCGGCCACCAAAAAGTCTGTTTCAAATCTTGGTACATCTTGGTACTCCCTGGATGAACGGCAAACTTGGAACCATGGACTTCCTGCAAAATCCTATTTTTCAACTCTGGGATGTCGGGCACGCACAATCTTCCTTCAAAGTTGAGTACCTGATTTTCAATGGTATACCCTGACCTTGGCTTAGTGATAATCTCATCAATTACCTTCCTGAAGAATCTGTCTTCCATCTGCCTGGTCCTTATTTCCTCAATGATGGTCGGCTCCACTGAAATCATTGACAAACATGCTGAATTCCCAACTAACTTTCTGCTCAACACGTCGGCCATTGAGTTGGCTTTACCTAGGTGATACTGAATCTGCATGTCGTAATCTTTTAGTAATTCAAGCCATCTTCTCTGCCTCATATTTAGTTCCTTTTGGGTGAACAAGTACTTCAAACTCTTGTGATCTGTGAAAACTTGGCAAGAAGCTCCATACAAGTAATGACGCCAAATCTTCAAAACAAACACCACGGCTGCTAGCTCCAGATCATGGGTAGGATAGTTCTTTTCATGAGGTTTCAATTGACGAGATGCATATGCTATGACTTTACCCCCTTACATTAATACACAACCCAAACCCTTATGTGAAGCATCACTGTAAATTTGGAATTCCTCATTGCCTGTTGGAAGTACAAGAACTAGTGCTGTAACTAACCTCGTCTTCAACTCCTGGAAGGCTGATTCTCTATCCTCGGTCCATTCGTACGCCACTCCCTTTTGAGTTAGTTGTGTTAATGGTACTGCAATCCTTGAGAAGTCCTTCACAAACTTTCTGTAATAACCTGCCAAACCCAAAAAACTACGAACCTCGGACACATTAGTTGGTGTCGGCCAATTCACAACAGATTCAATCTTACTTGGATCAACAGAGATACCTTCTTCAGTAATCACGTGGCCCAAAAATGAGATGCTGGCAAGCCAAAATTCACACTTGCTAAGCTTGGCATATAATTTCCTGTCCCTCAGGGTTTGTAAGGCTAGTCTTAAATGCTTCTCATGCTCATCACCACTCTTGGAATATATCAGTACGTCGTCGATGAAAACAACCACTAACTCATCTAGGTACGGTTTAAAGACTCTGTTCATCAAATCCATGAATGTTGCAGGAGCATTGGTCACTCCGAAAGGCATCACCAAAAATTCGTAGTGGCCATATCTTGTCCGAAAAGCAGTCTTCTCAACATCCTCGGCCTTAACCTTCAGCTGGTGGTAGCTCGACCTAAGATCAATCTTAGAAAAGACCCGTGCCCCTTGTAGTTGATCAAGTAAATCATCAATCCTCGGCAATAGATACTTATTCTTAATGGTCACCTTATTTAGTTCTCGGTAGTCGATACAAAGACGAAGTGTACCATCCTTTTTCTTGACAAATAGAACTGGTGCTCCCCATGGTGAAGTGCTCGGCCTAATGAATCCCTTGTCCAACAATTCTTGTAGTTGTAGTTTCAGTTTCTTGAGTTCGGCTGGGGCCATTCTATAGGGTGCTTTAGAGATAGGTTGGGTTCCTGTCATGACGTCAACCGTAAATTCTATCTCCCTATCGATTAAGTGGCCAGGCAAATCTTTAGGAAAGACGTCGAGGAATTCCTTAACAACTGGTATGTCGGCTAGCTCAACACTTCCATTCAAATCACTTAGTATACTACACAGATAACCTTGACACCCCTTTTGGATCAACTTATAGGCTTTCATGGATGAGATCAAGTAAGGTGGGGATATCACTCTTTTACCCTGGAAAATAACGTTGGCTTGGTTTGGGGGTTTCAGTGTGACACTCTTAGAAACACAATTAATAAATGCATGATTCGTTACTAAACAGTCCATTCCCAATATGACATCAAAGTGAGTTATGTCCAACGGCATCAAATCAACTAATAATTCCACATTCTCAATCATAACAACACATGCTCTATAAATAGACGCAACAATCATAGTTCTTCTAGACGGAGTGGACACAGATAATACCAAATCAAGGGGTTCTAATACCCTGTTCAACTTCTCGGCAAACTTAGTATTCACAAATGAATGAGTAGAACCCGAATCAATCAATATATATGCATCTTGAGAGCAGATTGGAAGTATACCTGACACGACTGTCTCAGCATTCTGAGTGTCCCTTGGTACCAATGCAAAAACTCTGCCCTGCCTAGTCTGTGCCCTCCCGATGTTATTTCTCTGTGCAGAGCCCGAGGTACTCCCATTCTTCTTACCATCGTCAGACCTCGCCTTCGGACAGTCCTTCACACAATGACCCATTTCACCACATTCAAAACAGGCTACTGACGTCCAACGGCAAACTCCGAAATACGGCTTCCCACAACTTGCACACATCGGCTTAGTATTACCTTCCTGGTTTGAGTTGCTGGAGCTGCCCACATTCGCTTTCTTCTTGGCATTAAACGGAACTCGGCGATTATCATAGTTCTGTCTCTTCCTCTGACTTTCTCCTGAGTTCTGATATCGGTTCAAGTTAGCCTCTGCCAGGATGGCCTTGTCCAACACTCCGGCGTAGGGCGGCATGTTAAGCATGTTAACTCGATCTTGTATCGGCCCACAAAGCCCACTTTCAAACTTCCTGGCTTTTCTATATTCATCATCGACCATGTGAGGCGCATATCTCGCCAACTCGGCAAAAGCACGGTCATATTCTGCCACTGTCCTGCTGTCTTGTGTTAGAGTCTGGAACTCTGTAGTCTTACGATCTCGAACACTAAGGGGAAAGTGCTTGTTGTAAAACAACTCCAAAAATCTGGCCCAAGTCAGACCTGGGTTGCTTTCTCGAGTCATCATCCACCATCTTCGTGCGTCGTCGTCTAATGTGAACACGGCCAATGACACCTTCTGGGCATCGGTGCTGGGAAAAATCTCAAACAGTTTCTCCATTTCCAAAACCCACGCTTCAGCTTTCATCAGTTCAATACCCCCAGAGAATCTCGGCGGTTTCATTTTCTTAAACTCTCAGATCAGGCCTATGGTGCCGTCTCCATATAAAGCTTGCTGTGGAGGCACTTGCGGCGCTGGAGAAGGTGGAGGTGGAACTGCATGTCGGCCGTTTATCTGCTCGGCCTGGGTAGAAGTAGTACTAGTGTCTTGTGGCCTAGGTTGTCTCAATTCACGGACCAAACCTTCGACCAGTCTCTCTAATCTATCCAATCTGTCTTCGGGATGATCTCGGCCAACTGGTGGTCTACCCCTCCTCATGATGCTAAGAGTATGCAAAATGTAACTTTAAAACAAAACGATCAAATAACATGCATGCAAATAACAAATGGTCACGCCGAGATGATGCACACATTGTCAAGTAGCAAGCATTATGATGCAATCCTAACATCAATTCTAAGGGAAATCCTATGCTCTTCAGGACTTGAAGTGTGTGAATAATGTACTATAATGAACTCGTGCTCTGATATCATTCTGTCACGACCCCATTCCACCCCTAGTAGAATGGTGCCGTGATGGCCAGTAATTCGAGATTACCGAAGGCCAACTTCCAAGATTGACACAAAATCAGAGTATAAATACATAGGGCTCACAAGTGCGGAAGCAACATATACAAATGTAATTAGTCCATAAGAGCTGTGCGTAAGTCAAATGGAATGGCATACATCTTTACGTAGCTTTACAACTTGAATACGAACAAAGTGAAGTACAAAAACACAGCTTAACCAAAAGGCTTCTCAAGCCATCATATACCAAACACAATGAATTGCAAGCTAAGAAGCATGATCTTCAAGATGCTACAAAATGCAAAACCAAACAAGTTGCAAAGCACATCTAGGCGTCGCCGCCGTCCTGCTCATCACCTACATATATATAGAGAGGGTGAGCTTGGATACTCAGTGAATGGTACAAGTAATAAAGGGTTTGCACGAATGATATCCGAGATCCTTAACAAAACAATATGTAATCATAGCTTGTAACAAAACATGGGATGAACCAAGTTCGTTTAACAAATCTTTCAAGCTTCATCAATCACAGTCTTTCAAGGCTTTCAAGTTTCAAGGGATGACATTAACATAGGTGCTACAAAAGCTTAGAGTCCTCTAGCACGTAAGGACTTTCAAAGGTTATGCTACAAATGCTTATAGCCCCCTAGCACGTACGGACTTTCAAAGATTGTGCTACAAATGCTTATAGTCCCCTAGTAAGTACGGACTTTCAAAGGTTGTGCTACAAATGCTTATAGTCCCCTAGCATGTGAGGACTTTCAATGGTTGTGCTACAAATGCTTATAGTCCTCTAGCACGTACGGACTTTCAAGGATTGTGCTACAAATGCTTATAGTCCCCTAGCACGTACAGACTTTCAAAGGTTGTGCTACAAATGCTTATAGTCCCCTAGCACGTACGGACTTTCAAGGATTGTTATCAAAACCAAAGCTAATACTTGATACACAAAATAGGGATAGTCATTCATACTCAACAAATACTTTTTGAAACAAAGCGAAGCAAGCTTATCAAAACATTATAACATAACTTTATTAAAAATACCGCTCACTTAGCTCTTCAAACGTCTGGTCAAAGAGAGTCCAAGTCCTACAAACACATGGCAAGGTCTACTTGAATGTACTTCTCAAAACAAGTCTTACATGCATACGAATGACCTCGGCGATCCTTCAAAACTAAGTCAAGACAAGGCAAAGCGTGCTGAGGTGAAACACTATTTTACATGTCGGGAAGACATGCTGGGTACCACCAGGTCTTGGCCGAGGTCCCACAACTCCTTGCCGAGGTGTGGTCCTGACGGCCACATTTAAGGAAATGAAGTCGGGAAAATCTGGGTTTCCCTCTGCTGAAGAACATGAAGAACATAAACATGAAGAACTTTTTTTTAGGGTGAATAAGACATAGATAAAAGAAAAACAGAGAACTACACAACTACAAGGGGCATACCCCAGGGCCTAGCAAGAGCTATACAAACCAGCAGACCCAAGAACCAAGACCACCAAACACGGACCAAATAAAAAGCAATCTAGAAATTAAAAGAAAAGGAGAACAGGAACATAATCATGATAAAAGTTTAGAACCCAAAAGATATGTTCATGAGCCGCATACATATGAATGAGGGCCATGAACACATCCCAGCGACAAACCAAGTATGAGCCAAAACCAGTCCACACACACCAAAAACCAACCATCTGCAGACACAAAACTAAAAACCATGCACATCCCGCACGGCTAGGCCAAAAAAAGAAATCACAGCCAAAACCAACTAGAATCCAAATATAGAGTGATAAAACAAAAATAGGGATAAAAGAAAGACAAGTTGCCACAAAGGCGCTACAAGCAGCCAGCAACACAGAACTCAAACATTGTAGTAGACCGGCGCTAATAGCAGCCAACAACACGGACCAGCCAACTCGACACACTGAAATGCCAAGAACCTGTAATTCACCAGAACAGCAGCCACCAAAGACGTGACAAGACTGCCATCCCATGCCACCCGATACATGCTCATACATTATAGTAAACCCTGTAGGAACAGTCCCGAGTGAGTACCTCCAGCAAGCAAAATACAATCTACTAGAATATAATACAAAAACAGGAAAGCCCTCAATATAGGATCTCACTCCACTCGACCCACAATATAGGGACTCACTCCACTCAACTTGTGCTTCCTTACCCTGCATATAAAGAATTACAATATATATTAACATTAGCAAAAAATTATAGAAGCTGACTACTCTTAACCCACAAGTGAAGTGAAATATTTATAGATCTCTCATCACTCAACCCTCAATTACATAGATGAATCCACAGTGAAATCTCACACCACTTGGCCCACAATTTAGGAACTCACACCACTCAACATTGCGCTTCCTTACCCTGCAAATAAAAACTATAATATATAGAATCATTAGCAAAATGGAAGATGGCTCACACCACTCGACCCTCATGTGAAGTGAATATTTTAAAATGCTCTCATCACTCAACCCTCAAAATGGACCATAGTGAAATTTGGATATAACCTGCACAAAACCAAACCATTAACCAAATCACTCCATGTTGCTCACCACCACTCAACCCACATATATTGAACTTGCATCACTCAGCAGCCCTCCCATATCTGAGAATATGGGGCTTCATAATTGTTGCTGGTAGATTCCATTGATCCAGGAACCAGCTATCCCCTGCGGATCTAGTCAAATTCTTAACAGATAGCATTCTATTTCTCACCATTTGGATAACAGTTTTAATAACCACCTCTTCAGGTTTAAATTCCTTGTTAAAAACACGGTTATTTCTCTCAATCCAGATGTGATAAATGGAACACAAGAAAGCATTGCTAAGGATATTGGCCCTAAAGGATTTTCCCTTAGCCTCATTTGTAACATGTGTGACAATATCAGACCAATCAAAGTCAGGCCATTGTATGTTACATTTGACTTCAATAGCACTCCAGATCCTGTGGAAAAAAGGGCATTTGAAGAAAAGATGGGAATGGTTTTCCTCAGAGGTAAGGCAGAAAAGGCATTGAGAATGAGGGGCTAAACCAAACAAAAGTAACCTATCACCAGTGTATAGTTTGTTATGGAGAGCAACCCAAACTATAAAACTGACTTTAGGAATTCTGTGAGGGCCCCAAAGGAGTTTGTGCCATTCCACTTTACCAAACCTACTTCTCCAATGATCCCAAGCTGATTTAATGGAAAACTTATCATCAGTAGTAAGTTTCCAAGTAACATGATCAGTCAAAGAAGGGTTAGGCTTACAGCAATCAGGAGTGGATGAGATCAGCTCCTGAATTTCCCAAAAGTTAGGAACAGGCCACTTCCAAGAATGACCCTCAATAATTTGACTAACTTTAGTCTCACTATTGAGACAAGAATCATACATAATTCTGTCCCCAAAATTGTTCCATAGAGGTCCAAGCGGATGCCAATTGTCAAACCAAAGAAACGTAGTCTCCCCACAACCAACTTTGTGAGTGATAAGAGGAGATATACAATTCCTAAGAGACAGTAATTTCCTCCAGACCCAGGATGGGTCAGCAGGAATTTTAACTCTCCAAAAACTTTTACCCTTGAGTAAGTATGATTTCACCCACTGACACCACATAGAAACCTCACCCCCCGAGAAGAGGTACCAAATGTGCTTAGCTATTGCAGCTTTATTCCATGTATCAAGAGACTTAAAACCAAGACCCCACTCATTTTAGGAGCACACACATGATCCCACGCAATCTTGGCACTGTGAGATTTGAGATCACTACCAGACCAAAGGAAAGCCCTAAGAATGCTCTCAATTTCCCTAATAACCTTCTTAGGGAGGATGAACAGAGAAGCCCAATAAACTTGCATGGAAAAAAGAATGGATTGAATAAGCTGGCTTCTCCCAGCATAGGACAAGGATCTGTTGGTCCAACTCTTCACTCTTTTGGTGATCCTATCAATAAGAGGAGCACAGTCAGTTGCCCTCAACTTAGTAGTAATAAGAGGAACACCAAGATACTTAACAGGAAGATTACCCTCTGTAAAACGGGCAATACCAAGAATGGAAGCACGAAGCTCCATCTCACAGCCAGAGAAGTAAATGTTACTCTTGCTAGGATTAGGAGTAAGGCCAGAAAGACTAGAGAATTCCTCAAGGCCTTCCATAATAAGCTTAACAGTAGGCACATCACCTCTGCTAAAGATCATGAGATCATCAGCAAAGCAGAGGTTAATGATCTTAGTTTTCTCACATCTCCAATAGAACTTGAACATAGGATGCATAGATTTTTCAGCCAAGATTTTGGCAAGGATTTCCATGGCTAAAACAAACAAATAAAGGGATAAAGGATCCCCTTGGCGTAAGCCTCTAGCCCCTTTGAAATACCCGTGGAGACTCCCATTAATACAAATTGAGAAGGTGGGACTAGTAATACATGCCTGGATCCAAGAGATCATGACAGGGGGAAAGGCCATGGCTTTAAGAATATCAATGATGAACTCCCATCTCACACTATCATAGGCTTTCATGATATCCACTTTCATGGTACACTTAGGAGTAGGAGACTTCCTATGATACCCTCTCATAAGCTCTTGAGATAAGAAAATATTATCCGATATTCTCCTATCTTGAACAAAAGCTGATTGAACAGGGTCAATAAGATCAGGGAGAACAGTTTTAATCCTGTTAGCAATGATCTTCGCAATGCATTTGTAAATGGTATTACAACAAGAGATGGGTCTAAAGTCCCCAACTTTGACAGGGTTAGGGACCTTGGGAATGAGAGCAATAATGGTGCTGTTGACAGCGGAAAGAAGCTTTCCGAACTCAAAAAAGGTTCTTATAGCTTGAGTAACATCTCTTCCCACAATATCCCAAGATCTTTTAAAAAACCCAGCAGAGAAGCCATCAGGGCCAGGGGCCTTATTAGCTTTCAGGGACCAAAAGGTGTCCTTAATTTCTTTATCAGACACAGGACTGGCAAGCAATATCGACTGGTCAGCAGAAAGTTTAGACTTAACCAGAGACTGGATTCTGTCAAAACCATTGTAATGGTCATCAATAGGAGTACCAAATAAACCAGAGAAAAAGTTAATAAAAGCATTTTGGATGTCGCCAGGATTTGTAGATCTTTGGCCATCCAAAATTTCCAAGCTTAAAATTTTACCCCTATTGATGTTACCCTTAATGGTTTTGAAGAAGAAGTTCCTATTTCTATCACCCTAACTAAGCCACTGTATTCTAGATTTCTGGTGAGCCAGACTCTCCTCAACACTCAAAAGATCAACGTGGTTGTTTAAAAGTGGTTCTTTCAAGTTTTTGCAAAGAGATCCTTATCCAACTTCAATTGAATGGAGTGAAGCTCAGCTCTGGAAGTATGGACACGGGTAGTAATATCACTAAAATCTTTCTTATTCAAAGCCTTAAGTGCAGGTTTTAGGTTCTTGAGCTTCTGACACACTCTAAACATAGGGACACCCTGAATGTATTGGTTCCAAATTGTGGAGACCATAGATGGAAAATCCTCATGGTCAGCCCAAAATTCAAAATATTTAAAAGGTTTTTTTAAAAGAACGCACTTTATCAGAGATGTTAACCACAGCAGGGGAATGATCAGATACACCAGAAGGCAAGAATGTAGCAAATGAGGCAGGAAAAGCATCAAGCCAAGCCTCATTTACTAACACTCTATCAATCTTAGAAGCAATATAATCCCCACTAGTGCGCTTATTAGCCCAAGTGAATTGGCAACCCCCATAGGAGAGATCAACCAACTCAGCTTGCAAGATATGGGAATTAAACTCCTCCTTGTCCTTAGACCAATTAGCGGAACCCCCCGATTTTTCATAAGGAAACCTAATGGCATTGAGATCCCCCAAGATAACAAGAGGGGTGTTGGACTGATGGGACATGGTGACCATGTTTTCAAAAAAATCCTTTCTAACCTCATGTGTATTATCAGCATAAACAAAACATACTCTGAACAGATAATCAGTAGATACGTCATGCACTTCACAAAAGATATACTGTTCAGAGGCATTTAACAGTTTAACCTTACAAAAATCTGCATCCCAACAGACACAAATACGCCCAGTTTTAGAAGGTTGTGAGTTTGTCAAAAAGGGCCAGTTGTTTACACCAGAGGAAAAAATCTAACGTTCATTTATAGCTTTTATTTTAGTTTCCAAAATGCCCAAAATTTTAATGTCTTCCTGCAACAAAAATTTCCTAACTTCTTTATGTCTATGGGGATTGTTAAATCCTCTGACATTCCATGATGCTATTTTTAAAGACATGGTAGACATTCAAAAATATAAAACCCACAAACCAGCAAAGCTGGAGTTACCTGTGTTTCTTCCTTTGGCTTTTGTTGCCCTTGCCAGAGGTATTACTTTTTCCACTCGAGCCAGCTTGGGCTTGTTTCTTTGTTTGAGCTGTATTTGGGGTAGATTCCACAAGCTGCTCCACTCTGGCTATCAGATCTGTATCATGAGGTAGGACGAGGCTTGTAATTTCAACCAATTCCTGCTGAAGGGTCCTCAAATCCTCCATACTGTCTTCCTTTGGATCTCCATGTTTAGGGCATAAACCCTCTCCATGAGTTTGATCAAATAGTCCTTCATTGGAATCCACCTAGACTTGTGCTTCTTGTTGACTCTGACCCTCAACAGGCTTTGGCAAACCCTCCTCAATTATCTCCTTAGCATTTGCTGGGTTCTGTGTCCCATCCTCTTGTGGATTTTCATGGATTTCTGACACCGTTGGCAAATCAGGGATACCCACTTTCCTCTTACCCTTAGCTAACACTTTTTCCCAGCCTGGATCCGGATTATTCTCTGTCTCTTTTTGGATGTTGATTAGAGCTACAACCTGTGTTTTCACACACTTAGTGGTATCATGCCCAAACACTAGACAGTGCTCACATTTCGGGGGGAGACCTTGGTATTCAACTTGAACCACTGCATCTACTCCTTCGCAGTTCACCTTAAACATCGCAGGTAAAGTAGAGGTTGCTTCTACTTCGACACATACCCTTGCAAAAGACACTCTACTTCCTCGTTCTGTTAGCTGGTCCATAAACAACGGGACACCCACAGCACTGGCGATTCGGCTTAAGCCATCACTGTCCCAATACTCGAAAGGGACATTGTAAAACTTAGCCCACACAGGAACTGTGGTAGCCTTTTCTTTAGTCAGCCTCATCATACGGGTCCACTTTTTCAGAAACAGATTGGAACCACCTATGTACCAGGGCCCTCCCTCTAGAACAGTACTGCAACACTCAGGACTTTCAAATATGAAAAAGCTGAAACCCTCACCATTTGCTAGGACCTCTTTCAGACCCTTATTTTTCCATAATCCGAAGGCACTATTCCTCAAATAATTGTAGGGTACCCCCTTGTCAAGGAAATAACCCACCAAACATGAGTCCCATTTTTCTAACGGGTTAGGCCGTAGAGGTAAATTGACACTGACATAACCATCACTCCGGACAGGGGGGACATACCTTAATGGAACGCTAGATCGCGTTGATGAAGCAGCTACATCAGCCCAGGTTTTTGTAGCACCCCCTGGGGTACCACCTCCGTACCCTCTGCCTCCTCTTCCACCTCTGTAGTTCGAAGCTCCTCCCCTCCTAGAGACCATCCCCTCTCGATCCTCTATAGTTTCAGTACCAGGAACAGGTATTTCAGCAAAGATTTGCTCGCCTTCGTCATGGACACCCACATCCTCCTTGTCCATACCGATTGGTGTATCGATCTGTTGTTCTCCATGGCCCTTAGCATCATTTCTGTTACGGGCAACCAAGATGCTGTCCTTTAGGTTTTGAAACATCGGAGTCTCACCTTCCAGTCGATCGGACCATCGAGATGCCGATGGAGGATCTTCTAGGGTAGACGGGGTCTGAAACGAAGGATATGGTCCTTCATTCTTGCCAATCGTTCGGCTACTCGTTGAAAATCCATTGGATCCACCATAGCCCCTCTTCAATCTTTCTGATTTAGGGTTTCCACCGAACCCTCAACGGTGATTGACTTCTCAGTGGTCACGACAGTGGTAGCGATGGTCTCCTCATTTTGATCCATGTTTATCTCACTCAAAATATCAAACTTGTTACTCACAAACCCTAGTGTATCTTTTAAGTTTCTCTCAACTGAATCTAACGCATTCATAACACTCACCCGTTCACTAGATTGGTTCTCGGAACTAGACACCACATTAACTCCAAGCATCATATTCAATGAGGAATTGAAACCCTAGAAACACAGGTTTCTAGAGAGATGCAGGAGCTTCTCACTCTAACCCATGATAACTCTTCCACAGGTTAACATGAAGAAATTGAAAAACATAAATGCTCAATTACAACTTGTTCTTTCCAAATTTGGGATTTTCATGCTATGATTTCGAAAACATGGACCTGGGTACCCATACTTGAAGATCTTATGAAAACAAACATAAAAACATGAATCTTAATTCAAACTTTCAGATCAAATAAGGCTTTTTCTTCAAGAACACATGAATGCCACTTTCTCTCTCTAAACCCAACTTTAAATCAATGCGTGGCCTACAAATCGTGCTCGATCATGCAATGCAGCTAAATGAACAATAAGAACAACAAGTGTAGATCAAGATTCTAACCTCAAAACACGAATCAAACGGTTTGAACTCTAAGAATCAAGCTTGGAAATCTATTCCTTCTCTAAGAACTTCTCTTCCTCTCCTAAAGCTTTTCTCTCCTCAAGAACAAAGACATATAGCAAATGATACATTTCTAGGTCTACCGGCTGACTTAACACTCTGTTGGGACACGTGGCACCGGTTGGTTGGCTCTTCTCAAAAGGTGACTGAGTGAAAAGACAAGACTATGACAAAGTGTGCTCAACAAGCAAGACGGTAAGGCACTCCGGCAGATAATAATCTCGGCTAAGAAGGACAACACTTGGCCAAGCGATGTGGCACACCTCGATCTAGGTCATACCAATCTAGGAACAAGATCACTTGGATTCAAGGATAACATCTCAGCCTAGATAATACACATCTCGGGCTTCGTGATGATACAACTCGGCCTAGATAATGACATCTCGGCCAATATGTCAGGGTGCGAGTGGAGGTCAACCAAAGAGATTCGAAGATGGTTCTAGGTGTAAGAGTATCAAAGGAGCGACCTAGGCTTAAGATGACCTCGGCTAAAACTCACACTAAGCAAGGAACAATCATGCACAACACTTAAGCAGAACAAGACAAGATTTACAATGCAAGCTTAATCAAGACAAAAATCATACAAGGCATGTGAGCATGACTAAAATGAAGTGAGGGCTGTTACAGAGAAGCTCTCAACTTAGGGTTTTGGAAAGTTTTAGAGAGAGAAATGACAGAAAAGTGATTTAAAATGTCACTTTCGCGATCTGATATACGTACAGCCTGCTTGAGCGGAGAGTTTGACGCTTGATCGTCAGACACATGAATTTAACCCGCTTAAGTGCAATGTAGGCCGCTCGAGTGCCAAGACACAACAGCAAGGCATAACCCGCTCGAGCGCAAAGATACCCGCTCGAGCGTAGAATACACTCGTCCAATATTTACAGACTTCAGACAGTCGCTTGAGTACCAGAAGGGCCGCTAGATCTTAAACCCGCTTGAGCGTAAGAAATTCCGCTCGAGTGTGAAAAACACTTCTGCAGTATTTTTGCAGACACTCAAAATATTGAATGATTACAAACCCCGCTCGAACGGAAGACCAAAATTTTAGGCAACAAGTTTCTAGACTAACAACCAACCAACCTGTTCTGAACACGCCCAAGACATTCCAAAACTCAAATTTAAAGGGTAAGAAGAGGAAAAGACAAAAACAACAACATTAAACCACAAGACTCGAGTCCGAAACACCATAAAGGTCGAGTTAGAAACCGGGATCGCTATAACCTCCCCCCCTTAAAGAATTTCGTCTCCGAAATTACAATTTAAGTTCAAAATCAACGTTTGGTCATTCCCAACTATGTTATTCTTACAAATCCAATACCATGACCCATCCTCCGGTCATTCATTTTCACCGACTCGATACACGAGCTTCATATTGAAACGAAATTCACAATTTCCAAAACATTAACAATGTTTAATTAAAAATTCAGATTTTCAAAAAGTGCACATGGCATATACAATGCTCCTAAGGGAATGCATGTGATATTCCGTATTCCCAAACGTATGCAATGTTTACAATAAACTCATGTTTCCAAGATAACCATAACATATACACTGTTCTCGTAATTTAAACATATACAATGTTCATATTCTTCATTAACAACAATTACAATCTCAACACTAAGTTATACATTAGCAAACAAGTCCAGATAGTTCTCTCGGACTTCCATTTCACATTCCCAAGTCGCTTCTTCAACTCCGTGATGTTTCCACAATACCTTGACCAAGGGAATCATCTTGCCTCGCAAGACTTGGTCCCGTCTATCCAAGACCCTCACCGGTCTCTCCTCATATGAAGCATCCTCATCTACCTTTACGTCGGTCCAATCCAATACATGCGATGGATCCGGCTCGTACTTCCGAAGCATACTAAAACACGTCATGCACTCCAGACAACTGCGACGACAATGCTAAACGGTAGACAACCTCTCCAATCTACTCAAGGATCTCAAAAGGGTCGACAAACCGAGGGGACAACTTCCCACTCTTCCCAAACCTCATCAAACCCCGTCTAGGCGATATTTTCAAAAAGACGTGATCACCCACCTCGAATGACAAAGGTCTCCTTCTACGGTCGGCATAACTCTTTTGGCAACTCTGGGCCGTAACCAACCTCTTACGAATGAGAGCTACCTTCTTAGTTGTTTCCCAAACCAACTCCGGGCCTAACAAAGGTGCATCACCCACCTCAGCCCAACACACTGGAGATCTACACGGTTGGCCATACAAGGCCCCAAACAGTGCCATATCAATACTCGATTGGAAACTGTTGTTGTAGGCAAATTCCACTAAGGCTAGGGGTCTCTTCTACAACCCTTTAAAGTCAAGGACACAACCTCGAAGCATATCCTCAAGGATTTGAATAGTGCGTTCGGACTGCCGATCAGTTTGAGGATGATAAGCCGTGCTAAAAGTCTATCTAGTGCCCAAGGCACTCTGCAAACTCTGCCACAACCTAGCAATAAAACGCGGATCTCTATCTGAGACAATCGACACTAAGACCCCGAGCAACCTCACTATGTCCGGAACATACAAGTCGGCAAGGTAATCTACCGAATCTCTTATGCGCATAGGAATAAAATGCGCTAACTTGGTCAACCGGTCCACTACCATCCAAATGGCATCACTACCCTGGTGAGTCCTCGGAAGACCCACCACAAAATCCATTGTAACGTGCTCCCATTTCCACTCGGCTATAGACAAGGGTTGCAACAAACCCGCTGGTCTCTGATGCTCGGCTTTCACTTGTTGACAAGTAAGGTACTTCCATACAAACGCTGCCACATCCTTCTTCATACCTCTCCACCAAAACTGGCGACTCAGATCATGATATATCTTCGTGCTCTCCGGATGCACCGTAAGGCATGAATGGTGGAACTCTCGGAGTACTTCCTCTCAACAAGACTCTGGTACAAACAAATGGTCTCGGTACCTCACACTCAAGTCAGGATACACAATCAAACCCTTCTCTACCTTCCCATTAGAGATCTTCTCCCGGAGGGATTCTACCCCAAAGTCACCTTTCTGTGCCTCTAACACTTGGTTCACAAGTGTAGGTTGTGCAACTACAGAAAACAAAGCTGTAGACTCAACAGACTAGCCCAAACACAAGTCAAACTCACCAAGAGCACCCAACATTTCCCATTCTCGGATAGTAATACTAGCTACATCTCTAATGGACTTTCTAAAAAGGGCATCGGCCACAACATTGGCCTTTCCCGGATGATAATGCAATTCGAAGTCGTATCTTCTGTGAACTACATCCACCTTTTCTGCCTCAAATTCAAGTCTTTCTGTGTAAACAGATACTTCAGACTCTTATGATCCGAGAACACCTCGAATCTCTCACCATATAGATAGTGCCTCCAAATCTTCAAGGCAAAAATCACAGCCGCTAACTCTAGGTCGTGAGTAGGATAGTTCATCTCGTGTGTTTTTCAATTGACGTGAGCCATAGGCTACAACCTTCCCTTCTTGCATCAACACACAACCCAAACCCTCTTGTGAGGCATCACAATACACTACATAACCCAAACCCCTCTCCGGAATAATCAAGAATGGAGCGGTGGTAAGTCTAACTTTAAGTTCTTGGAACGACTTTTCACAAGTCTCACTCCACACAAATTTGACCATTTCCGCATCATTCTAGTCAAAGGTGAAGCTAGCCTGGAGAAATCCTTAACAAATCAACGGTAATACCTGGCCAACCCCAATAAACTACAGATCTCAAAGACATTCTTAGGTTGTGCCCAATCCTGCACTGCCTCTATCTTGGACGAATCTATGGTCACCCCTTCCCCGGATACCACATGGCCTAAGAACTTAACCTTTCTTAGCTAGAACTTAACCTTTCCTAGTAATTCAAGGACCACTCGCAAGTCTTTCTCATGCTCCCCCTTAGAAGGTGAATAAATCATAACGTCATCCACAAAGACGACTACGAAATGGTCTAAGAACTCTCGGAAGATCCAGTTCATCAAGTCCATGAACACAGCTGGTTAGCCCAAAGGGCATCGGTTAGCTCAAAGGGCATCACTAGAAACTCATAATGGCCATACCACATACGGAATGCCATCTTCGGGATATCCCCTTCCCTGACTCTCAACTGATGGTAACCCGATCTAAAATCTATCTTAGAGAAACAGCGGGATCCTTTCAACTGATCAAATAGATCATTTATATGAGGCATATGGTACTTGTTCTTAACCGTAACCTGGTTCAATTTTCGATAATCAATACAAAGTCTCAAAGTCCCATCTTTTTTTTTAGCAAAGAGGGCCGGTGCTCCCAAAGGCGAAGTACTAGGGCGAATAAAACCCTTATCTAAAAACTCCTGGAGTTGAATCTTCAAATCACTCAACTCAGCTGGGGCAAAACGATACAGTGCCATGGAAATCGATGCCATGCCAGGCACTAAGTCAATAGAGAACTCGATCTCTCTATGGGGTGGTAAACTCACAAGATCCTCAGGAAAAATGCCCGAGTACTCACAAACTACTCTTAGCAACTTAGTCTGAGTCTTATCACACTCACTACTCATAAAGCTAGTGAAGAGATAGCTAAGCTCACTCCGCCCTCGCGGATCATACACCGGTGGTAAAACCCTACCAACCCGATCTCCCAAGCAATGAAAACAGTCACTGCTCAAGGTACATACAGTAACCCTCTGACGGTAGCAATCTATAACAGCCCGGTATAACGATAACCAGTCCATACCCAAAATCACATCAAGTCCAGACATATCCATCAATACAAAAGAAAATAGAAGTCAACGATCGACGACCTCTATATCACAGTCCCAAAACCCTTGTTTCAAAACCATCTCGCCCCCAATAGGTGATACAACACAAATAAGAGATGCTAATTATGCCAACTCCAATCCCAAAACAGATGCAAATACAGAAGATATAAACGAATGGGATGTACCCGTATCAATTAACACATTAGCAATCGAGTTGCAAAACAAAAAGGTACCTCTCACAACAGATGGAGCTGGTACAAGATTCTGCGTCGTAACCACGTACACGTACCCTGTAGGCCTCTGATCTACCTATTTACCTTTCGGAGCATAAAACTATTGCATAGACTGAGCCGAAGAGGCTCCCAGATTGGCCCTTGAGGCCTGAACCGATTGTGCTGGTTGGTAACTCTGTGTCTGCTTCGAAACAGACACACCAGATGTGCCACCCAACTGTGGGCAAAACCTCTTCAGGTGCCCCGCCTACTCACACTGATAACAAGTGAGCGGCTGGCCTCTGCCCTAACTCCGGCCCTGAGAATGAGCCGAAGACGATGCTATACGCTTGCCTCCTCCTCTCTGGGGGCAAGCTGGAGACTTGTGGCCCAACTAACCACATTTAAAATAGGTGATGTCTCCCTGACCGTCTCTCCCAAAACCCAAACTCGGTACTGAAAAGGTAGATCCAGAATGCACTCCTTGGGACTGCTGAGGGTTAGAACCCCTCTGCCTCTTACCGTCTCCTGACCATCCTGACTCCTCTTAGAGCTCCTCATCCTCTCTTCCCCCGCATGCATGGGCTTCAGCCTCTACAAGGCGTCCATAATCGCCAATCATGGACCCGGCAACTCGAAACATGAGTCCGGTCCTTAACTTCTTCTCGAACTCTAGACATTGGCGTTCCTCCGTTGCCACCAACTCCGATGCAAATCTAGACAAACTAGTAAAAGTGGCCTCGAACTCCGCCACTGGTGTATTCAGTTGTTTGAGCTGACAGAACTGGTCCCTCAACGCCTGCACTTGATTCTCAGCTCGGATAATGTCCATAGATTCCCTCAATGCTTCGGCCATTTCACGGGCTAAGGCGCCCATGGCCTGCTGACCTGCTGGCTCGGTCACGTTGGCCTGACCAAGTCCTTCTTTCTGTGCCGAAATTTCATCCGGTATAGGCATCTCCTATCTCCTAGGCCTACCACGCCTACCATTACGACCTCGTCCTGACATCCTAATAAAGGTAACAAAGACATTAGCATATTTACAAATGTGTTGAATCTATTTCACTCGCATCCTAAAACGATGGACAATTGTAATTCACTCCACATAATCACATAAGCACTTATGAATTTCATTTCCAGATAATGACCGTCCCGTAGCGTTACTAGAGTTCCAGTTAGAAACAACAGTGATCAAGTGTCTTTCCAACAGGACTCCCAAAAACCCATGGACGCGATCAACATCCTAGAAACTAAATCCCATACTCATTTAGTCACATAAACATGTTATCACATAAGTACATAATATTACACTTAAGTCTCTAATAAGCGAGACAAACCCATTGTGGTACTAACCACTTCCCACGTACCCAAAGTATTCAAACCCGGTACGCTCTGATACCAAGTTGTAATGCCCTCAAAAAAAACATAAATCAACCATTCATACAATCCATAGACATAGGAGAATTTATATATATATATATATATATTCATTCATTAGAGTTTGCTTTACAGAAATATTACATGTTAACAACAAAAGAATGCCCTACGGGCTTACAGCTTTCCAAATCATCGCTTGGTTACAACAAAAGTAGAGTCCTAACTGTATACATAAAAAGCCCTCGGCTTAGATTTACATTTAACCACTAAACAAAGATAATCAAAACAGAGCCTTCAACTCCTACACCTCTCAATCTAAGCCCTTGAAGGTGGCATATCACCTGTACATGAAAATGATGTCCCAAGTAGGGTGAGCCAATGCCCAGTAGAGATATGCCAAACAACATATGGGAGTTAACTAAAACATTAGCATTCGATAAATGTTTAACATTCGTAAAGCAACTTATATCACTTCCATGGCCAATCAAACATTGACATCCTTATTTCAATCCATTTCCAATTATTTAACCGGATCAAGGCATAACATAGTTCAATATTACCCAAACAATCCAAGATGAGACTATAACTTACATTTTCAATACTTCAATCATGAACATCATTCACACACTTCTATTCACTTCCAATATCTTGCCATTTTACGGAACTTCGTCTGAGGGAATCAGCACCCAAATATATATATGAAAGGTTTCGGGACTTTCACCCTGGACATTCCGACCAACTTAATTATCAATGGAGTCCGTCTCCTATCTCCTCCCAAACAATGGAGTACATCCCCTATCTCCTCCCAAACAATATACATATACAATGTATTTAAACACGTTGTCATATACAATGACTAATTCAATCACATATACAATGTGTCAATCCAACTGTCATATTCAATGACATAATCCAATTGATTAGTTTCAATTTACCTAATCATCATGCAATCTCTACAACAATCATGACTATCTTCCACCGATAGCCCCAAACAGTTATTTCTAAATAGATAAATAATTTATCAAACAGATAATTTATCACATTTTCCATAGGTGAGTGATTTATCAATCCAACTACACCAGTTAATCACAATCTTACCCAACTTCATAATTCCATATTGATTTCATCAATTATACAAATACTTTACATAATGCAAATTAGGGCATTTTTCTCTTTTTTTCAAATGTTGCACCCAAGGTCAAATTCCACCCATTATACACAATAACCTCATTTTGAGACCACACATACACATGGAACCCCAAAAATAGAAAACCCCTCTTTTATAATTTCAATCTCAAACCCTAACTTCACCCAAAAACCCCAAATCCCACCATTTATACAAAATGACCAATACTTATGTCAAAACTCATAAAGGAGAGTAGAATATCCCTACCTCAAGAAGAAAAGACGAGCCAAGCAAGAGATGAACTCCATGGACACCGAAATCAACTTCCACTCGGATTAAAATAGAGATCTTGAAAAGCTCTAACTTTTTAATGAAGGAATGAGGGTGAAGAGACCACTAGATCTAGGTCAAAATACAGAGAGAGAGAGAGAGAGAGAGAGAGAGTGTGTGTGTGTGTGTGTGTGTGTGTGTGTGTTCTAGAGTGAGAAGCTCTCAACTTAGGGTTTTGGAAAGTTTTAGAGAGAGAAATGGCAGAAAAAGTGATTTAAAATGTCACTTTTGCGATTTGATATACGTACAGCTCACTTAAGCGGAGAGTTTGACGCTCGAGCGTCAAAAACATGAATTCAACCTGCTTGAGCACAATAAAGGCCGCTCGAGTGCCAAGATACAATAGCAATGCACAACCCGCTCGAGCGCAAAGATACCCGTTCGAGCGTAGAATACACTCGTCTAGTATTTTACAGACTTCAGACAGCCGCTCGAGCGCCAGAAGGGCTGCTAGATCTCAAACTTGCTCAAGCATAAGAAATGCCGCTCGAGCGTAAAAAACACTTCTGCAGTATTTCTGTAGACGCTCAAAATATTGAATGATTGCAAACCTCGCTCGAGCGCAAGAATACCCGCTCGAGCGGAAGACCAAAATTCGGGACAACAAGGTAACAAACCAACCTTTTCTGAACACGCTCAAGACATTTCAAAACTCAAATTCAAAGGGTAAGAAGAGGAAAAGACAAAAACAACAACATTAAACCACAAGACCCGAGTCCGAAACACCATAAAGGTTGAGTTAGAGACTGGGATCACTATAACAGTAAAGGCGAGTGGATATTTTGTGAGTGCAAGACTCTTTTGTTTTGTTTTTATGTCTTGACAAGCTAAGGGCTTTGTGTATTGGTTCGATAACCATTTATTTATAATCGGGCTTAATCCTTAAACTTGTAGCCCGACATCTATTATTTTGTGTTTGCTTATTTTATATTATCTGTCTCACATGCTGTAGATTTGTACTTAGAGGAGATTGAATATGGAGTTGCATGTGGACCTTTCTTGTAAATCTCTTATATGAGGTTATTGTGTATAATGGGTGGAATTTGGCCTTGTGTGCAACATTTTAAAAAAAGAGAAAAATGCCCTAATTTGCATTATGCAAAGTATTTGTATAATTGATGAAATCAATATGGAATGATGAAATTGGGTAAGATTGTGATTAAATGGTGTAGTTGGATTGATAAATCACTCATCTATGGAAAATGTGATAAATTATCTGTTTGATAAATTATTTATCTATTTACAAATAACTGTTTTGGGGCTATCGGTAGAGGATAGTCATGATTATTGTAGAGATTGCATGATGATTAGGTAAATTGAAACTAATCAATTGGATTATGTCATTGAATATGACGGTTGGATTGACACATTGTATATGTGATTGAATTAGTCATTGTATATGACAACGTGTTTAAATATATTGTATATGTATATTGTTTGGGAGGAGATAAGGGATGTACTCCATTGTTTGGAAGGAGATAGGGGATGGACTCCATTGATAATTAAGTTGGTTGGAGTGTCCAGGGTGAAAGTCCCGAAACCTTTTATATATATATTTGGGTACCGATTCCCTCGGACGTAGTTCCGTAAAATGGCAAGATATTGGAAGTGAATAGAAGTGTGTGAATGATGTTCATGATTGAAGTATTGAAAATATAAGTTGTAGTCTCATCTTGGATTGTTTGGGTAATATTGAACTATGTTATGCCTTGATCCGGTTAAATAATCGGAAATGGATTGAAATAAGGATGTCAATGTTTGATTGGCCATGGAAGTGGTATAAGTTGGTTTACGAATGTTAAACATTTTTCGAATGCTAATGTTTTAGTTAACTCCCATATGTTGTTTGGCATATCTCTACTGGGCATTTGCTCACCCTACTTGGGACACCATTTTCATGTACAGGTGATATGCCACCTCCAAGGGCTTAGCTTGAGAGGTGTAGGAGTTGAAGGCTCTGTTTTGATTATCTTTGTTTAGTGATTAAATGTAAATCTAAGCCGAGGGCTTTCTATGCATAAAGTTAGGACTCTACTTTTGTTGTAACCAAGCGATGACTTGGAAAGCTATAAGCCCGTAGGGCATTCTTTTGTTGTTAACATGTTATATTTCTGTAAAGCAAACTCTGATGAATGAATATATATAAATTCTCCTATGTCTATGGATTGTATGAATGGTTGATTTATGTTTTTTTCGAGGGCGTTACAACTTGGTATCAGAGCGTACCGGGTTTGAATACTTTGGATACATGGGAAGTAGTTAGTACCACAATGGGTTTGTCTCGCTTATTAGAGACTTAAGTGTAATGTTATATACTTATGTGATAACATGTTTATGTGACAAAATGAGTATGGGATTTAAAATCTAGGATGTTGATCGAGTTCATGGGTTTCTAGGAGTCTTGTTGGAAAGGCACTTGATCACTGCTGTTTCTAACTGGAACTCTAGTAACGCCAAGGGACGGTAATTATCCAGAAATGAAATTCGTAAGTGTTTATGTGATTATGTGCTTATGTGAAGTGAATTACAGTTGTCCGTCATATTAGGACGCGAGTGAAATAGCTTCGAAACATTTGTAAACGTGCTAATGTCTTTGTTACCTTTATTAGGATGTCAGGACAAGGTCGTGATGGTAGGCGTAGTAGGCCTAGGAGGCAGGAGATGCCTATACCGGATGAAATTCTGGCGCAGGAAGAAGGAGTTGGTCAAGCCCACGTGACCGAGCCAGCAGGTCAGTAGGCCACGGGCGCCTTAGCCTATGAAATGGCCGGAGCATTGAGGGAATCTATGGACATTCTCTGAGCTGAGAATCAAGGCCAGGCCCATGTAGCTGAAGCAGGGCCGTCTTTTCTGAAGAGGGAGTTCTTCCGGTCGAATTCGAATGAGTTTTTGGGTGACCCTAAGAAGCCACTGAAGGCTGACGAGTGGTTGGAGCAGATGATGAAGACGTTTGAGATGTTTGGCATCGAAAATGGAGGTTTGCGAGTGACCTTGGCATCCTTCTAGTTAAAGGGAGACGCGAGTCAGTGGTGGAAGTTTGTTCGAGGGCGTATTGGAGGGACTTGGGAGGCTTTTGTTGACACCTTCCAGGATAAGTTTTTTCCTCCCACTGTTAGGGAGAAGTTGAAAGACCAGTTCTGTCAGCTCAAACAGCTGAATACACCAGTGGCGGAGTTCGAGACCACTTTTACTAGTTTGTCTAGATTCACACCGGAGTTGATGGCGACGGAGGAACGCCGATGTCTAGAGTTCGAGAAGAAGTTAAGGACTGGACTCATGTTTTGAGTTGCCGGGTCCATGATTAGGGATTATGGGCGCCTTGTGGAGGCTGCAGCCCATCTTGAGACCATTATGCGTGCGGAGGAAGAGAAGATGAAGCGCTCCAAGAGGAGTCAAGATGGTCAGGGGGACGGTAAGAGGCAGAGGGGTTCTAATCCTCAGTAGTCCCAAGCAGTACATTCTAGATCTACCTTTCTAGTACCGAGTTCAGGTTCTGGGAAAGGCGGTCAGGGAGACATCACTTGTTTTAAATGTGGTCAGTTGGGTCACAAGTCTCCAACTTGCCCGTAGAGAGGAAGAGGGCAGCGTGCAGCATCGTCTTCGGCTCATTCTCAGGGCCAGAATTAGGGCAAAGGCCAGTCGCTCACTTGTTATCAGTGTGGGCAAGCGGGCACCTGAAGAGGTTTTGCCCATAGTTGGGTGGCACACCTGGTGTGTCTGGTTCAAAGTAGACACAGAGTTACCAGCCAACGCAATCGGTTCAGGCCTCGAGGGCCAATCAGAGAGCCTCTTCAGCTCAATCTGTGCAGCAGTCTTATGCTCCGAGAGGTGAGCATGTAGATCAGAGGCCTACAGGGCGCATGTACGCGGTTACGGCACAGGATCTTATACCGGCTCCATCTGTTGTGAGAGGTACCTTTTTGTTTTATAACTCGGTTGCTAATGTGTTAATTGATACGGGTGCATCCTATTCGTTTATATATTCTGCATTTGCATCTGTTTTGGGATTAGAGTTGGCGCAGTTAACATCTTCTATTTGTGTTGTATCACCTATTGGGCGCGAGATGGTTTTGAAACAAGGGTGTCGAGACTGTGATATAGAGGTCGCCGATCATCGACTTTCGTTTTCTTTTGTATTAATGGATATGTCTGGGTTTGATGTGATTTTGGGTATGGACTGATTGTTGTCATACCGGGCTATTATAGATTGCTACCGTCAGAAGATTACTGTATGTACCTTGAGCGATGACTATTTTTATTTCTTGGGAGATCGGGTTAGTAGGGTTTTACCACCGGTGTATGATCTGCGAGGGTGGAGTAAGCTTAGTTGTCTCCTCGCTAGTTTTATGAGTAGTGAGTCTGATAAGACTTGGACTAAGTTGCCAATAGTAGTTTGTGAGAACTCGGACGTTTTTCCCGAGGATCTTGTGAGTTTACCACCCCATAGAGAGATCAAGTTCTCTATTGACTTCGTGCCTGGCGTGGCATCGATTTCCATGGCACCGTATCGTTTTGCCCCATTTTCTCCAAACCTAAAATTAGATTAATATGTTAATTTAAAAAATAAATTGATTAAAATATAATTAAGAATTGATCTAAAATATAAAATGTAATTAATAATTGATTTAAAATATAATTAAATAAAATATTAAATAAACAATAATTAAGAATTGATCTAAAATGTAATTAAATTAAAACTACATTAACATGTTATAAATTATAATAAATAATTTAAAATTTAGAATTAATGGTGATCTAAAATATAATTAAATTAAAATTAGATTAAAATGTTAGTAATTGCAATAAATAGTTAAATATTTAGGATTAATTGTGATCTAGAATATAATTAAATTAAAATTATAATAAAAATTTAAAAATTATAATAAATAATTAAAAATTTATAATTAATTGTGATTTAATTGAATTAATACAAAACATTATAAATTATATATATGAGAGACGAGAGATTAAGAAAATAACACAAAATATAGAATTTATGAATATTATAGTAATTTTGCATTTATAGTTAACCATTATATTTTGATCCAAAATCACAGGAGGGTATATGATTATTTTTAAAAGATAGATGAGTAAAGTCTCAAATCATACCATAGAGAAGTAAATTTTACCCTATTTTTTTATCCATTAAAAACTGTTGGGACCAAAATAACAAAATTTACATATTTTTGAGGTTTGTGTGGGCAGGTGGCTGAGGAAGGGTACTTTACTCCTAAGGGCACTCCTCTAATCAATGAGGGAGTCATATAGGTCTCGTTTGGGAAGTGATTATTTTAAAAAAAAATTAATTTTTTGACTATTTTAGTAGGTTATTTTAGTTTTTGTATTTAAAAAGATGAGATAGATTTTTAGTTGAGTTGTTGTATTGAAAAGTGTGTTAAAATGGTGTTTGAATTTAAAATGATAAATTTGTCCCTAAAATTATATTTTTTAAATTGATAAGAAGGGGCAAAACCGTAATTTCTCACGTGATATAACAACTTGTCACTTTGACAGTGTAGGCTTTAATAAAAAAGAATGAAAAGTGAGCTTTTTGGCTTATATCTCGGTTGACGCTATAATAGCCTCATTTGCCACTTCCCAAACAGTGGCATAAGGGTGGTAGGAGTGGTTCGGTTCGTAAGGGACAATCCCACTGGAAGATGGGTTGTATTTCCTACTTAACCCATTGGTCCCATGCTTTTTAGGTTCCCCTTCAATTGTTTTGTTTTGTGTGTCAGCCTTGATGCAACTTAAACTTTTGTATTTATAATATATATTGTAATATTTTTATTTGATAATTGAGTGTCTAAATTAGTTTGTGTTAATTCTATAACCCTAAAATTAAGTACGGACAAAATTCGAGTGGCTCCACAACAGTGACACCTTATATCTTATAAATTATTCATAGGTCTTCAATATTCTGTCAATAGTTTAAAGTTTTATATTTCATTTGTTCTACACATGATTATAGGTTATAGTTAAAAGAAAAATCATATGTTGTTCATCCTATCACAAAAATATTTAATTTTATCACAAAATTTCGTAATATCAATCACAAAATATATAATCCCGTTATAAATTATTGTAATAAAATATTCAAAATTCTTTATTAATATTGCAAAAGTTTGTGACTTTATCATGATATTTTTTATTACATCCATCATTTTCCGTATAAAATAATATTCTCTGCCATTGACATTGAATTTGAATGTTTAGAATTTTGTTGTACTCAAAAGAATTTGATCTCTTGGAACGTATGACCATGTTCAATTGTATTTGTAAGAGTTGTTTGGGATGTTCTAAATAAGTATATTTTTTGATTTTTTAAACTAAAAAATTGAGGAAAAAAAACAACAGTGATAGAGATCACTAATTTTGGAACTTTAAAAAAATCACTAATGACATGACACTCAATAAAAAAAGAGAAAAAAAAAAAAAAAACAACACCAAGACCAAAACATCAAATCTTCATGATAGGGCCCACTACCACATCATTAGTGGTAGCACTAATTAGTGCTCTCACTCATTTTCCAGAAAAAAAATATAATTATTTGGGTTAACTTTTTTACTTTTATGAAAAAATGTGTATTAAAAAATTATATAAATTAATGTGTAGGGAAAAATTAAGATTGAGAATTGTGCAACCGTAATTTTTAACTTTTAATAAATAATAATAACATTTTAACTTTTTGAATAATTTTTTAATTTTTTTTGACTTTTTAACCGTTAGCCTTAAACTACTCAAATTTAGACCATGGATTAACCAGGGCTTTTGTGACTCTCGCAATAGAACCCATCCTTCATAAGTGTTTTATTATGACCCATTTTTGTCTGCGCATTCTTTTATCTTGGTTCGTGGGTCCTCTTTCTTGATTGAGCATATTGTCGCACGCAGGCACAAAAGCAGAGATATGTTGGCCCGGTTGGTGTCATCATGTCATGGCATCCCCATTTTGAAATAAATAAAGGCTTATTTAACGTACTCTTAAATTATTACAAAAAAATTATTTTAACTTTTTAAATTATAAAATTATATCAAAAAAAATTTATTGAGAAATATTGTTTTTACATTCTAAATCATAAAAATATATAAATAAATCTCTTAAATTATTAAAATGTTTTACTTTAACTCTTTCCATTACTGGATTGACATTTTTTAGACAAAAATTCAACCCTCTACATAACACAACCGCACTTCTTTTCAATTTTTCTCATTTTTTTGTTTTATTATTATTTTTTTAAATATTCTTTTTGCAAAAATATATTTACAAAAAAATATTTAAACAAATAATAATAATGGATGAATTCTTATATTTAAAAAAATTTAAAAACTAATAATACAATTGTAAATATATAGAGTGCTAAAGGTTATTTTCATCTAAAAAAATATTTAAAAATTTGGTTAACTCATGGTGCAGTAACAAAGTAGGTCAAAGTGAAATATGCTAATAGTTTGGAGATCCATTTGTATTTTTTATAATTTAGGGTGTCATGTTTTTATAATTTAGGGTGTCAAAATAATGCTTTTCAATAGTTTAGAGAGTTAAACTGATATTTCTCAATAGTTTAAGAAGTTTCTGTATAAATAACTCAATAAATAAATAAAATGTAATATTAAAAAATTATGTATGTATGTATATAACAAGAGCATTGATAGAGGCCCCCTCAAATTACCACCCCCACCAACCCCACACACATGTAGCGGATGGTGATTGGAGGAGAAGGAAAAGAAAAAAAAATAGAAAAGAAAAACTGGCCAATAGGAGGGAAAGGGGGTCAAAGGGGGTGGGTGGGAAAGGGAGTCTCAAACATTTTTGATATAACAAATAGAATGTACATACCCTTTTTGTAAGTTATAAAATTTGTTTCACTACAACATGTTCTTAGTTCACTGACACTTGAAAGTGCCACTGAACTACTCTTTCAGTGACATTTTTTAGTCTTGTGGCATTTTGAACAAATGTCATTATATCAATGTCATGGTAGATACTAGTGGCACCTCAGCGACACTTCCAAATACCACTACACATTATGGCTAAAGATTTTCAATAACATTTTGATGTCATGATGGACATTATTTGTGACACTATCAAGCGCCATTGAAAAAAGATTTAGTGACACTTCAGTGACACCTGTAAATGATATGACACCATCAAGGCTAGAGACTTTTAGTGACACTTTGATGTCATAGTGAACATTATTTGTGACGCTATCAAATGCCATTAAAAAAGACTTACAATCTAAAAAATGCCACTGTATGGCTTTTTAATGGCGCTTGTTATGCCACAATTGATATTTTTAACAACTTTATAATTGTCACTAAATCCAATTCATTTGTGTTGTAAAATGGATGTAAGTGTCATTGGAGCTTATTCTAGTAACACTTTGCAAAGCTACTACCATTACTACAAAATGCTATTTATATGGTTTTTCATTGACACTTTTAAAAGCCACAACTAAACACGTATAAATGTCTGTAAAAATTGAATCAATTTTATAAAAAATTAAATATTAATTACCACATCCTATATTAATTTGACATCCATTCATGTTGTAATATTTTCATAATAATAAACAAATATTACCACCATAGGATCATCACATCAAAAATAAATAAATAAAATAAAATTCAAACCACAATCATTTTTTTTATCTAAAAATATAAATTTATTTATATTGCAATAAAAATCATAATAAAAATTATAAAATATTCTACTACACTAACAAAATTAAAGCAAAAAAATAAATAAATAAATAAATAAAATTATTCCAACCATAAGTTTTGAAAAGCAATAGTTATATCCACCTTCCAAAGAGACAAATTACCAAAACAAATTCATTTCCCAAATTCTTAACCTCTCTTATATAAATATTCTCGACTAGCATCCATAACTTGCGAAATCTGCATCTAAAAGATAAACACATAAAGGTAATTGAAACTATATTAAGTTAATATAAATTTGTTAATGAAATTAGTATTTACTAGAGAAATATACCACAAATGGAGCAGGCCAAGTAACATGAGCTCCAATAGCTTGTCCAATTGTTTTGACAAATCCATATGATCAGATCAAGCTCTCATTAGGTTTGACTGACACTTGAACATGTACCTCCAAATAGTCAAGTCCTAGTTCTTCCCATTCTACTTCTTTAGATGGATCTGTACTTTTAAGTATTCCGATTGCAACTGTTTATGTTGGTCTAATGATACTTTTATCTCACACCTGTAAATCAAGATTTAACTGCTTAAGTAATTATATATTTACAATTAATAAATAATATTTAAAAAAATAAACTAGTTCAAAGTGCCACAGTAAAAATCATCATAACTGAAAGTGATGCATTTC
The DNA here is from genome assembly GCA_025200525.1 of Camellia lanceoleosa. Taxonomy (NCBI): domain Eukaryota; kingdom Viridiplantae; phylum Streptophyta; class Magnoliopsida; order Ericales; family Theaceae; genus Camellia; species Camellia lanceoleosa. Next base: position 146,837,894 of record CM045763.1, on the reverse strand, counting down.
TCTAGTAGATAAGCAAGTCACATGCTACTTGTCTACTTTTTTAATATTTTGGATACACACATATATTTTACTGAAAGGAAACAAAAATATTTTGGGAATCAATTTACCATGGTTTAATCACTTAATTGGTTCACCTCATTACAACAAATTATATAAAAGCAACAACCGTAAGTCTTTAGACCATACCAAACAATAGCTTAAATAATTAATAACAACCAAAGGCACCAATCAACAATAATCAAAACCATATCTATTATCAATATCAGGATCCCCTAAACTCAACAATGTAAATAAAATATAATTGTGAAATAAAAAACTCTTATAAGTCTTATCTACTTTTTCATTCACACTTCTTAAGTGTAGTTCTTTGACCCTTAAATCTTATGTACAGATCCTTCTACTTGCACTGTTTCTACCAACATTCCAGCAGTATTTGAAAGCTCAAAGAAATTGGTAAATGCCTATACACTAGTGTATAGGCAGTTACCAATTTCAGTACTGATGCATGGCTTAAAGAACTTATTCCAGTAGTATAAACACCACTGCATGACCCTCATAATTCTTTATATATTTCTGTGTATTTACTTTACTTCATCTATTCTTTTTGGTTGATTTGAATTTTGTTGCTTCTAAACAGGTGACTGTTTATATGGGTGAAGGATGGTCTTTGATTTCCGTCACACTAGTAAATATTCCCCTCCAGATTTATATACAAGGGTAAATTGATAGTCATCAATATTGTAATTGTTGTCAATGTCTTGGATAATATTCATTTTGATTACAATTGAGGCCTGCTCTTTCTCTTATTAAAAGTCATAACTATAATAATGTTTGCTAGTCCTATTTCAGACCCAAAAAAAAGGTGTAGAAGGAACCATGGCATTAAAAAATGCTCAATTTTCCATAACAGTATTGGGACTTTTAGAAATATCATGTTTACGAATGCAAAAAAAAAATAAGTAAATAAATAAAAGCATAGATGGGGCTTTAGAATCTTTCTTGAAGTGATGGTATAAAAAGAGATTAGTATTATTTTGTCATCTTATTCATCTTTACAAATAAAAAATAAAAACTAGAACAAAATAATGCAAAATCTCACTGAAGCATTTAAACAAACACATGCAAGACATTATATAAAATCACAGCATAAATACAATAATAGTAAATCACAACTGACCTTTTACATTAAAAGATGAAAATTAATAAAGTCATGAGTTAAAAGATTAGATTTTCAGATTGTATCAAGTTTTATGTCTAAAACAAGAAGATCATAAATAAGTGATAAAGATAGAGGTATTGTGTGTGTTTGACGAGAGTGAGAAAGAGAGAAAAAAATACCTAATGAACTCTGATCTTAGAAAATGAAAACACAACAAATTTGTGGTGTAGATTGTAGATAAGGATGGCATGAAAGATAAAGAATAATAAACCCTTGCTTCATTATTTAGCTCCCGCCTCTTTGTCCTGCCAAAATCAAATTTGTTTCACCAATTTTAGAATTGTTAGACTTCCACCTCTGTCTCTAACCAGATCTGCTCTCTAGAGATTTTGCCTCATCAATTTTGCTTTGTTTCCTTGAGTTTCCTTATTTCCTTTTTTTTTTTTTAAAAAAACAAAAAACAAAAACAACGGTGGAGAATGAGTAATGATGCATCATATGGATTAAGTTTGTTCGTGTTTTAAATAAAAAAAATAAATATTAATTTTGGTCCTTATTTTTTTTTAATTAAATCAATTGTAACTTGTAATTTTTAATTTTGTGTCAATTTAATCCAATTAATAATACCATTAGTGTTTTTGATGAAAAATGGTCATTGAATTTATTGAGGTTAAGTCAACGAGTTGAGCAAAATTATTATTTTACCTCTAAAAGAAGGACATATGTCACTTCTGTGTATATTTGTTATTAAAAAAATGTTAACAATTAGACTATTAGTCTCTCTATTTTCGCTATTATGTCATTTTAGTCTTTGTAATTTCAATTGAATCGATTTTAACTTTGAATTTTTTTATTTTATCTCAAATTGGTCAAATTGATAGTATTTTTTTTTTTTTTATGACAAATGCAACTTGTCATCGTTTTAGGAGTAAAACAAAACACTTAGTCAATTCAGTAACTTAACCTTAATCAATCCAATGAAAATTTTCTATCAAAGACCCTAAAGATGTTATCAATTCGATTAAATTGACATAAAATCTAAAATTAAGTGTCAAAATTAAGTCAATTAAAACTATATGGAATAACAAAATATAAGAATTATTGATGTAATTTACCCAACAATTATAAGCAATTGAAATAAATTGAGATAAATCTGTAAATTCAGGGTCAAAATCGAGTTAATTGAAACTACAGAGACTAAAATTCAAGAAACCTTATCATTGTACAGGAGAGAAATTTTAAATTTTATTTTTCCTTTTAATTCATATAAAGCCGTTGATCAATTTTGTACATGTAGCAAGTACAGTTAAAAATAATTTATTTGTTTTTATTTATTTTGTGCATTTTAAAAATTTTGAAAATATATTGCCATTTGTTAGGTTTGTCAAAAAATGCCATTAGATAGCTTTGAAAGTTTTTGGCTTAGTAGCATTTCTTAAAATGCTATAAAATATTTGTTTATGACACTTTTTACCTAATGCTAGAAAAAGTAACTTGCACCTACCTAGTTTAGTGACATTTTCAAAAAAATACCATTGCCACTAAAGTTTAGTGACATCTATTGATAAATGTCACTAAAATAATTTATTGTGTCATTCTTTTATAAAAAGGATTTTTTTATAGTAGTTTTACCGCAGCATTTAAAATGATTACACACCAACATATTCCATACTCACCCTAAATTTTTTTTTCCTCATTTTACAAAAATATAAATATATATATATAATAAAATAGGACCCTTTTAGAAATGTTTAAGAGATACAATTGACTAGCAGGGTGTAGATTGACTTAATTAAAGATTGAATAGCTGAGATTGATTCATTCGAAATAAATTTTTCGCCTAAATAATTGTTAACTTTTATTTTATACAATCCCACATAATGAAAAGAAAGAAAAAGTGAGTTATTTCACTTACTACAAGGAACCTTATGCTCTCATTTAATATTGTAATATTGTGCATGTTTCACTTCAAGACAATTTAAATTTTAAAATTTTAATTAATTAATTTTTGTGTAAGTCGGTTAGTCATTGACTTAGTTGATTAGGCTGAATCATTTATGGTTTGATTGATTCGTTAGTTTAATCGCGATTTTAGCAGTATTATCAAAATATATTAGTTAAATTTGTTTGATTCTCAACTAAATAATTATTAACTTTTAGTTTACACAATCCCACATCGGGATAAGAATGATTGAGTGAGTTGTTTTACTTATATAAAGTGAACCTTATGCTCTCATTTAATATTGTAGTGTTGTTTATATTTCAGTTCAACACAATTTAAACTTTAAAGCTTTTAATTAATTAATTTTTGTGTGAGTTCATAAACTGTGGGTTGAGTGAAGGTTAGCTTATACATTGTGGGGTTTCCTAATGTTTATTATTCATATAGGTGCTTGGATTTCTGGAAAGCTGTATGTTGAGTGCGTGCCGTATATTCTGAGGGTTGAGTATAGTGTGAGGAATAAACACTTCTTTACCCCCACATTGAGAGGAACTAACATGCTAGTATATATTCTCTGTATCTTTTTCTTTTGCAGGTGTATGGAGCTTTGTTTTCCGAGTGATGTGAGCATATATAATTGTGGGTTGAGTGTAGTGAGCATCTATATGTGTGGTGTAAAATGTAATCTATCATTGATTCTTGCATGTTACTCTGTTTATAAGCATTTAATCTTGTTTGGTATTTGCTGGATGACAGGATCTATTACAGTGTCTAGAATATGTTCGGGTTACATGGGATGGCAGCAATTTCTCCCCTTGGATGGTGCTATCTGGTTTGGTCTACAATTCAGGTTCACTCGAAGTTTGAAGCTGGATATGTTCGTGTTGATGGCTGCTATATGCGCCTCTTGTGTGAAGATTGATGTTCCTTTATATTCGTCTTATTTAGTGTGTTTGATTTTTTGGCCTACCCGTGTGGGATGTGCACGGGAGAACATGGATTTTATGTTTCCATCTGACTTTTGCTACTTAGATATTGGGTGTGTTCATGCTCCTCATCAAGCTTGCATGCGGCCCATGAACACACTTTGGCTTCATGCTACTATGCTTGGGTTTTTTAGCTTAGTACGGTGGTCTCTTTATTTTAGTTTGTCCATTTAGCTATGCTTTGTTAACAGTTTACTCTAGGTATTCTGGGATGGCTTAGTCCTTTTGATTTATATTTGTTCTTTGTATAGTGTTTTGGTTAGGGCCTGGGGTATGCCCCTTGTAGTGGTGTAAGTTTTTTGTCTTTTATTTTATGACTTATCCACTCAAAAAAAAAAAAAAATTTGTGTGAGTTGATTGATCTTCTAACCTGGCCAGGTAGGCTCAATAATTCTTAATTTGACTAATTCATTGGTTTAATTGCGATTTTGAATATATGTGACGACCCCTAACGTGAATATTATTTTTATATATTATTTCATTGAGTATATTTACATAATTATGTGTTTAATTTATTCTTATCTATTTCTTTATGGAAAACTTGTCTAAGTGATTACTTTGAATTGGAAATTGGAAGCCGAAACAGATTCAAAAACCGAGATTGACTAGTTCAATAGGCTAATTAGAATATTTAGAATCATATGATAAGTTTAATTAAAACTTGATTAGGATTAAGTTTAATTAATTAGCACTAATCTAGTTTGATTAGTATAACCTAATCTACCTTTATAAATACCTTGATTATGCTGTGAACTCATATTATACATCAAGTGTGGCAGAATTTTAGAGTGAGAGTGGGAGAAATCAACTATTAGAGAGAGATTGGAGAAATTGTAGAGAATTTGAAGAAGGATTGAGGAACTTAAGCTATCAACACCTTAATTCAAGCTCTAGGTAAGATTATCACCTACAATTCTTGTAAATTATCCATGTAGAAGTTGAATTCACTAAGTTTGTAGAACCATTTGTATGAATTTGAGAGAAAAGAGTTAGAAACACTATGAATTTAGCGAGTTTGAGGTAATTGGGTACAGGCATGCATAATTCATCATTTTCAAGATTAATTCTCAACAAAATCCTTACAGCCATGATGTTTTACTAGCTATCTTTGAAGGTTCTCCATGATTTCACACTGAACATATCATATGGACATGTTTTGAAAAGAAAAGAATTGAATTCATTACATGCATGGCTAAAGTATGGAGTTTTGAGTTTGATTTTGAGATTTGACAATGATTTTGAAAAATTGGTTTCAAATTGGTTATGTTTATATGTTATTCAAAGAGTTTTCATCTCCTTAGCCCAACCATGCAAGCTTTTGGGCTTTTAATTGGTGTTTTGAACTTGAAATTCAATTCTGAAAAACCCAGAGTTTGTGCACTTCGCTTAAGTGACGGAGTTGTCGCTCGAGCGCACTTTGCATGCATAAAGTATTTTTTCAGACACCTCGAGCGACTGAATTACTGGTCGAGAGAACTCACCTTTCATACCATATGGCTCGAGTGACCATTGAGCCTACATTTCGACCATCCGGTACTTTTGCAAACAGGCCACACCGCTCGAGCGATAAAAGGAGCGCTCGAGCGAACTGCCCTATTTTCAGCAGTTTTGAAATATACTCCCATGTGTATGTTTTCATTCCTATGCTCTTTTAGGTATCAATTAATGGTATTGTTTAGGCGTTCTTAATAAGGAAATGAACTAGAAACACATTAAAGGAAAATTGATTTGTAGAACGTTTGATTAGGACTTGTATTCAATGTGTGTATTGTCTTGGTGGACGCTCGAGGTCTAATATCAATATAACCCACTGTGAGTAATGTCTACTATGACGACCCCTAACGTGCATACTATTTTTATATTATATTATTGCTTTCGCTAAGCCCCATTATTATATTATGATTGTTTTTGTCATTGAGGCCGAAGGTAATCCGGGATTACTGGCTGGTCATGACCTAAGCCAATATGGGTAGGTTTGGGTCGTGATAGAGTGTTATCAGAGCAAGAGTTATATCTCACTCACTTGTCCATTGAGCAATAAGGTGTCTAAAAAAGACTTAAGGATGGCATTAATATACATTTGAATATCATAATGAAATGACTTTTGTAATTGTATACATGTATATGCATGCATTCATGTATTATAATACAAGTTTTATATAGATAATGATGAGAACAAAATAGGATGAATTGGAAGAGTCAACCTCGTCAAAGCTTGGCAGAATTGAGAGAATGATACATGACATGGCTGAAAGCATAAGGCAACAATAACAACCACCACCCCCACTTCCGATGCCCCATACCACCACCAGTTCAGAACCATCAAACAGATGATCGAACCATTGCCCTTACCAAAGAATTAGAAAAGATGAAGCCACCCTTGTATCATGGGGGAGTTGACCCACTAAAGGCTGAGGCTTGGGTGTTGGGGATCGAAAAGCTAGTTAAGGTGTTTCCATACATAGAGGCACATAAGGTTTTATTAGCTGCGTTCACTCTAGAAGATGAAGTGAGGAGATAGTGGATGTTAGTTCGTGGTGATAATAAGGGAATTGATTGGACTCAATTTGTAGAGATTTTCTATGAGAAGTACTTCTCGTAGTGTGTCTGAAATAGAAAAGTATCTGAGTTTAAGCAAATATAGTAGGGAAACAAGACAGTGGCCGAATATGAAGCCTAGTTTACAGAGTTGGCACGTTTTACGCCACATATGGTTTATACAAACTATAAAAAGGCTAGGAAGTTTGAGGGAGTTCTTTGTGATTCAAACTTGAAAAGAATTAATGTAGGACAGAGTGTTAATGTCAGAAGCAAATATGGCCGCTCACAATAGGAATTTTGAATGGAGAGGTAAGAAACAAAATTTCAATAAGGGAGCAACATCTTCAATGAGCAAGAAATCAAAATCCAGTAATTGAAGTTCAAATTAGAGTAGCAATTCGGTACCCACTTGCACTATATATGGAAAAAAGCATCGGGATATTTGTTATCGTACTACAGAAGCTTGCTATCATTGTGGGAAAGTTGGTCACATGGCAAGAGATTGTACACAACCTCGACGAGATGTAACTGAAGCGCTACAAGTTCGACCGAGTCAGTCCCAACAGTGAGATCAAATGCAACACTTGCTACAACAAGAAATGATGTAAGGCAAGGATGAATCTTCGCACTTATTCCAGGGGATACTCAGAACACAAAGGTTATGGTTTTAGGTACACTTTCTATTTATGGCCAATCTGCATATGTATTGATTGATTCGGGTTCCACATATTGTTTTGTTTCCACGGTATTTGCTAGTAAATTGAATAGACCTATGGAATCCTTAAGATACATATTATGTGTTGCATCACCAACGGGAGGATCTATGGTATGTTCATCTGTTTACTTTGCATGTGAATTAATACTTGGAAATGCCACCTTAAATGCTGATTTGTTATCCCTTGATATGAGACACTTTGATGTTATTTTGGGTATGGACTAGCTATCTAAGTATCATGCGACTATTGATTGTGCATCTAAATGAGTGATATTTTGACCTCCAGTTCAAGATGAATTTTATTTTTAAGGATGAGGGTGTAGTCCCTCCACCTTATCTAATATCTGCAATGAAAGCCGTAAACTGATTAGTAAGGGATGTCAAGAATACTTTTGTAGTGTGATAAATAATCAAACCATGGACATCACTTTGGGTAATATTCCAGCAGTAAGAGATTTTCTTGATGTGTTTCCGGAAGAGTTACCTGGTCACTTGATTGATAGGGAAATTGAATTTGTGATTAATATGATATTGGGTACTCAACCATATCTAAAACTACATATCATATGTCAATTGCTGAAATGAAAGAATTGAAAGTTTAGTTGCATGAATTACTTGATAAGGGGTTCATTCGACTAAGTACATCGCCATGGGATGTATCGGTCCTCTTTGTAAAGAAGAAAGATGGCACACTCTGATTGTGTATGGATTACTGGGAACTCAACAAGTAACCATTAAAAATAAATATATGTTGCCTCAAATTGATGACTTGTTTGATCAGCTATATAGGGTTTAGGTATTTTCAAAGATTGATTTGAGATTGGGATATCATCGGTTGAAGGTTAAAGCCGAAGATATTGAGAAAACTATTTTCCGAACCAGGTATGGACATTATGAATTTTTAGTCATGCCTTTCAGAGTCACCAATGCACCTGCAATTTTCATGGATTTAATGAATAGGATTTTTAAACCTTTCTTGGATGATTTTATTGTTGTATTTATTGATGACATTTTGATTTACTCGAGAAGTAAAGAAGACCATGAATAACACTTGAGAATAATCCTTCAAACACTTAGAGAGAAACAATTGTATGGGAAACTTAAAAAGTGCGAATTTTGGTTACACGAAATTATATTCTTGGGACATGTTATTAACAAAGACGGTATTTTAGTTGACTCGCAGAAAAATGAAGCAATTATAGATTGGTCTACTCCGACTAACGTAACGAAGGTTCAAAGTTTCACGGGATTGGTAGGTTACTATCGGAGATTTGTCAAAGATTTTTCAAAGATTGTTGTGCCATTGACATAAATAACCTGAAAATGAGAAACATTTGTGTGGACGGACCAAAGGGAATATGCATTTCAAGAGTTAAAAGCAAGACTGACCACAACTCCAATCCTTACTCTATCGTCAAGTAATGAGGGATTTGTAATTTTTAGTGATGCGTCTTACAGAGGTTTAGGTTGTGTTTTAATGCAGAATGGCAAGGTGATTGCTTATGCATCCCAATAGTTGAAACCACATGAGAAAAACTACCCGACATATGATCTAGAACTCACTAATATTGTCTTTGCATTGATAATCTGGCTCCATTAACTTTACGGGGCAAAATATAAAGTATATACAGATCATAAGAGTTTGAAATATTTCTTTGCACAGAAAGAGTTGAATATGCGATAGAGAAGATGGCTTGAATTAATCAAAGATTATGACCTGCAAATTAAGTATCATCCAGACAAGGCCAACATGTAGCCGATGCACTCAGTAGAAAGAATGTGGGAAATTTGGCTTGTTGGCTTACAGATCAAAGAGAGCTCTTATAAGAATTTGAAGGCTTGAGCTAGAAATGGTACCTTATGAGCAAGACCATTTATTAGCCACAATTTCAGTACAGCTAGCAATCATAGAAGAGATCAAACAAAAGCAGGTGAATGATGATTTCCTTATGAAGATTTGTGATGAGTTTGAAACCAAGCCTAAATCGAGGTTCACAATTGCAGATCAAGTATTGAAGTTTCAGGAAAGGGTTTATGTTCCTAATGATGCGGAATTAAAGAAAAGAATTTTAAAAAAGGCCCACAAGTCGATGTTTGCTATGCATCTTGGGAAATACTAAGATGTACCAAGACTGGAAACAAGTATACTGCTGGCCAAACATGAAGAAAGAAATTACCGACTACAACTCCAAATACCTCTAATGCCAACACGTAAAAGCTGAGCACCAGAAACCGGCAGGCTTACTTCAATCCCCCCCTTTTCTAGAATGGAAATAGAAGCACATAACCATGGACTTCATCATCGGTTTAGATGTATGAATGCTATTTGGGTTATAGTAGATAGATTGACAAAGTCTGCTCATTTCCTTGCTGTAAAAAATTCCTTCAATGCTTGTAGACTTGCCACAATCTATATTGATTAAATTATTCCATTGCATGGAGTTATGGTGTCTATAGTTTCGAATAGAGATCCTAAATCCATTTCTAGATTTTGGAAAAGTTTGCAATAGGCAATGGGCATAAAGTTGCGATTCAACACTGTCTTTCACCTACAAACCGATGGGTAGATTGAGAGGACTATCCAAATGTTGGAAGATATCCTTCGTATGTGTGTTCTTGAATTTCAAGGCAGTTGGGAAACTTACTTGCTATTGGCAGAATTTGCATATAACAACGGTTTTCATGCTAGTATCGGTATGGCACCATATGAGACGTTGTATGGAAAAAAATGTAGTTCTCCAACTTCTTGGAGTGAGGTTGGTGATAGGCCATTATATAGGTCTGAACTTGTGCAAGAAACAATGGAAAAGATAAAATCATTCAATAGAGGCTCAAGACTGCTCAGAGCTGATAGAAAAAGCTATGCTGATTAGAGAATAAGGGATTTGGAATACGAAGTGGGAGATCACGTGTTCATCAAAATAACACCGATGACAGGGCAAACAAAATTTGGCAGAAAAGGGAAGTTGACTCCACGTTACATCAGGCATTCCAGATTTTAGAAAGACTTGGCCTTGTTGTTTATCATATTGTTTTACCATCAAGAATAGAACATATGCATAATGTATTTCACGTGTCAATGCTCCGTGTGTATCTCAGGGATCCATTCCATGTCATTTACTACTACCAAATAGTCATCGACGAAGATATGAAGTACAGGGAATAGTCTGTAAGGATCATTGACCGACAAGTAAAGCAACTAAGGAAAAAATCGATCTCAATGGTGAAGGTAGAGTAGAGAGAACATTATGGAAAAGAGGCTACATGGGAAAAAAAAGGATGGAATGTAATAACGGTACCCATATTAACTTAAGTTTGGAGGGCCAAACTTTCTAATGGGAAGAGACTGTGACGACCCCCAACGTGCATATTATTTTTATATATTATTTCATTGAGCATATTTGTATAATTATGTGTTTAATTTGTTCTTATCTATTTATTTATGGAAAAATCTGTCTAAGTGCTTACTTTGAATTAGAAATTGGAAGTCAAAATGGATTCAGCAACCAAAATTGACTACAATAGGCTAATTAGAATATTTAGAATCATATGGTAAGTTTAATTAAAATTTGATTCGGATCAATTTAATTAGAATAAATTACTTAGACTTGATTAGAATTAAGTTCAATTAATTTGCTCTAATCTAGTTTGATTAGTATAACGTAATCTACCTATATAAATACCTTGATTATGCTTTGAACTCATATTATACATCAAGCGTGGCAGAATTTTAGAGTGAGAGTGGGAGAAATCAACTACAAGGGCGAGATTGGAGTTATTGTAGAGAATTTGAAGAAGGATTGAGGAACTTAAGCTATCAACACCTTAATTCAAGCTCTAGGTATTATTATCACCGACAATTCATGTAAATTATCCATGTATAAGTTGAATTCACTAAGTTTATAGAACCATTTGTATGAATTTGAAAGGAAAGAGTTAGAAACACCATGAATTTAGTAAGTTTGAGCTAATTGGGTACATGCATGCATAATTCATTATTTTCAAGCTTAATTCTCAACTAAATCCTTACATGCATGATGTTTTACTAGCTACCTTTGAAGGTTCTCCATGGTTTCACACTAAACATCTCATATGAACATGTTTTAAAAAGAAAAGAATTGAATTCACTACATGCATGGCTAAAGTATGGAGTTTTTAGATTGATTTTGAGATTTGACAATGATTTTGGGCAATTGGTTTCAAATTGGTTATGTTTATCTATTATTCAAAGAGTTTTCACCTTCCTGTCTCTAATGCACTGTGGGAAATACTTTACATAAAAGACCTCCAAAAATTGAGTCCAATTCATTCCCTAATGTTCATTTCGAATAAGCATCCACCAATGACGTGCTTTATCTTTTAGTGTAAAAGCAGCAAGCAAGACTTTTTGTGCCTTCGTACATGAAAAGACTTCAAACAGTTTTTCTATGCCAAGCACCCATGCCTCCACCTTCAGTGGGTCAATTCCTCCTTTGAACAATGATGGTTTCATCTTTTTAAATTCCTTTGTGAGTGCAATAGTCCGATCATCAGCTTGGTGGTCTTGCACTACAAATGGTGGCACAAGCATTGGTGGCGGTGGCGGTGGCGATTGCTGTTGTTGTTGTTGCTTTCTAAGAGCCTCTATCATTTCCATGATCATTCACTCCATTCTATCAAGTCATGCGGAGGTTGACTCCTCCCCATCTTCCGCCCTTGTTCTCACCATGATCTATAGGAACATACATTATGACTTTCACAGATAATATGCATATAAGTCACATTTACGATTGCACATCTTTATGTCATACCTAATTATGAATGCAACTTAACCTTTTTCAAGACTTCTTATTGCTCAAATGGACTGGTATGTGAGATATTAACTCGTGCTCTAATACCACTCTGCCATGACCCAAACTCGCCCCTAAAAGATTGGATCATAACTGGCCAATAATCACTTGATTACCTTCGGCCTCATACAAACATACAGAATAATTATAATAATGAGACCATAAACGGAAGTATGCAACAAATGAAGAAATCCATTGAGCTGTGCCAATACGAGCAAAATTATATACATTTGCATGTGCCAATACGAGCAAAATTATACACATTTACATATCCATGCAAAAATAAGGTACCATAAGAAATTTATACATATCGTTTACATATCCCAAGACCATAATAACAAAAACCAAATAAAGTCAAAGCATAATGTGAGTCAAAGGAAAAACTCCATCTTGGAGGCGTGACTCCATGCTGCAAATCACTTACATATGCATAAATAATATTGGGTGAGCGAAGTTCAATGAGTAATAATACAGTAAAGCAGTGTAAATAAATGAGCATAAGGTTCTCACAATATCCATAATCATAATACGGAATGGCTTCGGGCCCAATATAACACAGAACGACCTTGGGCCCATCATATAAACAGAACGACCTTAGGCCCATTACATAAACAGAATAGCCTTAGGTTCATCATATGAACGGAACAGTCTTTGGCCCATCAATATCAGAACGGCCTCAGACCCACATAAGGTACAAAACAGCCTCGAGCCTACATATTAACAACCATTCAAAACGACCTCAAGTCCAATCACATATTATCATGTCATTAACAGAACGGCATCGGGCCCACAAAACGGCCTGAGGCCCAAACATATCATAACATAAACGAAACGACCTTAGGTCCATATTGCACATGTCATATAACATTTACGAACTTCATTCATTCAATCAAAACACATGTTGGCACAATTCACCATTCATGGCTCAAAGTAATCAATTAAGAATATATCTTTACAATACTATTACACACAATTCATTTAATCTAACAACGTTTCCTCCGGCACACGACCTACACAAATATTTCATACACACATTCGATAAATCATTCGTTTCAATTCGTACACTTTCTTTTATTAATTCATTTTACGATTCGTTCATTTTCCATCCATCTTTAGGCATTGCGGAGGGTCCAAACATGCTCATAAACGAATTCAGATGGTCGGGGAAAGTAACAGAAAAAGACAGATTTTTCCCATGATTTTTGCATGCGTAGAAGCCCCTCACTACATGTGCAGAAGGTGCCGCACTTGCAGACGCACATGTAATTAAAGTAGTGTGCAAGCCTTTGATTAACCCTGTGTTCCGCATGTACGGAACTCTCAGCCGCACGTGTGGTTCTGGCAATTCAAACCAGTCTGAAAATGGCTCTAAGTGTGATCTTCCATATTCATTTCCAAGCCCAATTTCATGCAAAAATGACTCAAAAACAAGATGTACTAACATGATTCAAGGGTAATTACATCTCAAACACATCAATCTTGAGTCAATAACAAAATTAAGGTCTCATCTTTTTCATAACTTCATGAATTTAATGATCAAGTTTAAACACAAAAAAAACATGGATGATCCTTCAACAAATCTTTGTTGTATGCATAATCTAGAGCTCATTTCATGCATTAATCACAAGATTGAACTCAAATTAAACAAACATGAAGAGATTTCTTGCATTTAGTTTAACCCAAAAGCCTAGCTCAAAATTTCCAATTTCTTGTTGATTTCAAGCAAAAGATAAACTATATGCAAAGATTATAAGTAGATTATCATACCTTAGTTCAAATCTAGGATTTGTCTCTTGAATCTCTTGCAAAATCCTAGCTTCTCCTCTTTCTCTCTCTCTAACTCACTCTCTAGCAAGTCTCTCAACAAAATGAAGAACCCAAGAAGCTAGAGATATATAATTTAGGCTAATTAAAACATTATGAATCGTAATTTTATAAAATTTTACCGTAGGCTCTAAACATCATGCTAATCACAGATATAAAGACGATTTTGGTTTCTGGCATCTCTAAGGCTTTCAATTTTAGTTCAAAGTTATAATTGCACTAGATATTCCTACGTTCAATAGATATAAATCCAAAATCACATATTTCACATACTTAAAATTGCAAATTCATATCAAACACATAAACATATTTATATTTAGGCATAATACGGGTTGGGTTATCACAAAAATGGACTAATATTTTAGAACGGAAGGAGTATATGAAAGCAATTATTTGAAATTTGATCCATATTCAATACGTGAATAAGGAGGATTGAAAGGATGCTGGAGGGGAAATCACTTAGCACCTCCTAAATGAATTTGTGATTCCCTCCTATGCATTTGATAGGATGATAAGAGTTTCTGGCCACCAATGAAATCCCCATAGGCCGCCAAGGGGTCTAGCATGTATGGTTAGTCTTTTTAACTGTCAAGTCTCTTACACTGTATTTGGTTGAGAGATTTAGGAAGGGATTTAGAAAGAAAAAGGAAAAAGGTGTGTAAAATTAGGTGAAACATATGTATATTTTATTTACATTTCACTTACCTTTTTCATTTTTACTTTTCAAATCTTTTCTCAAATCTCCAAACCAAACACAACATTAAGAGAAAGTCTTGACTTCTACTCTTAGGAGCAGAATAAGGGACAAGACTTAAAAGTATTTATAAAGATAGGGTGAGAGTTTAACTTTCTCAATATACTAATCTTTTTTTTTTTTTTTTTTTTTTTGATAACTCAGGTATCTCCAACTCGCTGATTTTAAGGGAAGTCAGGACTAATCCTCAGGGCCCTGAAATTAACGACCGGGCAAACCTCCAGTAGCCCCAAGGGGTGACTCGAACTCGAGATTTGTGAATTTTATCTTCCAGACTTTACCATCACTACAAGAAAAAACACTATCCGTGGCCAACATTTTGGTCACAAAAAGTACCATATTTGGTCGCTAAAACCTTTTCGCGACCAAAATATGTTGGTCGCGAGTTGGTCGCCAAAGCCTCGTCACAGATAGTTTTCTGCGACCAAAAAAGCCTTTGGTCACTAAAAGTGACCATTCGCGACCAACTTTTTTGGTTGCGGAAAGTCCAATTTATATTAGCCAAAAGTAAACTTTTAGCGACCAAAGATAAGTTGGTCGCCAAAAGTCAGCGCCTTAATCCAAAAAAATTAATTCTTTTGTGCTATCTAGGACTCGAACCCGTGACCAAGGAGTCAACATGCACCCAATCCACTCTGCCAATAACATGCTTCTTGTTCATATTTGGCAAAACATATATATAACCCATAAAAACTGGGTTATATATTATTTTATAAAACTTTTAATGCCTAAACAAAAAAATAGCATGTAATTACAGTAGTATCTTTTTTTTTAAAATTTAACCCGCCATAACTTTCCGCGACCAATTTTTTTTTTTTTGTCGCCAAAGGGTAATCTTCCGTGACCAAAAAAAGCCTTTGGTTGCCAATAGTATACTTTTCGCGATCAACTTTTTTTTTTGGTCGCCAAAAGGTGATCTTCTGCGAACACAAAAGCCTTTAGTCACCAATAGTATACTTTCCGCGATCAACTTTTTTTTTTTGGTCGCCAAAAGGTGATCTTTCGCGACCAAAAAAAGCCTTTAGTCGCCAATAGTATACTTTCCGCGACCAAAAAATTGTGGTCGCCAAAAGTTAAATTTTAGTCGCAGAAAGTGGACTATTTGCGACCAAAAAAAATAGGTGGTCGCCCAAAATGTTTTTTCTTGTAGTGCATTCGGCCACTTGCCTTAAGGTTCTCAATATACTAATCTAATAACTAATTACTAACTTTGGCCAATAAAAAAATAAAAATAAAATGATATCCTCATAGGTAACTACAAACTTGGTGATTGAAACAGATTTCCCTCCTTATTACCACCATGTAGTTATAAGTATGATCACATAGGCAGGTAAAGTAAAGTCGTGTTGTATAAATAAGAGCGCTGGTACAGAAGGTTGATGCATAAAGTGACGAGGGGTTCTGTAAATACATATTAATGCATGGATAATTGCGTGAGAGAGAATGTGAGTTTATCCAATTTGTTCAAGTGTTTCATATGTAATAATCAAGTAATACTTGCTGATCTTATTTTATTAAAATAGAAGGCAAGTGAAAATCTATGAAAAAGTCTTAGTAGCTGGAAATAAAAATAAAAAAATAAAAAAAGTGACGGAGATGAGAAAGATAAAATAGGCAGCATGAGGCCGGGTTTTGGGAACTTGAACCCATGGTACCAGCTTGGCTGTGGAATTTCTCACAACCTTACCCTACACTACACTACACCTCCCTCTATTTAATGCTTGCAAAACTCAGCTTTTCATTGGCTTATGGGATCTGGCCTTGATTTCTCTTTGCTAAGCTCCCCACCCCCACCATATATTATATAGCTTTCTCTCATCTCTAGTCTCAGCCATTTCAGAGTGCTCTAATCTACCTCCGCTGTTCAAAATGAAGGTAAGGGCGTCCTTGTGGTGTTTATAATAATATAAATACACACAATACCTACATGTCTATGTCACTACTCACTCAGTAACTCCTTTTCGTTGCAGATTTTCAGTTGGATGCAAACCAAGCTTAATGGGAAACAAGGATCCAAAAACCCAAATTCAATATCAGCTAATCGTAATCTGCTAAACTTTTATTCTACATTTAGTTCACTGAAGAGAAAGTGGGATGAAATTGAATAATCATTTCTTAATTACCCTTTATACCGAATCTATCATTCCCTTCTAAAAGTAAATAATAATTTCAATTACAACCCTTATACTGGTGATTCTTATATTTTATTTCTTATGTCATTTTGGTCCTTATATTTTTAATTTACTCAATTTTTACTTTTAATTTTAGATTTCGCGTTAATTTGATTCAATTAATAATATCATTAGCGTTTTTTAAGAAAAATATTAGTTGAGATTAATTTACTGCGTTGGGTATTTATAATTTTGTCTTTAATAATATGACACATAACACTTATGTGCTTATTTTTCATTAAAAAAAATGCTACTAATTGCAACTAATTTGACCAAATTGAGACAAAATTATAAATTTAATGTCGAAATTGAACTAATTAAAATTATAGAGATTAAAATGATATAAATATCAAAATACGAGAATTACCATTGTAATTTATCTTTTTTATTATTTTTTTAATAAATCAAACATGAAAATAAATATTCTAATATTCTATTTTATTTAACCAAACACTATACTGTATTACTAGTTTACTTTTCCAAAACTTTGGTTTCTGATAAATAAGAAAGTACATTCTGGATGTTTAAATCTTTGTGAATAATGAATCTAGATTATGTTGGTTTGCTTGCTGGTATTGGTGTTGCTGTTATTTTATAGATCAGGAATTGTAGCTCAAAGTTTTAGTTGTAACTATTAAAATGTTATTGGATTGATTGCTTGTCTGTTGGATTGCAACTTTATCATTCACTCACTGTGTTTGTTTGGAGGTATCAGTTCATAGAATTGAATTATAGGCTAATCACATTAATAGTTGCTATAATTTGAGATTTATGTTATTTTAAATTTTGATCTTCTAATTGTGATTTATTTAACTTTAAATTTTAAATCTCGTTTCACATAAAAACAATTAGAGATATTGTTGTTCCATTTCAATAGTAAAGTTGTTACACAACATATTTTGTGTGAGTTGACTTATATATATATATTTTGAAATATAATGACTTTTTTTTTTAATGAATAATGTTGGACCTTTTTGTTATAAAGTTCTATTTAGTTTGGTTTTCAAAATTTATTTTCAGAAATTTTTTCAAAGAAACAAAAAATTAAATTGACAACAACTTTGATATCATTATTAAATCAATCCATTAAATTAAAAAATTTAAAAGTAAAAAATTTCATATATTAAACATATAGATTATACATTAAAAGCCTACTAATCATTCATTACATGATAATCATCCAAAACTATATGTTAACAACAAATCCAACCATCTATTACATATAATCATCTAAAAATATCAATAAAAAATAATCACATATTACATGATTATTATCGAAACACATATTAAAAATTAATTTGGTAAAAAAATAAAAATAAAAATAAAAATATTTTCATTTTTATATAATTTTCTCTTTTGGTGAGATAAAATAATCTTTAAAAATTTAAAAATAATTTTTATACATTTATTTTTGTCAAACTAGTTTATATTTCATCAAATTGACAACTTTACTCTTGAAATTGAACAATAATGTCTTCAATTGTTGTTATTTGAAATGAATTTCAAAATTTAAGGTCAAATACATCATAATTAAAAGATTAGAGATCAAAATAAAATAAATATCAAATTACAAAGATCGTTAGTATAATTTACATTTAAATTATCTATTTTGATTAATTTTGAATCTCCCGTTTGGTGTATACCAAAATAGATCGCCGGATTGACAACGCCCATACGGGGACAATTGAGTCTCATGGGAGATGAGGTATAAAATAGAGGGATTAATGGGGTTTGCATTATGAGTGATTATTCAGTACTTCCGGAACATAGACACGTGGTGCTCCATAAGGTTTTGATTAGTGGAGAGACACAAGGGTCCACGATTTATGTAGGGGATAAGAAAACAACATGAGACTAACTAATTGGTGATTGGTTTGGAGTATGGACACGTAGTGTTCCGGGAGTATTGAATAATTTCCCTTGTATTATATGTTAAAAGACCAAAATATTCATCATATTTTATCATTATCTTCAATTGCACCATGTAATCCATGTTAAATTCCAAACAACATGAAATACGATAGGATTCTACTAATTTCCTTTCTAATATCTAGGAACAGTCCAAACATGTGAGATAATATGTAACTCAAAGGATTGGTGATCCCATGCGATCGGGATACTTAGCTTCAACAATGATATAATTTTTTTCCAAGCTGATTGTACTGTTATCAGTGTTAATAAAATTATTTTTCTTGCCGTTTAAAAAATATATTTAATCTAGCCTAATGAAACAAATATATAACCGTTGGCGTGGATTGATAAAAAATAAAATCTCTTACAATAATTGTTATGTCGGTGTGGATTGATAGAAAATAAAATCTCTTATAATAACAGTATGTCACTACAAGAAATTTAAATTTTAAAGACAAATTTAGAGATATAATTAATTTTTAAAGATGAAATATTTTAATTATCAAAATTGTTGTTACTGTATTTTTAATAATAAAACTAGACATTAAGTAATGAATTATTATCTTTTTAGACCAAAATTTTTATTCTCAAAAAATAATATTTTGATATAAAATTATTTTATCCTTAAAAATATATTTATTAACGATATTTTTAAAATTGTTGCTAATTATCATTTTCTTTTATAACTTTTGAAGACAGTCTTTTGGTGACGATAAGAATTGATTTTTTAATATATATATATATATATTTTGGTAAGAAAATTCATTTTTGGTGGTGAAAAAATTTTATCCCTAAACCTTGTGTGTGTTTCTCACTAGGGATTGAATTCTACACGACTGTACCATAAACTCTAAATTCACCGACAGGCAATCAAATGTTGCCACCTCATCAAAATGTGAATTTTGTTAACAGCAATGCTAGGTTTGATGAAAAAATTTTCATGAAAATAATCATGAAAGTTTTGTGACTCTTGGATTATACTTAAAATAAAGCACCATACACTAATTAAGGTAATCCAATGATTATAAATTTTTGATGATCATCATCCCTAACTTTTCCCTTTTATTAATATGTTAACACTATCATATATGCACCCTACCTTATTTAGTGGTGTTTTGTTCACAAGCACCCGTTAGCGACCAAAATCAAACACCACTTGCCCTCATCAATTTCTTATCAGAACTATGTCTTCATTGATCGAGGGTGCTGTTGTTAAATCTCTGCTATTTCATTGGTTTAGGACATCTGTCACGCCCTCAAAAATAAACCCATAATAAACAATATTAACATGCATCAATATACAAAAATCAGAATATAATTCCATTCATCCGAGTCTTAAGAAATAACACATCAAAATAAATGCCCTACGGGCTTATATCTTGCCAAGTCAATACTTGGACACAAATCCATGAGTTTTAACTCAAAAACAGATAAAGCCCTAGGCTTGAGTGTTTTACATATAAAAGCAAATAAACTAAAAATAAATCTTCAAGTCCAAATCCTCACAAGCTAAGTCCTTGGAGGTAGTGAACCGCTGAACTCGAAAAAAGAAGTTCTATATAGGGTAAGCCACACCAAGAGAGAAATACTAAACCAAGCATAAGAATTAACTAAAGCATCAACATCCGATACATGGTTAGCACAAGGTAATAAATTCCCAATTTTAAGACATAAATGCCTACATTGTCTATGACACATGGTCTATGACACAATTCACCTTCCATTTATACCAACATGGCTCAGAACCTGGCCAACAACTCAACAAAGATAACAATTCAGGTCAAACCTTTCTTACAACATAATAAACACACATGCTGGTGTTACATCAATCACAATCAACTTCACTTCCATACTTCCCAACTGATACACATGGTGGTGATGTATCATATCAACAACAAATAAATATAAGCACCCACATAAGTGATGCTACTGGAGTCCATCCCCTATCTCCTCCCAACAAAATCCGGTTTAGAGGTTCATCCCCTTTCTTCCCCTAAACCGGGGAGTTCATTCCCCATCTTCTCCCAACAAGTCCGGTTTAGAGGTCCATCCCCTCTCTTCCCCTAAACCGGGGAGTTCATCCCCTATCTTCTCCACTACCAAATGCATATGCAACATAATCAATACTTGCCATATACAACACATAATTAATACAAGTAATGTTCTGTATTAGTTCAACAGTCAACATAAATGACTAAATTCCAGTTATACCTAAGCCACATGCAAGGTCTACAACAATCACTAGCTATCCTCCACCGATAGCCCAAAACAATTATTTCTAAGCAAGAAATAAATATCATAATATATATATTATCAATTTCACAGATGAGTGATTAAATATTCAACTACATCAACAAATCTCAATTTCCTCAAATCTCATGCATTTAACCAATACACAATTCCCCCTTAAATTAATTACATGAATTAATCTATGACAAACCCTAAGGTTTCTCCCAAAATTACCAAACTACCCCCCCACATACCAAAACACCAACACTTAGGGTTAAAACGTATACAAGAAGTAGGAAATCCCTACCTTAAAGCGAAGAATCCAAAAGAGGAAGACGAAGAAGATACTCGGAACTCCAAAGTGCTCCAAATCAACAATTGCTCCGATTAAATGAAAGCCCTCACTCTCCTCTATCTTATTTGTAAAGGAACTAGGGTAGAAACACACCCTAACTAGATCAAACCTAGGGGAAAAGGTGTTTAGAGAAGAAGAAAAGTCGGACTTTAGGGTTTGAGATCAAAAAGAATGAAAATCGCCTAAAAATCCCGCCGCTTTTTAAATCTCGATAGTCCGCCGGCGCATACAACACACCGCTCGGCGTAAGAACAAAAACAATGTCCGCCGAAGCAAATATGCCCGCTCGAGCGTAGAATTCTCGCCTGCAGAAGTTTTGCAGGAACCAAAAAAATGCTGGAAGGGTGTAAACTCCGCTCGAGCGGAAAGGCTAAAAACTGAGCGACAAACATCATGACTCAGATTCAACCCACCTGTTCGAAACACGCCAAACACATCCTAAAACTCAATCAAATAGAATTAAAGGATGACAACAACAATCTGATAACAACGGAATCTACGGAACATAAGTCCGGATACACTAATCAAATGGGAAAAGACCAGGGTCGCTATAACATCAATCATGCATGCCTATACAATATGTATGGAGAGAGTGGCAGTGGTCTCACTAATGGAGGTTGGGCGTGATGAGAAAAGGAGAAATGAATGGGGAGGGGGGTGATGGGTCGTCCCGTTGGGGACCAGAGAGCGGTGGCGCTGTGATTTTCAGTGATGGGCAGTTGCTGGTTGCAGGAAGAAATAAGAGATCGAAGAGTAGATTTGCAGAGAGATAGAGAGAGAAGGGGGGAGGGAGATGATTCGGTATTAAAGCTTTGATAAAAGAGTAATGAGAGATATTCCAAAAATTCTATTAAAGTTTCTAACAAATATTTGACTCACAAAATATGGGTCTCACATGAGTTCCATACGATATTTGGTAAAAAAATTTATAGAATTTTTGGTGCCCTTAATATTTTTGTTGGTAAAATTCAATTCCTTCATGAGGTGGTACTGTTTCATTAGTTGACCGTAAAAAATGGATTTACGGATGGACAATAGAAAAGTTAAACTCTTCTCCGTATAAGTGGTGAATATGTCTTGAGATTTTTAAATTTGGGATTCTCATATAATTCAATAATTGTAAATGATTTGGGACAGAGGAACAGAAATATTTGGGAGGAGATCCTTGCTCTGAAACTGAATAGCTTCTATTTGCACATCATTTATTTTTATTTATTCTTTTGTAGTTTACACCAATATCAACAATGTTTGTATATCAAACACCAAACTCGGTTCTCATTCCGTGGTTGATAATAATTTTTTTTTTTTTTTTTTAAAAAAGGGGAGGAAGGAGAATTATTCAAACACAGTTTGCATAATAAAACTAAGATTGATCATGCCATTGAAAAGGCCTATTTTTGATCATGTTATTGCACTGTTCTTGAATATATATATACAGATCACATGCTACAAGAACCTCGCAAAGAAGAGTTCAATGACTGGCCTCATGGATTTCTTGCAATCGGCACATTTGGAAATTACAGTTTGAGAGAAGATCCAGAGAGATGCAATATTCTACGAGGGAACCAATCTTCTTCCCAAAATCATCATTACCTACATGACAATGACTTGTCTCCTGAAGAAGTTGGACAACTTGAGAAAGAGTTGGTGATATCATTGCGTAAACAAGTCTCTACTGAATCAACTAGAAGTTCAACAGAGGAATTAGTAGAAATTACTCACAATCTTCAATTGGACAATTTCAACTTCCCTACAGGCTTGGAGGATTATAAAAATAGTAATATAGATACAGTTTGGGATGATTCAGCTGACAAAAAAAGTGATCGACTCCAGCGTAGTATTTGTAGTACCAGCGTAATTCTCAATAGAGGGAAAGACATTCGTGCCGATCACAGTAAGAATGCTATTGGGAGAAACTCATTGTGTTTTCTTCTTAAAAAGATGTTTCTCTGCCGAAATGGGTTTACTTCTCCCACTCTCAGTTTAAGAGATCCAATTCCAGAGAAGTCCAGAATGGAGAAGGTAAACATAATTTGTTCTCATCTCAAGTTACTCAAAAACCAACTACTGAACCAGTTGAACTGAGCTTTAGTTGGTTGGTTCGTTCATTTGCTTATTATCTTCTATGCATTCTTATTGCCTATGGGGATTTGAATGGGAAGAATGTTTTGCCTTCCAGTTATTAATTCCTTCTATGCATTCTTGCAATAATTCATTCCATTTTGTCTTTAATCGCATGGCATGTCTACAGATTTTGAGAGCTATACTACACAAGAAAATATATCCCCAGAATTCTAGTTCAAATCCAAAGGCTATTGCAAAGAAATACTTGGAGACAATTTCTCATATTCAGAACTCTGACAACAATGAAGGTGAAATGCTTGATACTGCTGCAAATGATGGAAGTAAATGGGTCAAGACGGATTCTGAATGTAAGTTGTTTCTAATTCTACGCTAGTATACATATGGTAGTTGTTTTTTAATCATGCATCTATCTTATACTGTATAACTGACTAATTGACATACATGGTGTCTTTGGTTGAGTTTAAGACAATTTTATTGATTGGTTGGTTGGAACTTGGTTGGTTGGCGGTGTATGGAAATTTTGCAGGATGTTGGTTGATTGTACGGTAACTATATATCAATTTTCTGGTTGCAGTTATTGTTCTAGAGATATAATTAATTTGCCTCATCTTTAGACTCACTGTTGGGGGAAGATCGATGAAATGGTAAGCTTTAATGTGACTACTTGTTAAGTTATTCAACAAAATTTTCAACTCTCTTTTCCTCGAACAATGAATCCTATCCTATCCATTTGACATATGAAGAGTTAATTCATTCTTTTGTTTATGTCAATGTGTAGTTCAATTATATAATCTTCTTAATTATTGCAGGGATTCAAGTAGTCAGACTCAAGTAGACTTATCTAGCTAGAGATGAAAAACCTGTCATCCTTTCTAATAATAATATGCCACTGTCCATGAGATTGAAAGTATATGATCAAAAGGTATATAAAACAAATTGCTTGGATGTAAAAGGGATTGAGCTGTAGATGAACTTATTTGTTGATTATTGTAACTTGTTATTGAACTCCACATTACTATTAATGGCTATAAAAATAAAAATCAGTTAATTTGATCCAACTTTCCTTGTATTGGGAAACAATAATAAAATTGGGGGAATACATGGAAGATAATTGTTTGTGGAAGTCTCTGGAATGATTCCTATCTTTTATAATAGTTGAGGTGGTTGAGATGATTTAATGCATTCTTTAACATTTGCCCTGAGACACTTGTTAACAAAACCTATATTTTATTGTAGAAGTTGTCATAAACTCAGCAAAAGTAGTTTTTAACTCCCAATAACTAAAGCTATGTCATCTCATGAAAGGAAATTCTTTGGTGTCCAATGCACACCACATATAACATTCACATAAAATTACGTAAATTTTTACAAATTTGCATTTCCAAGAACATTTGGAACATTTTGTTTCTGAGCAGAAGATCCGTTTTCAAGTAGTGATCTCACAAAAATATATAAGTTGAACATAAATTCGTGTACATTCACAAAATCACGTAAATTTTCACGAACTATTACGAATTTGTGTTCAACTTATACATGGTCATGAGATCACTTATATAAATTCGTAAAAACCTATATAATTTTGTGTTAAGTTGCACACGGTATGCATTGCACACCGGAGCATTTCCCAAGTACCTTTTTCTCCAATTCCTTATATTTTCAACATTATAAAATTTTCAAATAGAGTTTATTTATTTTTTTAAAAAAATTTATCATAAAACTAAATGCATTTATTTTCAAATGAAATTTTGAGGTTTTTTTTTTATTAAAAAAAATAATTAAATGCCCTTTATTTTTATAACAAATATAAAAAATTATATGACCTTTATTTTTTTAAGATTCATTTTCCTTTATTTTTTTAAAAATTTTTAGATTCATTTTCCTTTTTTATTTTTTAAATTCACTTTTCTCTATTTTTTTTTAGATTCATTTTCTTTACACCATATAATTTAATTATGATTGAAAATGGTGGGCATTTAAAATTTAAAAAAAATGAAATTTCATTTAAAAATAAATGCATTTAGTTTTATGATAAAAATTATTTAAAAAATAAATAAATTACATTTCAAAAGTATATAATACTGAAATAGAGAGAATTAGAGAAAATGGTATTTTAGTCTCTAGAAAGCCACATTTATAGTTTTTCCTATCTTCTATGATAGTAAAGATAGTTAAGATGATTTAATGTATCCTTAACAAGTGTTCTTAGAGAACTTGTTAACGTAACCCGTAAATATATATAATTTTGAATAACCAATGAAAAATATCATGATTTGAAGTTTTTTCATGTGTGTATATATATAAATTAAAAAATTGTTTCAAAATTGAAAATGCCCTTTGATTTTAACATAAAAAATGATTACATTTCTTTGGCCAATTGTTTTAAGAAATAATTAATGAAAGGAAAAGCTTCTCTCCAGTCCATATCAAACTGAAGGGTGTTGTTAGGCCTCCGTGGGTTCAATACGGAACCCATATCGATAATTCGAATCATTCAATGTATGGAGCTCGTCGATTATTTTATCTCTGCAAAAAATCACATTGATTGGATGTCACACCCCAGATTTCCAAGATCTGACCCATGTGAATAATCCAATAATTAATAAACGAAAAGACAATGAATAAAAGAAATAAGGTTAATTACAAAAAGAATCCCGAAGTTTCATACATTTTTCACTTTAAACCTTAGTGTTTTAATTTTGACTATAGCAGCTCAGGTTAAGACCTAACTATGGAATGCCTCTCGGGGTTACCAAGCGTGCCCAATAGTTCGGACTCCCGACCTCCTGATCTAGTCTCACTAGTGCAATGTAAAATAAAAGAATGAGAGTCCAAATCTGATAATTTGTATAGAACATCTATTTTATTGCAAAATATTGCCAGAAATGGACTACATCACCAAATTTCAGAGTCGCTACCTAATCTTTTGGAAAAATTATAAAACTTATGACTCGTGTCAAAGGCCATCGTCTGTCATAATCAAAGTGTCTCGACTCGGGAATATAAGTATGTGAGGGAAAGGACATTAATTGAGAACCTCACTCACCCGATCAAGGATTGGCCTCTATTAAGCCATAATGTAGTTTTTATAATCAATGTAAATCCATATTTTGATTATTAACAATGCTATCATTACTATCTGAGGCATTCAAATATAGATTGTGTCGTAAATTTTGGTTATGCTTTGACTTAATGTTTGTTTTGAAAAGGGGTTTTCTTAGATAAAATCCACATCATAAGAATCATTCACAGTCCAAAATAAATAACACAACTTCCATCCACTAGCATTCAAACAGATATCTCACTTAAGTATTTAGCCTCATGTAATAGCAACAGATATGGTAAGGAACATGCACATTGTGATAATCATGTTCCGTATTATGCTAATTGATCTTTATTATGAATATGATTATGTGTTTGATATGATTTTGAGTGCCATTTATATGAATATATGTGGTTTTGAATTTTTTTTCTGTTCACCGTAGGAAAATCTATTTGACTTTCTGCTTTGGAATTTAAATTGAAGGCCTTATCGGCCACAGAAACTGAAATTGACTACGTCGTTGTGATTGGCATAATTTTTAGAATCTACAGTGAAATTTAATTGAAAATTGATTCGGATTAGATTAATTAGATTAAATTAATTTAATAATGCTCAACTAATTAATATTAAGGGAATTTGATTAAGAGAGGTTATATAAATGGGGCATTATACACTCACATTCATTTGTTTGAGCTCAAAATCAGATTTTACACTTTAGTGAGAGAGAGAGGCCGGCTCTAGAGAGAGATAGGGGGAGAATTGTGTATTTTGGCTCAAGGTTTGTGAGATTGGAAAGCTAGGCTCCAGAATTAACTTCAATTGTGAGGATTAAAACTCCTAGCTGAGTAATCAACTCTTAATTTATGAATTGAGTATGTAATTTTGTGAATTCAAGTGGTATGGTAGCTCATGGCAAAGATTGAGATGAACATGAAGTTAGAATGCACATGCATACATGAAATTACTATGAATCACCATGAATTGCCATGAAATTGCATAAGCTAGCATGAATAATGTTGAACATGGAGAATTGGGCACCAATCTTCATATGCATGCATAATTTTCATGGGTTTCATAATAATAAGTGTCATTTGTAAGATGTAAAATAGAAATGAAGTCAAAAATTGACATGCATGTTTGATTATTGAAGATATGGAGCTTATATGAGGTTTGAATGCATAAGCCTTGATTATACAAAGAAATGTTGATTAATTTTGAAAATTGGACCATGATTTTGAATGATTGGCCTCATGTTGCTTACATCCATATGCTATATAATGTATTTGCATGTTTTGGACCAAAATCATGAGTTTTGGACCTTTGAAGGTCGAGTTTGAGCTTCAAGAACAGTTCTGGAAAACCCAAAATTTAGCATGTCCGCTTGAGCAGGGAAAACGCCGCTCGAGCGTGAAATGCAAACTCCCAACAGTTTTGCAGTCAGTGATGTTCGCTCAAGCGGGGACATTCACACTCGAGTGGGGAGCCATGTAGTGTGACTTTTAGCTCGAGCGTCCGAATTCACGCTCGAGCGTAAAAATGAGGTAACCAGTACTTTTGCAGACCATGAGAGTCCGCTCGAGCGGCGGAACCCATGCTCGAGCGGGGACACGTGTTTCAAAAATTTTGTAAAGGTGTTATGCGTTTCATTTTCCGTTCTCTTTCATTTCTAAGCACTCTTAGGCATGCATTGAGCATCATAAATGAGTTAAAAGGATAAGAAAGAAGCCTAAGAGGGATGTATGAATTAAGAACGGATTGAATTGTTTGTAACCCATTGTGTTCATGATATGTGTAGGGTCGAGTTCCAAGGCAAATCCGCTGGCAAAACACTGTGATTAATGTCTTAGTAAAGATATTTTGAAGTACGTTATTTGTCCAATTGCTTATTCCTATATATGTCTTATAAGTTTGTTGATTTGAATTGTGGACAAATGTTTGTTATGCCATATGGTTGGGCCAAAGGCCGTTGGGTACGATTGATTGGGTTGAAGGCTGTTTGACATGCATGAATAAATGGGCCGAAAGCCGTTTGATATGAAAGATTGGGCTGAAGGCCGTTTGACATGAATGAAAGATTGGGCCGAATGCCGTTTGACATGAATGAAAGATTGGGCCGAAGGCCATTTGACATGAATGAATGGGCCCAAGGCCGTTTGACACGAATGAATGGACCAAAGGCCGTTGGACATGAATAATTGGGCCAAAGGCCGTCGGACAGGAACGATTGGGCCAAAGGCCGTCGGGTATGAATGAATTGGGCCCGAGGCCGTTTGATGTGTTTGGAACCGCAGTCACTTGAGCTATACATATATATACTAGATAGAAATATGAATTGGGCCCAAGGCTATCTGATGTATGTTTTTCTAAATACCATTCGTGTATCTTCTTTATTTGATATTATTCACCGGGCTTTTGTTCACACTCATTCATCTGTCTGTAGGTGAGCCAAGGAGGTCCAAACCCAGCCTCAGTGAAGTTTGTGTGAAACAGTCAAGGTTTTGAAGAGTCAGCTCATACGTCTCACACACGAGACTTGTTTTCGCCCTTTTGCTATTTTGTTATATTTTGTCATGTCAGCGAGAACTTTGGATTATGGTTGTATATAGTTTTGATTGGCTGACCATGACTTGAATGATCCTGTTGTGTAAAGTTTATATATTAACTTCCCTTGATGTGAGTTATTAATGTATGTTTGTAAAATGTTATGACGTGCCATGTAAACACAGCTCTTTGGAAAAAAAGTTTGAAATTGCTTCTTTTTGGCCCTCTTAACTCTGTTAAAATGTATCTGATTTAGTCTAAGGCCGTAGGTAATCTCGTGATTACTGGCCGGTTATGTCCTCAACCTATGGGGACAGGTTCGGGTCATGACACACATGTAATATATACAGATATGCATGATCTTATATACAAGTTCCTAATGCAATACATACAGACCATGTCCCTAGGAGTCCGGATTGTTAAGATGTAGCATGAGTATCACCACAATACATGGATTTGCGTACGTATTCATTTTTTAAGATAACACGCCATATTAAAAGGGATGATCCGAACCCAAATGCATGGAAAAGTGGATGCATTATATAGGCATGATAAAGAAAACATGATGCAATACCAAAAGCAGATAAATAGAAGTGTTAGAAAGACATGGGGTTGGAAGATTATTACAACAATTTGAATAACAAAAGGGGAAGAGAGAAATTATTACAATAATGAATCATCTCAGCTTAGCTACTGTTGAATCTAACAAATCACACTAAATAATGAAAAGAAGCAATCTAGGGGCTCTAGTGCTGCTCAAGCGAGCATTTCCTAGAAAGTGTCTATTCTGTTCTTGGGGGAAATGACTGGCCAGACAATAGATGAGCCAGCTGAAGTAGAAATGAGCCGGTTGAATTCCCTTGTCGGCTGGGGATTAGGTCAGTGTAAAATCTCAAGACAATGGCCAAAACGAGGCTTTCTGGGTGGTTCTCACACGTTCCACCTCCTCTGTTGACAGGGATCACTTAGAGAGAAGATAAATAGGCAAAAACCCTCAACAACAACACAAACATATATATACAACATATATTTTGCCCAAAGAAACAAATTAAATGGATCAAAATCAAAACAAATTCAAGTTTGAGAAATAGATAAGAACCTACATCTTTTCTTTGTGAATGAAGGCAAGTTAATCCCAAATCCATGCTATTAAGTGGAGAGCATAGATTAGTGCAAATCATTTCTTGGCGAAAGTTTTGCTTATTAAAACAAGGGATTCATCAAACTCATTGAAAACTCCTCATCTAGTCATAGAATAAGGATGATAACATCCTTTTCTATGTTCACAAATGATCGAGACAAGAGTTTTCACTTTCTTTGACCCAAAATCTCTTATTCATTTCCAAAATACTCAATGAAAAAAAGAGAGAACAACACTTATCAACACAAAATCCCATGAATCACTCAAGCAACCTCATGAAACAACCCTTGACACTCATTGTTATTGAGTCAAGGGTCAAAACACATAGATTGGCATACTTAAGAGATATAATAGATGAAGATAAGTGGTGTAATAGAGAGAAGTGTTATTCTGCTTATTGAACTTGTGAATGGATAGCTAAAATTACTCCCAAACACATCCACAAGAATCCAAAATATACAATAGTTAGATAGTTGAAGCTATGAAAAGCAAAGAAACAAAGAAAATAGCTATCAACTCAATGAATGGGTGGCTAAAGTTATTCCCTCCACACCCATGAGGACTTACAACAATCATATAATGAAAATAAAGCTTAAAATTGAAGAAAGAAAGATAGAAAAGTGATTTAGATTATGAGAAAATCACCTTCTAAGAGGATAGGTCACTTTGATTCACAAACTCCCTTGTTAATTCCCTCAATTCACTTTGGATAGATTGTTTAATGTCCACGAGTTTGGCCAAGGTGCTTAGGATCAAGCTTCCATGGAGTTTTGGTGTCCAAAGTCAAGAGGGTGGTAGGTAGAAAGTGTGGTTGAGAGGAGAATGAGTTAAGAAGCTCTTAGGAGCCTTGGGCAAAAGTTTCTAACCTCTTGAAAAGAGTTGTCAAGCTCTTATATATAGACCCCATGTCACAAATATTTGAGATATTTGTGGTATGTAGGGCAAACAAGCTGAAATTCCCAAAAATGTTCTATACCCAGAACATTCACCCAGCCGAGCTTCTTGGTGATTGGTCGAGTGCTTTTGTGGTCAGCCATCATATGGTGTCCGGCTAGTCAGTGGGTACATTGTCAAATCAATAAGAGCTGGTTAGCTTGAATTGAAGAGAGAAACATGTATTTCAGAGGATTTCACCTTTTCCATTCACTTCTACTATTCTTTGCTCGGTTTGTTTAAAAGAATACTATGTTTAGGATTTTGAAAATATGAGCCTCAGAACATTGTGGTAACATCTGGAGTTGCACCTCCTAAAACTCGTTTTGAAAAATATTTCCATTTTGGTCGAAAAACATTTTGTCCAAAAAAGGTCGTTAAAGGGTTTAAAGCTTGATCCTTAGAACTCTTGTCGTGGAAATTGCACAGATTAACACCACTCACTTTCATCATCAAATTCTTAAAAATGAGCACCAAGTCTCAAGGCTAGTAAAAAATGGGGTGTCTACAGTTACCCCTCTTTGACAGAGTTTAGTGTGGCATTTCATGACATGAATGAATGTCACAACCCAAAGACAACCCTTTTTGATAAGGCCGTAAAACTTGGGCAAACAAACGAAATGCAGATAAAACTTGGTTCAACCTGAGGGTTGTCCACATATCCCTTTGCAAAGAATCAAACCAGCGTAGTTCAAGGGCAGAATGCAAATGCTATGCTTAAAACATATTTTGAAAATGTGGGCTTATGCGACACGCACTACCAGAGTTTGATAATTGGGCTTATGTGTGTCACACTGCCAGAGTTTTGAAAAACTTGATGACGCGAATGCCACAAGGGTGACGAGATGGAACAAATAGATAAAGCTGCAAAGATGGCAAAAGAAAGGGTAGGACCCCATACAAATGGTATGCCAAGCAAGCTAACAACTAGGAAAAATGTGAAGAATGATGCGCAACACAAACAAGCATGCAATGTATGAAAGAAACGCAACACCCACCCAAGTTGTGGCACGAAAGAGAAAGAGAACATGATGGCCGTAGCCAAACCCGCATGTGACTAGCAGTCACAGCAACAAGGAACTCCACAACACACTCCAAACATACTACGACATGGAGAAGGAAGTGATGGTGTTAACCGCCAACCCACGCACGGGGCGGTATTAACTGAGGGTGGTGTTAACTGCCAACCCCACAAGGGACGGTATAATCGAAGGTGGTGCTAATCGTAAACCCCGTAGGGAACGGTACTAACCGAACATGCGCAAAACATCTATTGCGCTACAAGTGACAATTATCCAAAATTTAATTTAATTCATGCACAAAACATTAGTTTTTAAGGAGTAAATCTACAAAGATTTCTCTTAACCGAACAACCTCTCACAAACTATGGCATGCCTAAAGTATGATAAAATATTAACTCCATATAATAGCATCTCAATGTGAATTCACAATCAACTCATGCTATATTTCATTTGATAATGGAATTAAAATAAATAAACAAAAACTAATCATACTTTTATAATTACAACATATTACAAACTCTAGGTAAAAAATAACAATATGTTGTGTTTAATATTCAGATTATGTCATAACAGAAAGTACATCACTTCTAAAAAATTTCTAAATTTTTTTGGTATTTTCTAGAATTTTAAATAATTAATAAACACACATAAAATCAGAAATAAATATTCCAGAATCTAAGAAAATGCAGCAACCATAACAGTAAATAGTAAAACATTACAGTAGTCTACAGTAAAAATTCCAACCCCAGAAACTTAGTCATGCAACACCAGAAGCATTTTAAAGCATAAATAATTAATTATTATCTCAGAAAAAATATTTTTTATTTTCATAAAAATTTGAAAATTTTACAATAGATAAAAAATTTAATTCTGAGTCTAACAATACCAATACTACCTAAGACCCAATGTCTTCCAATACTACCTAAGGCACTACCCAACTATATCTCCATTTATCCGAAACAAAGCAAATCCCAAGATAATTAGGCATCAATTAAATTCAAATAGCAATTATTGAAACCACCGGTTGCAAGTCAAACCAAAACAGACTAACCCAAACCAATCCTTAAGTTCCAAAAAAAGGGGAGCGACTATAAGAATCCATCTTCTCTGCGCAACTTAGTCCAAATTACCAATTATCCACTCTCATGATTCAAATATTGACACACACATCATTTCACATCTCACAATTCATAATCATCATCACTTATTATTCTCACACAAATAGAGCCAAGAAGTTCATAACACATCGCCCCCAGACTCGGATTACCAACACTTACATGTTACCTCACTCCGTCTACTCTGAGATGGAGCTTCATACACCCTCTTATACATTTCTAGAATCTCACTGGACTTCTCGAATATGTGTTGCACTAGCACCATTCCCAATAGTCCCATCATCTTGAACCGATATGATAACACATATTTCTGAATCACACTAAGCAATCATCACCCGCACAACACCCATTACAAAGATTTCAACCCACATTCCTTCTCAAGAACCACTTCTAGCATTTAACTATTAAGTTTTCTTCATACTCATGAACTCTATACAAGTCTTAATCATGTCACTCAATACTTAAATACCGCGAACCCCCCTTTTCACCCTCATCATTATGAAACACAATTCTCACACTCCCTTTCCGTTTACAATATTCTACATAACTTAAACTAACCTCACACCATCCTAAGATGTTACCTCGTCTTAACTATACTCCCTTATAGCTTTTATTATCTTAATAACAACATTTAAAATTAATCAACTGAACTCTAATCATTTCTTGAGACACTTACTCTTCCTACCAAAGCAAGAAACCAACCTATCATATAATTACACAACACATAAACAAATTTTAAGCAACAAACCACATAATCGAGTCAAGTCTATAAGCATGACCACTTATCCCAGAACTTCCAACGAACTCTCACCAAAAACCACATTGATCAAGCGCTTCCAATGAGATCTCAAAGTACGTTAGCCGACTACAAGCATAATTCTTAAAATTCAACTCATGCTCACACAAAGCAACACATAATGTCCTATACCTCCTACTTCCTGCATGCAAACGTCCTCACCAAGTGAAGCCAACCCATTTTGGTAAAAACCACTTCCCACGAGCTCTAGGTTTTCAAACCCGGTTAACTCTGATACCAAGTTATCACGCCCTAAAATTTTAATTACTCGGAACGTTATCAAAAGCCTTTAATTTAGGTCCATTTTTGTTTTTCAATTATCTATTACCCTTAAGTAATAGAAACATAATAATACATGTTCTCATTTGCAATGAATACAACAATAACAATAACACATGCCAAACTTTAGCAATGGAGCTACACACAAATAATTACAAACATCAATGTACAAAATTTATTTCCTTCACATCTACAATGAGATTACACATAAGAGATTCACGGACTTCTCAACTCCTCAATTAAAGAATCCGAATTCTTTTTCTAAAAAAAAAAAAAAAAAAAAAATAATAATAATAATAATAATAATAATAATAATAATAATAATAATAATGAGGGATGAACAATAATGCCCAATAGGAAATCTAATAGTTCTAAAGCAATAACTATCACATAGATAGAAATGATCATGCATGCAAGGTGATACCATGTAGTAAGGTGACGTTTTGTAAGTTCAAAATATGTTACGTAGAGTATATTTTTCTTAAAATTTTATTTGAACATTTAAGAAAACTCACTGCCATAAATGTTGTCCCTCATCATTAGGAAGTCATAAATTCTCTTTGAAAACAAGTACACTTAAGAAAGAACATCTTCTTAAATTTCTTAACCTGATCCCAAATTGTTTCGCATTTCATTTACATTTTAATATTCCTCATTTCATTTCCATTTTTGCTTATACTATTTCCAAACTATAACTTGATAACATTAAAATCCAAATTTCCTTTATATTCAAAAAGACAATCCTCATACACTTAACTCCCACTTGTCTAACAATTACATCACATTAATGTTTGCATTATCAATTAGAGTTCAAACATAACACAAAAATAACAAACCCTTTTTAATTCAATTTCTCAATTATTTACAAAACAAAACTCATAATCTTCCCTTATAGTAACAAGCAATCCAGTGAGTTCATCATCATCAACCCCTAATCCAATTACCATTTCATTTTTCCATTCTTTCAAATAATTTCATATCAATTACCGGATCCATTAACAAGTCAACTCCATGAGTCACACGTTTTACCGATCACAAGCTGGAAGGAATGCAAAACCTCACGCTTTACTGGTCACAAGCTGAAACAAACACGGAACCTCATGCTTTACCGATTACAAGCCGGTAGGAAAGCAGATCCTCACGCTTTACCAGCTCAAAATACGACAAAAAACAAATCTCAAAACAACATTACATTCCATAAATTTTCTCGAGTCGTCAGTCATTATGATTAGTGGGCAAAGCCGACACATCATCTATTATTTCCGTAACACATTCGTTCCATTATTCCCGTAACACGTTAGTTCAATACACATCTATCATTTATTAAAATTCCATTTGCATAACAAGTACATAATATGTTCCACCACCTTCTCTATTATCTATCAAATCATTCATTGTTTTTGTTACAAAAATATGACAACACATCCATGAAGGCATAAAGATTCATCTTTAAAGTGTTCACAATTCTTGGGTTTAAACTATTTCTTTACTTTTTCATATTTTTATCAAGTCTTCAAATTCAATTTTCACAACACATTGATTATCAATTACTACCCAAGGTTATAAATTAAATTTCCAACATTAATTTCTTTGATATAACTCCTTCATATAACGCCGTCATATTTCACAATCTCCCATTTATCATTACTCACACTCTTCTTAACCCAACCTAGACTTAACACAATTTAACATACTCCCTCCGTCCCAAAATAATGGTCCCTTTTGGGGAATTCAACTTTTCTTAGTAGTACAAAATTGCACTTTAAAAAAATTGATTTTTCAAAATTACCCTTTGATAGTACATTTTTTGAGAAATATCAACGTCATAATTGTACTTTTTATGTTGTTAATGAATTTAAAACAAGGGCACAATAGGAAATTTATATTATTTTTGTATTTGATTTTTGAAAAGGGACTAATATTTTGAGACAATGAAAAATAGAATAAGAGAATAATATTTTGAGATGGATGGAGTAACTCAATGCAATTCAACATAACACAATAAAATTTTTAATATTCACTTCATCATTTTATCACAAATCTCATATCTTCCGTACCCTTAACAAATCATTTACTCAAATTTGGTTTCATATTATAATATAATTTAAAAGATCAACAATGTGAAGAAATGGTTTGGAAATACTCTTCTGATCCTGGGAAGCGCTCGAGATCCGTTGATAGTCACCTGAAATGGGACAAACACTCCGGTCGGGGGTGCTAGAATTAGCACTCCGATGGATAAGTCAGTCTCTACACTCAAGAATACTTGTGTTCTAAGTTAAGCATAGTAATTCTCACATACCTTTCTTAGTCTGTTGTTCCTTTATTTATAGTTCAGTATCTATTCGACCTATCTATTATATTCGGCATCCTTATCGTGCAGGGTAGAGCCGTGTAATATCTGTCTTCCAGAGTATGTTTCTAATTATTCCAAATATCCGGCTCCCACAATTGCCCCCCAAACACCTCGCTAGCATCAGTTAATCGGCGTGTTTGGCTAGAAGTCAAAAATTCGGCAGTTATTCCTCTTCCCGATGTGTGTCAGAATACGTACGCGTTTTTTGGTCACTGTAACGCTCTCCCGCCCCATTCGTGCTTTTTTCGCATTTATTACGATTTGAAACTTAAGTCCCTTCGAAAACATGCTTTTCGAATATTTGAACCTCCTGGACTGCCAGTTGGTATCTCTTCTTCGACGCATTTTCTGCAACTCCTATCCGTTCTCTCCTTGTCTCCTTTGCCTTTCGTAAGTTTTCTTCTCTTCTCCTTGCAATCCTATTTTCCATTTTTATTTTTGATTTAGAATATCATTGGGTTCTTACTAGAATGGCCAAGCATTTGAAAGACCTCCTTTTCGAGGGTCAAATTTCTGGGTTCCGAAGACATTTTTCTATCCCTGAGGATGTCCATCTTTCTCTGGTAACGGACAATACCCTTGATATGGAGAGGGACAACCAAAATACAATCGTCTTCCATCTCCTGTCTATTGCGGAGGGCGGAGTTCGCTTTCCCCTACACCCATTTCTCAAGGCCGTCCTCTGTTATTGGAGTCTGATTCCTTCGCAACCCAATACGAATTTTTTTCAAATCGTAATGGAAATCGTAGAGTTGAACCGGCGTCTCAGGATCAACCTTGGCATTCCAGTGATTCGGCACTGCTATGCTTTAGCCAAATCCTCCGGTCGACTCGAGCGCTACTTTCTCAGGGCCAAGGACACCAATCATCACTTGGTAACGATGCTTGCCAGCTCCGGCAAACGAGTTGACGATGTAATGGTCAATGTTCAAGGCAACTGGGAGTTCGGCGAAAGCGAAGATCACCTAGATCCTATTCCCAGACAGAGGGGTGAACCAGGTTGCCGTGTAGCTCCTTGTTTGTCGATCTTTCTTTTATGCGGTTTTTTCCTCCAAACCTTACCCTTTGTTCTTGTAGGCAATAAGTTGAAGAGGATTTTGACCTCGGCTGACAACGCAGTCCTTGCAAAAATTAAAACTGCACTAAAGTACTTTGGTCCTCTAAACGTACAGAAGCAAGGGAGGGCTGCCCATATTCTCCTGCGGTACGAGCCTACCTATACTACATTCTCAGCCGCAGATGACATCCCAATCCCAACTAGCGAACAACACGTTACTGCTTTTGTCTTCCCCAGTTTCAAGACCCTTAGGCAAATTGGTCTTGAAGCTTCTAATTCGGAGCAAGGCTTAGAGCCGGTTGTTGAGGTAGGTGCCAAATTAACGAGGGAGTTCGCCACCGAGGCCGAAGAGGTCGACGAAGCTTTGAAATCAACGTTTGAGGCAGCCGGTCTTAACCAGCCTAACTCACCGTCCACTTCGGGTCGGGCGGAGTTTTCCTTCGGAGATATTTTTATAAACTTGGGAGACCTTCCTGGTACTTTTTCAGAAGGCATGGCTGGGGAGAATCTCACGCAAATGGCAAGAAAGAGAAATGCCGAACGAATGGCCTCTCGAAAGAAAGCCAAGGCCGCTCGTTTTGAGCCTGCCCTGGTTGAATCTTTTCAACTGGTTGCTGGAGAAGACACGGCGCAAGTTGTTGTGGCCGAGACGGACGGGACTGAACAGCAAGTTACGAAAGAACGGCTAGTTTCAGAAGGACAGGGTGAAAAACGTTCCGCCGAGGGAGAGACCGGCTCAGAGGATAGCCCTGCTGATAAATGACCTCGCTTAGAGGAATCCGACGTGGTTGTCCCCTTCGTTGTTCAACCAAAGATCAAAGACACGCCAATCCCCTTTGACGCATTTGCCATGAAGAATCCGTGGCGTTGAGCTTGGCCGCCTCGGTTTCGCTACCGGCTGACAAGGCCACCTTTTGAGAACAGTCAAATTTGGTAACTATAGCGTTCGCTGCCCAGTCGACCCTTCTAGTGTATGTATACCATTTTTTTTTTTTGGCTCGTTTGGTTTTGTTTGCATACGATGTTGCTTGATATGGTGATCTGAACTTGTTTTGCAGACGGTTGAAAGGACAGCCGAACTAGGCCGCCAGCAGCGTGATGTCATTGAAAGAATTGGCCACTTAAAGTTTGAAGCTGAAGGTGAAAGAAGCAGGGCCGAGTTCGAGGCGATGACGGCCGCAATGGAAAGTGCTCGAGCCGAAGCTGAAAAGGAAAGGGCTCGGACTACTGACCAGCTCAGATCCGAAGCCAAGGATAGGGCAAACGTGAGCCAGGAGTCGCTCAAGTTAGCCCAGGAGGCGCTTTCCAAGGCAGAGGCCGAATTAGAAGAATTGAAGGCGGCCAAGGAAAAGGCCGAATCTATAGCTTCTACGGCGCTAGAAGCTGGGAAGAGCGCCGCCGCCTTGAAAGAATACGTAGATGAGGTCCCCAAATTCGAGAATCGGGGATTCAAACATGGGTGGCTCAAAGCCCTTGCTGCCACTGGAGTTATATTGGCCTTGCCAATTCCATACGAGCAAGTGGACGTTGAGCCACTTGAGTCCGATCCCGAGGATTGATCTGGGAGACATTCTAGTTTTATTTGGTATCTTTAATTTCAATGTATGTTTTTGTTTAATGGATTCAAGTTAATTTTCATGTATAAATTAGTTACTATCCGAGCTCAATTTATTAATGAAAATTTCCATCCCGTTTCACTGTTACTTGTACGCAGTTTTTGATATTAATGAAGGGTTTTGCCTTCCACTACTTTGGATAATAGTGTAATCTTGGCCATTATATTAGCTTAATCTCAATTTATCCGAACAAATCGATTCTTTGTGCCAAGTAGGACTAATAAATCGATTCATGAAGCGGCTGCGGCACTCAAGCCGAATAGATTGATGAATCTGCCCTTGCCCCAGCTGTTTCATGAATTTGAAACGCCGACTAATACAATATTGCTCTGCTTCACGAATTTGAAACGCCGACTAGTACAATATTGCTGAGTGTATTCGTGAGGCGACTGCGGCAGTCAAGCCGAATAGATTGTTGAATCTGCCCTTGCCCCAGCTATTTCATGAATTTGAAATGCTGGCTAGTACAATATTGCTGAGTGTATTCGTGAAGCGGCTGTGAATTTGAAACGCCGACTAGTACAATATTGCTGAGTGTATTCGTGAAGCGGCTGCGGCACTCAAGCCGAATAGATTGATGAATCTGCCCTTGCCCCAGCTGCTTCATGAATTTGAAACGCCGACTAGTACAATTTTGCTAAGTGTATTCGTGAAGCGGTTGCGGCACTCAAGCCGAATAAATTGATGAATCTGCCATTGCCCCAACTGCTTCATGAATTTCCCCTTGCGGAAGTTAAGACTACCTATATCAGTATTGGATGGAGGCACGACTCGGTCGGCCTCGGGCTGTTGAGATTTCGATATTAATAAGATTGCCTTGGAGGC
Source organism: Camellia lanceoleosa (assembly GCA_025200525.1). Taxonomy (NCBI): domain Eukaryota; kingdom Viridiplantae; phylum Streptophyta; class Magnoliopsida; order Ericales; family Theaceae; genus Camellia; species Camellia lanceoleosa. The sequence continues at coordinate 146,797,672 of CM045763.1, read as the reverse complement.
GCTGCCCTCGTAAGGAATCAATGAATAAAGGTCCTATTTAAGTGCTCAGTAAGCAACTCAGTCCAAGTCTTTGACGAAGTATAAACAAGCGCGAATGTCGAATAGACTCTTCTTTAACAGCAAAGGGGAAGCGAGGACGCTAGCTGAACTAGAAGGAGACATGAATCGAAGTGGCGAACCTTCACGCTCGGAAGGTAGGATTTCAAAGGATCGGGAGAGGCGTCAATCTCCTCGTCGTCGAAGTAGGTCGCCCGGGAGGGACAACGAGCCACAGGGCAAATCCACGCAACCCCGTTCTGGAAGGGAGCCCAGTGAGAACCCACGCCCATTGAGTTTTATAGTCTTTGTGGGGAATAGGCCCATGACAGAAGCGGACTCGATCGTTCGAGATTCAAGTGTGGCAGTCGAATTTGCTCGACTGATTTTTTCTCCTGAAGTCCAGCAGTTGATGGTAAGTCGACAGGACTTCGAAGTGTTTCATGAAGGCATTCACGGTGCGGTGAAGAGGCTCTATACCACCTACGAAATCAGCATGCGTCTCCGTGCTTCCCGCCGAGAAATAAAAAAAATGGATGAACGCATCCGAAGTTTGGAGGCTCGCGCAGAAGCGGCCGAGCGTGAGCTAAGGAAGGTTAAGGCCGTTCAGGCACAACCCGTCAGACAGGTTAACCCAATCGTGGAAGAAAGGGTCACCAAATGCTTATCAAGATCTTGCGCCGATCGCGTCTGGCGAAAGCATGTTCGCGATGGAATCCACGAAGGAGAGGGCCTATGAAAAAGGCTTCCACGATGGCTGGAAAGTAGGGATATAGAAGACCAAGGAGAAGCTCACCGAGGAAGTTTGCCGATGCAAAAATCGTGGATTTAAGCATGGTTGGACTAAGGCGCTTCAGGCCGAGGAAGCTCTCCGAGCAGCGAGGGTCGATTCGGCATTACCACTATACCAACGTAACCATTTTTCGTTTTCTGCCTTTGAAGTCGAGTAGAGTAAGGATGAGGGCGACGCCGTATAGAAATATTCAATGTAACGTTCGAACGCGGATCGTGTTCATAACTATGTAATTATTGCCGGATTGAATAAAACGTTCTATTTTAAATGTTTCTTTGTAAATTTCATTTGGTACACACGTGTTTGCATGCGTTTCGTTGTATAAACATTGTTCGGCTCGAATCAACTAGGCGCTTTAATTCCGAACGGTTACATGCTAGCCTGTGGTGGGCATTCTTTGCTAAATATATTTTTGGCGTGTCACGCAAGGTCAATTGCGTCGATGAGGTTCCAAATTTGGAAACTTATCCGGCCCAAAGGTGCCATGCACCAGAGGCGCCGAATCTGAAGACAGTCAGACCATCTATAATTGCCATTTACATAATTAGGCCATTTTAACTCCAAAAACCAAAAGGCCAAAGGTTGGAACATGGAGCGGCTATGGCCAATATCGCTCGGCGTCTGTCTTTTGGAATTCAGTGCTAATGAAATCGCCTTGGGGCCACTGCAAGGATTTTAGAAATAAATCGCCTTGGACTTTTTGCTCTAGTGACTTCGCTTACTGTGCTCAAACTCGATTTAAAACGATTTTGTTGCGTGGGGTTAGATGAGTGTGGATGTCGAATGGAGTTTTTCTTCAGCAGCAGAGAAGCTCGGACTCTGGCTGAGCTTGTCATTGCAATGAATCGCAATAGAGAACCAATTCACGTAGGAGGTAGGGCGTTGAAAAAATGGGAGAAACGTCAGCCTCTAAGTCGTCAAAGCAAATCACCTCGAAGGGAAAAACAGCAAAGGCGAAGCTCTCCGCAATCGTGACTGAGAAATGAGGCCGACGTAGCGCCGCGACCGTTGAGCATTACTACTTTTGTGGGGAATTCCTTTCTTGTCTTGAATCTTGGCCTTAACATTGTCTATGGTGTCAAAGGTCCCCGCCTGAAGGGTGATTGTATCATCGTTGCGAATCGTGGATCTAAGCGCGGTCAGATCAAAGCATTTCAAGTTGTGGGTGCTCTCTGATCAACGGGCGTTGATTCGGGGCTGTCGCTTGTACCAACGTGACGCCATATAGACATTGTAATGCTCTGAACGCGGATTGCGTTTTTTGTAATTACTGTTTGATCGAATAAAATGTTTCATTCTAAAAGTTTATTTCATTCTGAATTTTTGTCTTATTTTGAATGATGGAACGTTTTGTCTTGTTCATGCGGTTGTACTGGTTCAGCCTACATATCCTTGCTTCGATGTGTAAATGTTTTCATTCTGGAGGGCGCTCCAAATTCAGAATATTACTTGGCCCTTGGGCGTCACTCGGTGGTACTATTTGGTCAGCCGAATTTGGAGGCCTTATCAGCCTGAAGATGTCGTGCGCCGATAAGGCTCTGAATCCAGAGTCTAGCCAATCATGACATCTACGAAGGGCGCTCCGAATCTGAAGGCTTTATCGGTCCAAAGACGTCATGCGCCAATGAGGCTCCGAATTCGGAAACCATTTGGCCAATCGTGACATCCACGAAGGGCGCTCCAAATCCAGAGGCTTTATCGGCCCAAAGACGTCATGCGCTGATGGGGCTCCGAGTCTGGAGACTTTTTCAGCCAATTGTGACATCCACGAAGGGCGCTCCGAATCCGGAGGCTTTGTCGGCCCAAAGACGTCATGCGTCGATGGGGCTCCGAATCTGAAGGCTTTATTTGGCCAATCGTGACATCTATGAAGGGCGCTCCGAATCCAGAGGCTTTATCGGCCTAAAGACGTCATGCGCCGATGGGGCTCCGAATCCGGAGACTTTATGGAACACTTTTAAACTGGGTTGCACGGTGAGTAAACATGAATCTTTGCATTACAGAAGTGGAGAGTGTACATGATGAGCCATTCAGAACCAATATCATTCCCCACAGGTCAAGTTTGATGATAGAATTTGCGCAAGCGTATTAGGAGCAAGGCCGCATACCTTATTTTCCATCAACCAGCCCCCTATCATCTGGAAATACCTTCAGGGACAACTTTCCCGGCGTATAGCGGCGCAGCTGGACGCATTAAGCATACGTCTTGGAAAGCTGTTGCTGGTATCGCCTAGAGCTTCTGTGACTTTTCATCAGGGAGCCGTCCGACATCATCGAGATTGTCACGATTCGATACTTCCGTGGAGTTAACCTACGTCTCTGTTGGTTTCTTTTCAAAAAGGATATAGCATGTTTGTGCGGATTACCAGGAACCCCGAATTTGCTCAACGCCGTGTTCGGTCAGGAAGCGTAGCAGCTGATGATAGTTGCTTGGCACGGCCTGAATAGTATGCAACCAAGTTCGCCCCATGATGAGGTTATACGGCGAAGGGAGCTTGACGACCAAGAATTCTACATCCACTGTTTGGGAGCCCGCCCGAATGGGTAACGTGATTTTCCCCAACGGGTACTCAAGATTTGCGTTGAAGCCGAATAATGGATGAGGAGCCGGAGACAGGTCTGATTCGTTGAAGCCGAGTTTGATGAAGGTCTCGTAATACATGACCTCCGAAGTGCTCCCCTGGTCTATGAGGACGCGTTCAACAGTAAATCGGTTCACGTGTAGTTCAATGACCAATGGATCAATATGGGGGAGCGTTATGCCGATAAGATCGGAATCGTCGAAGGTAATGCTCGAAGCTTTGTGGGGCTGTTTCGTTTGCGTCCGTTAGTTTTGGGGGGCTGAATGAATTGCGTGTATGGTACGTGGCGATGGAAGGCTGTATATCATATGTATAACGCCGAGGGGAGGTGACTCCTACCGAAGGGCGACAGTTTTAATTGTGCTCTTCCGGACGTGTTGCTAGAGCCGACCATCTTGCACCAATTCCTCAAGGTGGTCTTTCAAGGCATAGCAACTGTCCGTGTCATGACCGTGATCTTTGTGATATTCAGATCGCTTGTCCCGCCTTCTCGTGTCAGGAGGTCCCACCATCTTGGACGGCCATTTGAAGAACGAAAGATGTTGGATTTTGGACATAATCGAGCTGATTGGCTCTGACAGCTCCGTATATTTCTTGTCGGCGCGCTTTATGCGCCTGCTATCGACCTGCAGTTGCTCATTTGCTTGGTGTGAGCATTGATCGCTGGATCGGCAAGAATCTCGTCTCTTGTCTCGTTTAGCTCGCTGTTGTGGTTTAGGGCTCTGAGGTGGTGCTGAACTTATTGGCTGAGCGATTTCGAGAGGAGCCGTTTTGTTGGCCACGTGTCCGGTTTTAACCCTCAAGGCGTCATCTTCCACTCTACAGTATTCCTCTACTTTCTTCATCAAGCCCCAAATTGTTTTGGTGGTTCTTCTAGTCAATGAACTGCAGAGGGCACTATCTGGGTGTAATCCCATTTTGAAGGTGGTGATAGCCATGGAGTCGTTGCAAGCGTCATCAACAAGATTAAAGCATTCCCAATATCGCGCCGAATAAGCTCTTAGTGTTTCTCCTAGCAGGATTCGCATTGCCCAGAGAGAGTCGGCTTGCTTCGGCTAGACTTCGTTGGTGATGAATCTGGCCTTGAAGGATTTCTGTAGTTAGTGCAAGGTTTTAATCGAAGCCGGCTCAAATTTATAATACCACCTGACCACCAATGGTCCCAAACTGTTGGAAAGTATTCGGCACATAAGGGCCTCGTCGTCTGCATGCAAAGTCATGGCCTGCTTGTAGTACCGGATATAGTCGGTGGGATCTGATTTGCCGTCGTACAAGGTGAACGACGGTGCTTTGAACTTCTTAGGTAGTGCAGCCTTTGCAATCCGTCGTACGAAGGGATCGTGTTGGTCTTCGTCCGAACTGTTCCTTCTTCGCTTGTGCATTATACGGGGACTTTCTTCGGAAGAACTGGTGGCTTCACGTTGTCCCTTCTTCCTGGGCTCCGGGGATGATGAATCGGAGTCACTATTAGTGTCTTGTCGTGCTCGAGGTTGTCGACCACCTGCCTTCGGAGATCGTTCCGGGTTTAGGCGCGCAGCTTGCTTAAACTTCGCCATTTCCAAGGCCAAATCTTCATGAAGACGTTAGTTTTCAGCAATCATGTTCTCCAACCCCTGTTCATTTTACTTTGCTTGTTCCATGATCGCCTGCATTATCTCGTGCTCTGAAGCCCATGGTGAGGCGAAATTCAAGTCACGTCTTGTGGCGATAGTCTCTGTTCCAAGCAAGTTTGTTGGAGTGGTTTTATCTTGCGGTATAGGGTTGATAGTGACTGTCGGAGGGTCTTCCGTCATGCTCGCCATGGATGTGCTTGAGTATTCCCACAGATGGCACCAATTGTGGAGAAATGGTTTGGAAATACTCTTCTGATCCTGGGGAGCGCTCGAGATCCGTTGATAGTCACCTGAAATGGGACAAACACTCCGGTCGGGGGTACCAGAATTAGCACTCCGACGGATAAGTCAGTCTCTACACTCAAGAATGCTTGTGTTCTAAGTTAAGCATAGTAATTCTCACATACCTTTCTTAGTCTGTTGTTCCTTTATTTATACCTGTTTTTTGGGCCTCATGGCAAGGCCCACTTGTCATTCATTATCCTCTTATTTACTCAGCTCCATAGTTCAGTATCTATTCGATCTATCTATTATATTCGACATCCTTATCGTGCAGGGTAGAGCCGTGTAATATCTGTCTTCTAGAGTACGCTTTTGATTATTCCAAATATCCGGCTCCCACAAACAATAAGAGTTCAATCGCAACTTTTACATAAATTTTCAATCACTTCCAAAATTCAATTAAACTTATATGTGTGTAATTTAACACCTCAATTTCATAATACTACTCTCAATTTAAGCAAAACAATCATCTATCTTCATGAACCAAACTAGGGTTTTTAGGAGAAATTAAAACTTTTCACAAAGACACTTTTTATTCCAACTCTTCTATTGCTTATATACACCCAGATTCATAACCTAAAATCATAACCCAACAAGTAAACCCCAACACTTCAAACCCTAAACCCCCAATCTCATCCTTTTTCACAATATGCTTAAAAATGTAAATTTTGTATTTGTATAAGAAAAATACTACAAATCTATCTATAAATGAGTGTATTGATGAAGAATTAGAAATCCCTACCTCAAGGATCAAGCAAGAAAGCAAGGCTTTGATGAGATTCCTTCATGAAACCAAAATCCAATCGGTAGCAAAATGAGATCTTCATGTATTCTTTACTTTTTGGTGAGAGATCTTGGCCAAATCTTTGAGAAATGGAAAGTATTTGGGTCACGAAATCAAGGGTTTTCGAACTTAGGATGAGAGAAAGGAAGAGAGAAAAGAAAAGTGGAGGGAATGATTTAGAAAGGCACTTTTTAAATTGTTGAATTCGCGCAGTCCGCTCGAGCGCACTTACTTTCAGCACAGATATGAAAATTTCAAACGGGCATAACTCTCTCGTACGGACTCCGTTTTAGGTCGTTCTTGTGTCCAAATCGAAGCCCTGGAAATAATCTTTTCAATGGCTCTAGCCTCACATCCAAATTCAAAGTATGTAGAAAGAAAAGGACAAAAGAGTGATGGTTTTTCATAGGAAAATTATCCAAATCAAAGTTTTTGGTCCAAACTTACTTTGCCATTATGTTACCACTTCGATCAATATCCAATAATAAAACAAGGAGGCTCAAAACAAAATAATTAGAATGTCAAGAGAAAGCACACTAGTCCCAAAAGTACAAAGTGTCACACTACACTCAAGCGAATAGACACGGACAAGACAGACCGCCTAAGCGGCAATTCCTACGCCTCACCCACTCTTAGAATCTCAGGCAGACCTACAAAAGTACTGGGAGCCTCACAAGACCGCTCGAGCATCAACTCTTGCACTTGAGCATATATGAACTTGTTGTTAAAGAGAATTTAAAATTCCTTATTTGGCATATATGTTCTGTTTGTAGGCTACACTTTACGGCTACTGAAAAGGAGGTTTTCTTGTATCATATACCTATTTTATCCTTTAAAAATGCATCTGCCATGTACTATTTCTTTGATATTATTGCTTGGTATTAAATAATTCAATTTATGCAAATTTTAGAAGTGGGTTTGCATTGTCTATGAGCCATTTGTCACTTTTTTGTAATGGTTCTACATAATTCATTGTCAGGTGGTTTTTTTAGTTAGGATTTCCATTTGCTTTGAATTAACGGTCTTGGTATCATAAAACCTCTAAAAGTGGTGAAGACATCATGGTAAATTAATATTTCATTCATATTTTAAGGGTGATTTTATCTGATATTTTAGATAAACGGGCAAGGGAAACTTCTTTTCGATTTTTCCTTTGATATTTCTCATGGTACAATTTTAATTTATGAGTTTTGAAAATAGATGTTATAGTTGATTTCCCTGTGTCATTGTTACTTGTTATTAATGGTTAAATGTTATTAGCAGATGTAGATTAGAACAGGAAGATAGCACTCATTACTAATCAACGATTTATCGATGTACTTTTGTTTTGGTTGATTGAAGACAGGTACAACATTTTAAGGGTTAATTTTTGAATATGTTATGCTTCCTTGGTAATAGCTAAGTTCTATGGGAAGAAGGTGAGGCTTCTTTGAGTTACACAAAAAATTTTCTACATAAAATTTGTTTTCTAATGTTCCTTACCATATTTGCTTCCATTCCATGATAAATATGTGCTCTGTTATATATATATATATATTTTGTTTCTTATGTTGTAAAGTTGATTACTCTTGCAGAAAACATATGGCACCACCATTCATTGATGAATATTTATATGTTGAAATTGCAAATAAGGTATCTAAAATGAATTTGGTCTATTGAACCATTTGTATGGTCTATTATCACTATTATTTACTCTGCACATAAATATATGCTTGCTTTGGCTTTAAATGTCTACATGTTATTAGTATAACTTAATTTTCACTGAAACAAACATCCACTAATGATTATTTTTGTTTTTGGTAACACTAAAATTTTATGGACTTGGCTTGGGAGATATTGCTGTCACAAAGAACAACTTTGGCTCTTCCACTTCGGTTGCTGACATTGGCTCATAGCAAATTACTCAACCTCAAAATCAGATACAAGTTGATATTGATACACTCGTATAGGCTAACAACCATAGCATCTTGACCTCACAAATGCCAAACTGAATACCTCGCATGTTGCTATCGAAATGGGATTGTGACTGTGGGATTTGACATTCATTGCTCTTTGGCATTGAGTTTTTGATCTTGAACATATCAAGAGTCTCAACATATTTCTGCAGTCTTCTCACCTTCAAGAGAGTGATGTCAAAATTAAAAATTTAGTGTCTTAAATATCTATAATTTAGAACCTTTTGGATGGTTTTGAAGTTAAGGACAATTTTTGTGTTTAGAAACATAGTTTTTGGATGGTTTGGGATGTATAGATAGTTTTTGGATGGTTTGGGATGTACAGATAGTTTTTGGATGTTCAAAACTTATGAATAGTTTTTTTTTGATGTTTGAAATAATATTTTGGTGATTGATTGATATTCTTATATATATACATATATATATATTTGTAAAATTTGTTTGTAATGTCTTTTTAGATTGTACAGAACAGGTGAAATAGAACCTGCTAAATTTTATAAAAAATAAAAAATAAAAAAAAAATTATACATATTCTACGACGGGAAAAATAGGTCGTTGTGTTAAATATTTAATGACAAGCATTGTGTGCTGTGGTTTGTCTCTTGAATTAACGGCCTACAAAAGTAGTCGTAGAAAAATTAAATATGACATATAAGATGTGTTGTTAAAAGTTTTAAATGGCATGCTATAACATGCCGTTGAAAGTGAATGACTTTTCATGACTTATCGTATTATACAGAATCGTATCCACTACATGCATTTGGTGCCGTAAAAACCCTTTTTTGTTGTAGTGATATCAAACTGTATCAAACTATCTTCACAATCTGTTTTATTTAATATCATTATTTTGAAAAATTGATTTAGAGAAATTATTGTTCAATTTAGGGGTGTTCGTGGTTTGATTGCGGCCAGCGAACCTCCAATCTGTCATCCGTCCGCCGGATTGGCGGGTTAAAAGAAATTCAATCTGCATCCGTCCGCTAGATTGGCGGATGCGAATTGAATGGATTTTCGGATTGGCAAATGGACGCAAATCAGTTTGTCAATTTAAACTTTTACAAATTTTAAACATAATATAACAACTTGTCAACATTTTTTTTTTTGATAACAATACAACTCAACATAATCAAACGATTATTAAGTAAATTGTCAAATACCAATAATAAATACATATAAGAAAACCATGCATTATTTTATTACTGTTTTTTATTCAAAAATTATTTAATTTGATTTTTTTTAAAAAAGACAAAATTAAGCTTTATTTTTTCCACACAAAAATATCAAATATCAACACTTGCCATTTGATAAAAAGATTTTCAAATTGAAAACACAACAGAATATCTAAATTCTTTTTCAATTGAAAACACAAACAGAATATCTAAACAAATTGAAAATACAAAGTCTTATAAATTACTGGGGGTGCTTGCTGTTTGGCGGTTCAGTTGTGGCCAAAGGAACCTCAAATCAACCATCCATCTAAAATTATGCAGATTAGAAAAAATTAATCGGCAACTATCTGCTCGTCATCGCGCATTCGTTCGAAATGCGGCGAATTGGTTCGGTTCAGTCGGTTTGGGCGGATCGGAATATCCGCTGAATACCCCTAATTCAATTCCCACAATAAGGAGTAACAGTAACATATCTTCTAGGAATAGTAGTTAGTTTCTTAACTTGTGATCTTGTGACTTCCTTGTTCTTGTTGATAGATTTTCTAATCAAGTGACAAAGTTCACTCCTTATCTTTAATAAAAATTCAATTTGAGTTTGTTTATTCTTTGTCAATTACTTTCAAAGAAGTCCTTGAAGAACTCGTTTGATCTTTCACTCATATAAAAAGTTTAGTTTTTTTTGTCAACTATCGCCTGTCGATTTGTGCGAAACAATATTTTTACTAACAATACGGTATGAATAAAATTTTAAATGAATATGCTACAAATATGAGGATACACGTTGGATTGTCAAAATTGTTCTTAGTAGATGCAATTTTCACTACAACATATCTAATAAATTATGGTTACTTTAATTTCTATGGATGGCGAATACCAGAGGCCGGAGCAAGGAAGAGTCAAATCTTTCACAATTAACAGCTTTTGCTTGTATTTCAATGTGCTAAATCTACATATAGAAGCATGCTTCATCCTAAATCTGTTAAATATAATTGGGCACGACATTGATGAGTTTGGTTATTGATTTTGGGATGACAAGATTTGAAAAATAATCAGAAGTAAAGATGCTATATTTAATGAGAAAGTAATATATATGAACAAGTTTGCCATACTCCTTGTGAGTATGTTGAATTAGAAAAAATTATTAAAACGTAAAACAATCCCACAAATATTATTTCACAGGTGGAAACACATAAAAATTAAGGAAGAAAATTGAGATCTCCTTTTTCCTGAACTCCACCACCCTAATGTATTTACATTGGTCAACTCCTTTTTTTTTTTTTTTTTTCTTTTTTCCTATCACTCGCTAATATGTGCCTATGAGAGTTGTGAGAGTTAAAGAAAAAAAAGGGGTTTTTACCATTTCTGACTAACTAATTTAAAATGATATTCTAGAGTGTCTGGGCCTACACGATGTCATTCTCCATCATGTTACTTCTTGTCTGACGGTGGTGAGACAAATTGATGGTCCACCCAATTAGGAGATGAGATGAACAAATGACAAATCAGACGTGGAAGTCGACTCAATTACCAACGGACAAGAAAATTTTGCATAACAAATGAGTCTACACGGTAAAAAATGACAAAATGCTTCCTACCCCCAGTAAACATTACACTCAGTGACCTTCAGTATCACATAACACTGTGGGATTGAAAAAATAAAAAAACTGATCAGTTGGGGCACCCCACGTCACTGGAGGTCGACCTCTCCTCAGTATCCAGCGGGGTTGGTAAAAAATGAACAAGATGGGAAGTACAAAATTGTGGGCATTATGGCTTAAAATATCTCATATGGGATAAAGGGACAAATCAATAATTTTTTGCGCAGAAGTTATGTATACACCCTAATAAATGAATTCTATTAAGTCTTGTCAGAATTAATGGTATTTTTTATTACTATTAAAAAACGTCATTAATTATTAATTTTTAGTGATAATTTAAAAATTGTTATAAAAATGTTATTAATTATAAATTTTAGTGACAATTTAAAAAATTCATTACAGAAAAATATCACTAATTGTAAGTTTTAATAACAATTTATAAAAACTATAACAAAAAAAATTACTAATTGTCAAATTTTAACGACATGTAAAAAATTATCATAAAAAATTATTTTTAACAACGATTTTTTTAAAATTTATTTTTAATAAGACTTGATGAGAATTAAATTCAACTATTAGAAGTTCTTGGTTTACTCATTCTTTTTGTTGGAAAATTTGAATTTGTATTTGAATTTAAATTTACTCCAATGGTTGTGTCTCTTGAGATGAAAGGATGTGTCCTTTTGAAGGATCACAACCTTTTTGAAGAGTCACATAGAAGTCTTTATATTCCATGTCCCTCATTTCATTTTGGATGGTTGAATTGCCATTCTTCTTCACTTTGCATTTATTCTTCATATTTTCTGTGTCTAATTTTCCTATAAAGAGAGTTCATGCACAGCAAAGTTCGCTAGGCTTGCAATAGTAGTGCTGCTAGTGCAAGACATTGATCGTTGTATCCTGGGAGATAGACGTCCATTGAATCCTAAGCACCGGTGGGAGGACGAATCTGTCTTAAGGAAAGAGTGTCACACACTCGACTCGATCAGGTTTTATCTTTTTATGTACTATATGTTTTATCACGTTATTATGTTGATTTATTTCAGTTTATGGTTTTGCCCAAAAATGTTTGCATTATTTTTAATTATATTTTCCCGATAGTTTTGGTACTAATTTTATCTAACACTTTTTTCTGGTTTTTCTATTCCTTTTCTGTTTTTTTTCCTTTCTTTCCCTTTGGTATCGCATGAAAAAGAGAAGATAGAAGGACAGGCACAAAGATCTAATTCTAAAATCGAAAAAGAGAAAATTGCACTAATCTTCCCTGAGGTTGAGATATTGACGGTGGTAGAAAAAAGATTACATTCATTTGTGCAATCTTTCGTATTGGATTATAGAACCATTCCATGTGATTATATATATATATATATATTTATTTATTTACCAAATCAAACCAAGCCTTAAGTCCCATCAAAAGGGGTCGGCTACATGAATCCTTCTTCTCCACGCAGCCCTATCAAAGACTAGTTCATTAGTCAAATTAAATAGATTCAAATCTCTATTTATAATGCTAGTCAACGTTAATCTAGACCTACCCCATCCCCTAAGACTTTCATCTACCGTTACAGAATCGCATCTCTTTACTACTGCCTCTGTTGGTCTCCGTTGAATATGACCAAACCATCTCAAACGATTCTCTCTCAACTTATCTTCTATCGGTACTACTCCTACCCATTCCCGAATACACTCATTCCTAATCTTGTCTTGTCTAGTCTTACCACACATCTACCTTAACATCCTCATCTCAGCCACACTCATCTTATCTACATGTTGTTTCTTAGTTGCCCAACACTCGTCCATACAACATAAATTTGGTCTAATAGCCGTTCTATAAAACTTACCTTTTAGTTTAGTGGGTATTCGTTTATCGCACAATACCCCAAACGCACTTCTCCACTTACACCATCCCGCCTTAATCCTATGGACTACATCTGCATTAATCTCTCCCGCTGTTGTGATAATCGACCCTAAATAACGAAAATGTTCACTCGTAGGCAGTTCTTGGTTCTCAATCTTCACTTCTCCTCTGCTTTCATTGTTACTGTTACTAAATTTACACTCTATATACTTTGTCTTAGTTTTGCTTATCCGGAATCCTTTAGATTCAAAAATTTTTCTCTAAATCTCTAACTTTGTGTTAACTCCTTCTCTAGTCTCATCCACTAACACAATATCGTCTGCAAAAAGCATACATCATGGCACGTCATCCTGAATATTTATCGTCAACTCATCCATAACTAAAGCAAATAAGGACTTAAGATAGATCCTTAGTGGAACTCTATAGTGATAGGAAATTCATCAGTTATTCTAGATTCCTGTCATTTACACTTGGTAATTTAATTTGAAAAATTAAAAGAAAATAATTAACAAACCTCTCTGATTATGGAATAATCTCAGAAGTAACTGGATTGAAGTTGCAAGAGCTCAAGTTGTGCTAACAACTTAGCAATAGTTGGTTTTAATTTTGGATCACCATTTTGTGCTAGATCGATAAGCACTGCCTGAGCAGATGCCCCATACTGAACTCGGTGAGCCTCAACTCTGAAAATTCTTTCCAAGATCCATAGTGCTTTCTCTTGAGACTTCACGGTCCCATGTTCCAGTACTTTTACAATGGCTTGAACACCCGATGTTTTGGCTATGCAATTGCTTCCATTTTCCCAAATTTCGTCTTGCAAAAGAGTAGAAAGAGCACTGAGAACTCCTTCATCTGCTTCCCTGTCATTACCTTGCAAAATTTGAACGAGTATAGAAACAGCACCAGCCTTCACCAAACAAAATGTGCCCTTGACAGAGCAGTGCCCATCATGAACGTCACAAAATGCATCGGCAGAAGGAGGGGCACACAACCACCTCAAAGTTGTTCTGGACTTTCTGAGAGAGAACGAATTTTGTGATAATTGAGCCAGTGAAATTGCAGCTCTGGATTTAGCCATTGGTGACCCATTTGAGAGTAACTTCACAAGCAAAGGTATCATCCCTTGTTCAGCAGAAAGTAGTTGTAGTTTCCTATCAGAAGGAACTGTAAGCCGAATGAATACACCTGCAATGCTCTCCGCTAACCAGCAAGTTGTGGGTGTTGCTGAAGTTACAAGGGCTGAACTTAACATAGGGATCAAAATGGGAAGTAAGTTTGCCCTCCTGAGTATATCTCTAGATTTCTTGTCACCAACCGGGAGATTACTTAATATGCCAACAGCAGCAGCCTTTTCGGTCTCAGATGTTGCTGATGATATAATACCAATAAGAAGGTTGAGATGGGTTTCTCCTAGCTGTTCTGTCAGTTCTCCCGGCAAGTCTTTAGATAGGGTGTAGATCAATTCTAAAGCACCAGTCCTGATTTTGGTGTTATTTTCAGTCAGAAAGGGTAGGAGAAGCTGAATTGCACCATTTTCCTTCATTTTCACTCTAACTTTGGATGCACTAGGATGCGTAGCAATGCTATTAAGTGCATGTAAGAGGTGTAATTGAATCACTGGACTTGAAAGGTTTAGAAGTGAGAGCATCTGCTGAGCAACATCTTGGTTAACAAGAATAGATTCAGACTGGGCAATCCTTGCAAGGATGGCCGATGCTGGTTCCCTAAGTGTCATGAGAACAGATGTCACAGAGAAAAGGAGCTGAAGTAGAGATGCCACAATGCCTGTACTCATCAAACGTTGGATGTTTTCTTCAAAACTGGATAAGTTTTGCAATGCGCTTAGAGCCGATAATTTCGCCTCAAGCTTCCCACCGTTAAACATTTTCACAAGGGGTTCAATTGCCCCATCTTCTCCAAGGGAAGCTTTACTTTGATCTGTAAGCTCCATCCTTGAAAGTGCAGTTGCCATGAGAATTTTACTCATGTCAGAACCTGCAAATACAAAACAAAAGCATTGCAAATTTAATTGGTGAACAATGAACTTGGAATTTGCAGTGGTCTGAGGCAAAAGAACTTGTAATCTGATTTTTAATAGAGAGCATTGTTGATTAAGAAATTTTTTTAATTTTTTATTAATAAAAAGGTAAATAAATTAAACATTTCTCCAGTTAACAGCAGGATCTGGGAGTAGTGATAAAGTAGGCAATTTTACCTAGTTGTTTAATTTACAATCTTCGTCCATCACATGGAGTTATTTTGTAAACAAGCAAGTGAAAACCTACAGCCTCTTCAATTCATGGAAGCAACTATCATGTAGTTCTGAATTATATCACCAAGATTGACAAAAGAATTATTAGGAAGGTAGGGATTGGTGTTTCACTTGTAATGCTCCATTGCTTTGTGATCACAAAATTTATGGTCCAGTAATATCATGCTTTATTAATATTTATTTTTTTTTGAAAAAAAAAAAAAAAGAAAAAAAAAAGAGAAGTGTATCATTGTTGCATGTATTCATCAACAAAATAATTATTACCCAAAACAAACAACTTCTAAAATCCAGATGGTTTAAACTCTAACCAGAAGAAGCACCTCCAAATCTAGCAACTAGTTCATTACCTAAACTTCCTGCATACAGTTAGATTTAGTACCTAAATTATACAAAGGAATTTGTGTAAATCATGATGAATAGTCACACCAAAACACGGTCAACAAATGAAATAAAACTTGTTGGAATTACCTTCCTTGAGGTATTGTACTAGGGGCTTGAAATAACCAGCTTCCGCCATATGAAGAGCATTTTGAGTATTTTTTGACAAGCCATTTAACAACTTTCCTGCATCATGCGACGCAACCAAATCATCGCCATTTAAAATCGCAACCAACATAACTATACACCCTTGAATTCTTCCAATCCTTCTTCTAACCGCAGAAACATCTGAGAGATTCAACAGCAATCCCACGGTTTCCCTCTGCTCCTCCACATCCCGTGCCAAAGATTTCACCAAAGTCAACAAACACCCAGCATCTGCCATCTTCTCCTGCACACAAAAACTACAAAACAATGTAAGACACCGAAACAACTATCTAACTAACTAACTAACTAACTAGTTGTACTTACTACTAATTGAATATTGGCATGTCCAAATTCCAATATACCTTGTTTTCAGCATCCTGTAATGTGAGCTTTCTTAGTATCTGAATTATAGTCACTCGATTATTGGGCTTACTCGAACCCAATCGATTAAAAAGAATTGGGATTACCCCTTCATTGCTAATCTGCTCACTTGTGATGGTATTATCCGTAATCAACGCATTTAAGCCCAAAAGTGCCGACTTAAATTCATCATCATTGCCATACTTGAGCTGCAAAACAACATCATCAATATCCAGAATAATTCTAAAAGTTTCATTTTCCTCCTCCTCCTCCTCCTCCTCTATCTCTGTCTCTATCTCTATCTCTATCTCTATCTCAGCCTCAGCCTCAGCCTCCTCTGCCTCAGCCTCAGCCTCAGCCTCAGCCTCAGCCTCCTCTATCTCTGTCTCTATCTCAGCCTCAGCCTCAGCCTCAGCCTCAGCCTCCTCTATCTCTGTCTCTGTCTCTGTCTCTATCTCTATCTCAGCCTCAGCCTCAGCCTCAGCCTCAGCATCAGCCTCATCTGTTTCTTCGGTTTCCTCAGTTTCGACATCATTCACAAATTCCGATTCAGAACTCAAATTGAGCCTGACACTCATCAATTCTCGGCGCAGAGCCTCAATCTTTTCTTTGCTAGCCCTAGCAATTAAAGACACATCGTGACTAGCAAATAGAACAAGGCCTAAGGACCGACCCAGATCGTGGGTCAACTCTTCGATCTGCTTCTTCAACGGTGTCCTACTACAATTGGGGTCGTTTCTCATCATCATCATCAAGTCCTTGGCTTGCCCGAGTTCAGTTTCAAGCGATTCAATCGCTTTTCCAATTGGAGGGTTCTTAATCAGCTTGTTTTCCTTCAATTCACTCAGAATTGAACTCAATTTCTCTATGAAAACAGATAATTCGGTGAAGCTCTCGCTTTCCATTTCAGAGTCTTTTGCTTCATAAGACGTTACTGTGTCCGAAACAAAGCTTCTATTGTCCATGTTTTCACACAAAGAGTAAGATATATATATATATTTACGACCTGATACAAGCGACTAATTAAAGAGGACCGAGACTAGTTTTTTCCAAACCAATTCTTCGTTTTAGAGAAGAAATATTATATATAAAGAGAAGAAACAATTGAGGGAGGGACGATGAAGACGATGGTGTTTCTTGTATTTTACCTGGTGTCTTATCTGTATTAACGTGAAAACCAAGGTACGTGTATCTTTTCATATACAATGCCTGCAATTTCTTTTAGAGAGACTGAGAGAGAGAGAGAGAGAGAGAGAATGGAGAGTTCTCTGTTTGTCATGTTGCGAAGAAAGGCATATTTCATATCAGCGTCAGTCTTCTCTCTCCAAAACTCTTGACTTCGTCTTCGTCTTCGTGTCTGTCCTCTTGCCCTTCTAACCAATAACTTCTCATCTTCTATGCATTTTTTTTCCTCTTAAACTTCCATTGAAATGTGTGGAACAGAGAGAAGACCAAGTCAACTTCCCCCCTTTTGTTCTTTCTTGCACTTCAATGTTTTAATTTGCGAGAATTACACAAAAATGGTGGTAAAATAATGAGAATTTTTTTTTTTTTTTTTTTTGGGGGGGTGAAATTACCAAAATCCTTTAATTTCCTCTCTCATCAATTATTTTTTCTCATATTCGCTCTTTTCTGCCCTAGAGATATAATTAGTTTGATACGGTTAATATTTGGGTAAACTATCAATAAGTCCTACTTTGGAGACTTATTACCCATTAAGTCCTATTGATAAATTTATTAAGTGATAAAGATAAATTTATCAGTCTTTTATTTTTATGAATAAATTTATCATAAATTTATCAGTCTCTTTATTTTTATAAATAAATTTTTAGTGATAAATTTATCACTCTCTTATTTTTATAGTGTTAAATTTATTAGTTAGGACCCGTAAGTAAATAAGTTTAGTTAATAGGACTAATTGGTAAGTACCCCTTAATATTTAAGTAAAAAGATTTATTGAATTGATAATATCGGTTTTATTATTTTAAACATCAATATAAATCGTTTCTTCTATCAAACCGAACTGAATTAAATCAAACCGATTGAAACGGTTCGATTCGGTATCATTTAATCAGTCAAGGATATTTTTTAAACTTGAGTCACTTTTAAATATAATTACTAATCTATATAAAAATATTAAATTAGTTATTTGTCTACCATTTCAAACATATTCAATCCATTCATTTCATAAATATTTTATAAATATTATAAATATAATATATGCTGAAACAGTTGGTTTTGCTTTAGTTTGGTACATAAGGTGCTTAAACCGATATCGAACCAAAAATCGAAAAAAAAAAATTAAATAGCACAGATTGATTCTTGTTTAAAAAAAAAAAACCAAATATTGGTCTGATTCAATCAGTTTGGTTGGTTTTTTCGATTTTTCTTACATCCTACTTCTAGCATGAACAATTCCTCTACCACATCCTCTCGTTGTTGCCACCTCTTACTGACCCTGTTTCTCCCAACTGTAAACACCCCATTTTGATCGGTCTTAAAAATTTGGCGCTTTCTTTTGATTGCACAATAATAAAAATAAGAATATACTATCTCACAAAATTCTCAGTGCAAAGATAGAATTTAAACTTTAATCCCAACCTTCATCTATTTTGGCCAAATTGTTTTAAACCAATTTTAGCCTAACTATTACATATATGGCCCAGTAAAATATATCTTATTAACCCATTTGCATTCATTAATTTATAATCTGACATGCTTTGGTGTGTTTTATAATATTTTGAATATCTATACATATATTAATGTAAATAATGTATTTTAGATATTTTATATATTACTATATTATAAAGTTACTAAGCTTCGCTTTGAGAAATGGGTTGACTTTTTGACTTTTTTAGCTATTTTAGCCTAGGGCTAAAAGGCTTGGTTTGGGAAGGACTTTTGACTTTTTTGACTTTTTTGTGAGAGAAAGAATATAATGATTATAGGTTAAATGCGATACTTTGTCTTATTGGACTACAAATTTTATTTTATTTTTTGTGACTATTTTAACCAAAAAAATACTCTAAACCAACTTTCCAAACAGAGCTTATTGAAAAATCTCATCCACGGCGTTGATTGCATAGTAATTTTACTATGCATCAATTGAATTCAGTTCCTCCCACTAATTTTGTTTTTTGTTTTTGTTTTTTTTCTCTCTTTTCTTTTTCCTATAAATACAGACAGGTGGAGCGGATCAAAAAAAAGAAAAAGAGGGGATCAAAAAAGAGAATTGATAGGGGAAAATTGAGAGGATAAAAGATTGGGTGAAAAATCTGTTTTCAAAGAAGGAGAGGAAAAAAGAAGAAAAAAATTAATTTTTAAAAGAGGAAAAGAGAAAATTTTAAATATTTTATTTTTCTGAACCAAATCTTTCTTTTCATTTTCTTTATTGCCTTTTTACCAATACACCAAACACCATTAAAATTGAAATTCTGAATTTTTGACTGAGAATTGAGAACACATTCCACAACCTTCAGGATGATCAAAAGAAAGGTTGTAAATCAAAAAATTCATCATTTCTGAAAAAGATGAATTTTTGTAAACTTTCATTTAAATTTAAAAATGTAATATAATTTGTTATATTCCTTTCCTGCTTTAATTATCGCTTGATTTATTGCTTTAATGGGAAGGATGCATCACCCCGTTGTAATTTACTATTGTACATAGACTGTTGTAATTTATTTAAATAAAATGTTGTAATTTATAACTTTAACTAAATTGTTGTAATTTATTGTTTTAAATGGTCAGTCGAAACCACCTAATTTATTAGAAATATGACCTCCCCGGATGAATAGTGACCGGCAGTGAATAGTAACCTCTGGCGGTGAATAGCAACCCTAACGGTGAATAGTACCTCTGACAATGAATAGTAACCGCAAACGAAAAATGCCAAGTAAGATGAAGAATGACGGAGAATGATGAATAGTAACCGCCGCAGTGAATAATACTGCCGGCTATGAATAACACTCCACCGAATGAATAGTGCTCCTGTAAAATAAGTTTTTCCAAGCGAAATAGAGCAGTCACTCAACAGCAGACAAAATAATTTATGGTAGATGAATAGTGCTTTGCCGAATGAATAGTAATCAGCGAACGAATAGTAACTTTTTTTTAAAAAAATTATCTTATTCATTTGATTTGTTAGACTCGGTTTGTGTTGTAATAATCTTCCAATCCTACCCCCACCTCTTTTTATGTATGTCTTTCTATCCTTTTTATTTACTCGCTTTTCATATTTTGTATATAGCATCATATTTTATTTTTCATCATATCCATATTTTGTATCTATATTTCCCGCATTTAGATTCGGCTCATTTGCACCTGTGAATTTAATTAATTCTTTTGTGATTTTGTGCGCTACCTCATGTCTTGAGATTACTCACATGTCATGTTTTAGTAACCAAATCTCTAGTCGCATTTTATGTATGTATTGCATTAGGATATTGTATATAAAATCATGAATATTTCCTAACTTTGTTTTCTAGTTGTTCGTAGGACATTAGTAAATATGTAAGGTTTTTGTACTTTAGCATCCCGCTTAGTAAATATGTAAGATTTTTGTACTTTAGCATCTCACTTGTGTATGTTTTTCGTTACTATGTTTAGTATTCTACCATGAGTAGAGGTGCTCAGCAGATATTTTGATTCGCTCAAAACGACCAAACCGAGCCGAACCGATCTGCCACATTTTGGACAAATGCGCAATGATGAGCATACGATTGCGACTTGATTTTTTCCAATCTACCTAGTTTTGGACAGATGGCGTAGTTGAGATTCCTTTGACCGCAACCAAATCTCCAAACCACGAACACCTTTAGTAATTTGTAGGACTTTAGTTTTCAATTTGTGTAGCTATTTTGTTTGTGTTTTCAATTGAAAAAGAGTTTAGATATTCTATTGTGTTTTCAATTTGAAAATCTTTTTATCAAATGGCAAGTGTTGATATTTGGTTTTTTTTTGTGAAAAATATAAGGCTTAATTTTGTCAATTTTTTTAAAAAATCAAATTAAATAGTTTTTGAATAAAAAAAAAGTAATGAAATAGTTTTGATAATGTATGATTTTCTTATATGTATTTATTATTGGTATTTGACAATTTACTAGACAATCTTTTGGTTATGTTGAGTTGGATTGTTATCCAAAAAAAATGTTGACCAGTTGTTGTGTTATGTTCAAAACTTGTAAAAGTTTAAACCGTCAAGCCGATTCGTATCCATCTGCCAATCCACTAATCCGCTCAATCCGCATCCGCCAATCTGGCAAACAGATGTAGATTGATTTTTTCCAATCCACCAATCCGGCGAACGGATAGCGGATTGGAGATTCCCCGACCACAATTGAACCACGAGCACCTCTAACTATGAGGCTATTTGCTTATTTGATATAACTTTATGCATGCTAGTAGGTGAAGGTTGTGTTGTTTAATTTGTAATAAAATTGATTTTCATAATTGTAAAAGTCAATTTTTCTATGTTTTGTACACTATTCAAAACATTTTGCAAATAATGAAATCAAACTGTTCCAAAATAAATGACATATTCTATATTTGTTTACTTCACATAGTAAATTTTAAGATTTATTAATAAATCGGAATATGAACATATGAAGTAAATAAAAATCATATCATGGTTTAGTAGAGGCCGATCTTTTGATCCGGTGAGCAGGGGGTGCTCAATTAATGACCTTCCCCCTTCATATCCAAGGTTCCGAGCCAAGCATCCTTGGTTACGACAACTAGTGGCCTTGGCACGAGTCATGGGTTTCCTAATTTTTTCAAAATATTATGTGGCAACTTTGAGATCTGATGACTCAGTCCATTTCTGGCAAAGCTTTTTTTTTTTTTTTTTTTGCAATAAAATGGATTTTCTATAAAGTTGGCAAATTTGGACTCTCATCTATCTTTCACATTGCACTCGTGAAACTATATTGAAGAAATCGAGGGTCCAAACTATTTAACGAGCTCGAGTATCCCTCGGGCATGTTACAATTTTCTAGTGACTCTGCTAGAGATATTAAGCAACCTTGACTTGAACTCTATGATATGATTTTTATTTTCAATTATATGTTCATTGCATTTCATGCATTGGTGCACCTAAGTCCTGTGCTCGTCACATGTTATCTTGGACTACTATTCGGCTTCGGGCGAATAAATTGTCATGGGCTCTAATATGGTGGGAGCACAAGCCTTGGAATCGGGATTACCATATACCGCTTGATCTCAGATTTGGTAGGTATATTGGTGTCTTAGTAAGGTATCCTTTTTGACCAAGACTGACCTAATGTATATAGTAAGCTTTAGACACTTCCAAAGTTAGAGTAGGATGCTAACCCATTCTAGGATGTATGGTGCCACTTGTTTGAATAATGAAACAATGTCAAAGCTAGGACAAGATAACCCTACCTTCCGTAGGGGTGTTTGTTCTCTTTCCTACTATATGCAATGTATGGGATGGATCTAAGGTTCTCAAAATTCTAAGTAGTGATTCAGGCATTTCATTTTGAGGGGTTGAATTTAGTGTTTCAGTATGTTATATAATGATTAGTTGAGCCAGAATGCTGCTAAAATTCTATTTGGGAGTTTCGCTTCTTGTTTTTGCTAGGTAGTCGTAACACTGTAACTTTAGAGTGGTCCAATATCCCCCAAGTTCTATAAGACTCACACTGGTAGGCTATTCAAAGTACCCTTCCTTCACCAGCTAGATCTTCTCCACTTAGCTCACCAGAATCAGTGATGGCTCAAGTTCGTGGATACTATTACCAATACAGTTGCCACCCAGGGTAACGCTTTCACTGAATTGCAACGCCCATCTGGGGCATCCACTACCTAACCACCTTTGGTGACTTATACAATTCCAAATCCGCCTCCACCAGCTAAGGAGCTCCTTGAGCCCAACTTGCAAGAAGACCTGAGGGTTGTCACGCAATCCTCGAAAAGGTCTTTTCTCCTTCCACAACTGACGGAAGAGCTCTTTCCCCTAGAAACAAATGAGTTTGATACAGCCATGCTAAAACTAGCCAACTTGGAAAAAAATATTCAAAAGGTCGCAAGGAATCAACTTTATTCCAGACATCGAAGGTGGGTATATTGAAAGAAATATGAAGTTGCCTTAACGATTGAAGATGCTACATATAGACATATTCGATGGATCTGGCGATTCTATGGTGCATATTCGCCTATTTTCTCGATGTTTTGAAGCCTATGGGTTTGACTCGCCCTCAAAAGCTATCTCTATTTGGGCTAACTCACAAGAGTGGCTGCTATCTAGTATGCCGAGTTAGAGAACTCGATAAAACAAGTTTGGAAGGCATTAGCTAAAGTTTTCATCACCCAATATTCTTATAACACCAAGATTGAAGTAACCACCCAAGATTTAGAGGCAACTCGCCAAGAGCCTAATGAGAGTTTTGTAGCTTTCATCACCAAATGGAGGGCAAAAGCGGCTATGATGACAAATAGGACAATGGAGAAAGATCAAGTCTGTATGGTTGTTAGAAATTTTCATGGAAGGTTACTGACAAAATGATAGTTCTCTCGCTCTTCGAGTTCAAAGAACTCCATGAGACTGGGGTTCAAATTGTGGATGTCATCAAACAAGGGATAATTGTAGAAGGAAATAAGCTCGAGAAAGCCTTTCATTTGCAGCCCAATGTCGCTCCTTGTAGTAGCACAACCGCCAATGCCAAACCCTCGTAAATCAACGCAATCACTACCATCGCAAAATAATTAAT
This sequence comes from Camellia lanceoleosa, assembly GCA_025200525.1. NCBI lineage: Eukaryota > Viridiplantae > Streptophyta > Magnoliopsida > Ericales > Theaceae > Camellia > Camellia lanceoleosa. Next base: position 146,774,115 of record CM045763.1, on the reverse strand, counting down.
CCTTTTGCCAATATCGAACCACAAATAGTCAATCCAAATTTCAAACCCGTAATTGAACTTCAGACATCTCCATATGTCCCCAACTCGTGCCATGAAAATTTTGGTAGAAAAGGGCACCTCAAACCCCTTGACCCCTAAGCTCTTCTTGATATTCTTCGAGCTAGACATGACCCTACCAAATACTACGATTTCCTAATAGCATGGTCATGACACCAATCGTTGTTATCGTCTTCATCATGAGATTCAAGATCTCATTGACAACAAAAGAATAGCTCCACCTCAAAAGCCCAATGTCACCACAAACCCATTATCACCCCATGATAGAATACCATCCCTTTCCAACCTTAACATTATACATACACTGTCATCCATCTACAACCCCAATATATACATCACTCCAATCCATTTGCCTAAGCCTAAAGTGTGCATTCTAAAGGGCATTGTCTTGTGCATGATGGATGTACTTGAACCTCAAAAGAACCCACCAATCCATTTGGACCAATCCGGTTCAGACACACCGAGGGCACCATTGGCTGAACCCACTACTTTTGAGATGTTGAGCATAATTGAAGATCCATTGAGAATTGTGCCAGATTTAACCTTTGGGATCTTAGCTCCATCATTGACCGCATCACATGCTAGAACTTTCACATCACCAAGCCCTCAAATCTTGAGGTGAGCTAAAATTGGATAAGCTAACCTAAAGCCATCTCAAGCCTGGGTGATATCATGTCTTCCCCAAATATAGCTACCCAAACCCTTGACAAAATTGAAGCAAGTACAAAGAATGAGGCCGAGACAAGTATTGATCATTATGCACATCTTCGATGGGCTATGGAGACTTTGAAAATTAAAGGCTCGAACAAATGGCAAGTCTCACAGCTTGTTGCAAGAACTGTGGATGCAATTTTTGTCGGTTAATATCCAGATGCCAAGGTGAAGATTACCACAAATGCATTCGATGTAAGAAGCCAAGTTAGGGGCACTTAGAATCAGGGGTTAAGCCATGAAAAGAGATGCCTTACCAGAAACCCCCATCCCTACTCCAATCCTAAACCTATTCTCCTAACCCAGTCAACACCAGCCAACCCCCATCTTCCTCAGACTTTTAATTTCATATCGTTAAATGAAATTTTTCTTTGTCGATCAAAAAAAAAACACCACCAACCCTCTATCAATACTTCCAAGATCGGTAGCCGACCTTTCACCCTCCATACGCTTCTCAAAACTTTTCAAATCCTCATAGAAAACGGCCATCTCAAACCCCTTGACCTCAACCTCTTCCGATCGCCTTTCGCCTAGACATGATTCTACTAAGTATTATGCTTTTCATCAGCAACATGGCCATGAAATTGACTATTTTTTTCACCTTCGCCATAAAATTCAAGACCTAATTGACAATAAGGTCATCATCCCACCAGGTCCCACAATGTCTATCAGCATTGGATCAATGAATTTGGGAGATAATGTGATTAGTTATGTGAACGATGATGGACCACTTGCTCATTGCACAAATTTCGCTCCAAACATGATGGATGGCACACAATCGTAATTAGCAATTAGGGAATGCTTTATGAATTGTGTATTGAGTCTAAACCTGATTCCGCTAAGTTTGTGGAGCTGGAATCAGGATTGAGTTAGTCTTGTGAATCAGAGGTTGGTGATTTCGGGGGTGACAACCCAGACACCATTGTCCTGTCTATGTTTATCTTTTCACTTTCTTCTGAGTTTGTTTCTATTTCAATCATTAAGCTAGAAGTTCGAATGAAGATGCGTAATTTTTCCCTACTTCATTGCCTTTTAAATCATTGCATTGACCAAAAAATTTAATCTTTTTCCAAAACTTTGATAAAAATAAAAATGAAGGAATTCATCAAGATTTGAAATTATATCGATCAAAAAAAGAAAGGTATGCTAAGCCCTTTATGGATGAGATCATTTCTAATGTGGGTAATTTAAAAGGATCCTTGCTTGGTCCAGATTGGTTCTACATTGTCTTCAAGAGCACAAGAGATTAGTCGCTTATTAAAAGATTTCAAATAAATGTTTTGAATCGCCTTCTGAAGAAATGCTCGAATTGATCTTGAGATTGTACAAAGATAGAATCACTCGACCTTCAATCCAACCCCATAGCTTTTAAACTTTGATTCAAAGATGTTCAATGATCAACCAAAGTACGAGGCTTGCATAGCCGATTGGAAACAAATTTCTTAAACTAGGAGCAATAAGATTAGATGTGATCAAGATTCAAATTGGGTCATTTCAAGCCAATGGAGACCAAAAAGAAAGTCAAATCCCTAAATTTGAGAGAAGAAGATTTATTGTCAAGGATAATCGAGTTCTAATCTATGACCCTAGGGACAAATTCGCACCCAATTAGTTGGGGCCCTACATCATCACGCTTATCCGTCAAGAGTAGCAGTCATTCTCATGGATTTAGATGGCCTAGAGATCTCACAACCAATCAACATGGACAAAATAAAAAATATTATCCTTGAGAGGCTCATTGGTCAAAAACCCAAAAAGGTGACCTAAGTAAAAGTTAGAGCAGAAAAAAATGAAAATGAAAAAAAAAAAAAAAAAACTGAAAGAAAGAATGAAGAAAAATGAGAACCTAAAAAATAAAAAATAAAAAAAGCTCACAAGGTCGAAAACCCGAATGGCGGCTTTGGCAAAAGTTAGAGTGCAAAAGAAGAATGTTAACACTCGAGTAAGCCTTACCCTAACTACGAAGGCCCGATTCCTATCTTTGGGATACGATGCAACTTTATCCTCAAGTTCAATTCCCCGTGTTTGATTGGTGTATCTTTACTTGACTTAGCTATCATATCCATGTTTGATTGGCGATCTCCATTTGATTCAATTGTCCTATTTCTTCTTCATGACGAGTTCGCTTGCAAGACAAATTCAAAGGGTAATGCAAAGGTATCCCGCTTGGGTTATTTGACTTGAGGTTGTGCATCTCAAGGGTTGATTTCACGTTGGTTGGGTAGTGGTCATTTACAGAAACAAATTTTGAGAACTTTTAATGAAGTTGACTAATTTTCTCAAAATTATTCCATTTTTTCCAAAACTAGACCTTTCTTTGAACCAAAAAGGAAAATTTTCAGCACTCACAATTTGACTTACATGATTTCAAAACAGAGAGTGGAAAAAGCATGCTAATATAACTCTCACGTTGGTCAAACTTTTTTTAGTAGAAAAAAAAAATTGTCAAAGCAATGAACTAGGGCATAGTCAAGTCAGGAATTATGTCTTATCCCCGTACTCTCGAGTCTCATGTTACATTTTTTAGCCAGCCGGCTAATAGTTCAGTCATCCGTCCAATTTGTTAGTTGACTCTAGGTGCTTCTTGATTGTTTTAGCTAGCCAGCCATTTGTTTAGTCGGCCGACCATTTGTTTAGTCGTCGACCAATATTTCACCAATTCATCAGTTCATTCACCTGGCGGTTATTGAATTAGTCAACCCATCAATTTTTCAAACAAATTAGCCAATTTCGATATCAATCTAGAATGAAAACTCAGAGAAGGTGCGAGGCTCAATGGTTTGTCCTTTCAAGTAATGTTTTAAGTGTCTTTCATTCTAGTAAGTGTAATTAGGCATGTTTATGCTTTGTTCTTTTATTTCGCCATTTTTTATTTCTAGTCAGCTTAAAGGCTCAATGTCCAAATTCAAAACTCATTGACATTCAATCATTCTCAAATTCAAGTTCAAGAAGTGTTTTCATGCTCAACTTGTGCTATTCACTCCATGATGTGCAAAAAATCAAACTTTTTTTTTATTGATTTTTGGGTTAAATCCTCAATTACAACATTGTATTACAAAGAAATTTAAAATAATAATAATAATCAAGCATTAGTGCTCCTTATTAAGAAAAAATAAATAAATAAAGAACAAAAATTAAAAAAAAATTGAAAATACAAAAACAAAAAGGAACTTTTCGAATTCCAAAGAATAAATTTTACGGTAAAGATTACAAATCGACTACATTTGTAGACGTTACATTCGACTCTATCATTAGCTACCTCGCTTCATCTTCACTCTCAGAAGCCCTTAAAGACTCGCCAAGATTTGCAAGAGTTTTCAAAAGAGATTACTCCCCGGTCGTCAAATGAGGAGCACCAAGGAGTCTTAATCCGGCCACAGAGGTTACCTGTCATTTCAGCTCTTTGTTTTGTTTTACAAATTGCTAATCTCTTCTTAAGCATACTTGTACATATGCTGGAGCAAAGAGAGTTGTGCATTTAATCGATGTATCTCATTTGTCTTGTTCTGCAATAGGCTGGACAAATTAGAGACCACAATTTTGGTCTCCACACAAAACTTCAATGTGAAATGGTCGACATCGTTGTCAGACTGAGTTGCCATCAGTTGCTTGATTGACATCATAGAAAAGTTGAAAACAAGGGCAGGGGCACTCTGTCGAGGCTCGGAAGGGCTAGTGTCTGTAATCTCGATTGGGGAATCGTTAAGGTCAGGGAAGAGAGTGAGAAGATGGCGAGAAGTGGCCATGTCAGGGGAGAATAATGCCAAAATGAGAGGTTACAAAGTAATAGCAGAGATAGTTTATTTTGCAGTTTTTTGCTGTGTCTTTGCGTCTCTCTCATAGGCCTCAGTTACGAAGAAGACAGAGTAGAGGAAGAAGACAAAGAGAAGAGGGACTTGGGACAAAGGATTAGAAGAATTGAGGCTTATCGGTCAGGCGTCGTGATTGTTGAAATCGTACGCTAGACACAGCGCTCGACGAAGACGAACGAGGTAGAGAGAGACAAAAATATGAGAGAAGAGAGAGATATGTATGTAATATGTATATGTGTATCTGTATGTCTGTCTGTATATAAATGTACATGTATGTATCTGTATATGTATATAGTTTGTCTGTGTGTATGTATATATATAATACATATTTTGTATATCGTTTGTATCTGTATATGTATATATGGTATGTATATAAAATCAAAAAAAAAAAAGAAAGAAAGAAGAAAATTCTGAAAAAGCAAGAAAAAAATATATATATATATATATATATTTTTTGTATTTATCTTTTGTGCATCCATCATATTATTTTTGCATCATATCAACACATTGCATACCGTATGTCTCACATCACATCGTTCATATTTTGCATTCACCATCACACTTGCACTAACTATTAAATCTATCATGCATGGTTACAATTGTCACACTATTGCATCTCTTGGTTGCAATCCATTCACATCATTTGGCTACAATTGCCCTGACTTTTGGTTACATCATTTCTCTTTTACCCGGTTGAAACTCATTCCCTGCTTTCAGACAGGTACGCCTAGGTCTCGCTTGTTGGTTAAGATCCTTTTCTCCTTTGCCTAGTTGAAACCCATCCCCTATTTCGTATTGAGGTACGGTCTAGGTCTCGTTTGTTGGTTAAAACTAATATCTACTTTCTCGGTTGAAACCCATTCCCTATTTCGTACTGAGGTACGGTCTAGGTCTCACATGTTGGTTAAGACCCATTTCTCTTTTACTAGGTTGAAACCCATCCCCTATTTCGTATTGAAGTACGGTCTAGGTCTCACATGTTGGTTAAGACCCATTTCTCTTTTATCCGGTTGAAACCCATCCCCTATTTCATATTAAGGTATAGTCTATGTCTCGCATGTTGGTTAAGACCTTTTACTCATTTCTCCGGTTGAATTCAATCCCCTATTTCATATTGAGGTACAGTTTAGGTCTCACTTGTTGATTTAAAACCCTCTCATGTGAGTGTATTTAGATTGTACCTTTCTGTTATGCTTCATTCGCATGAGGCCTACCTCACCATGTATTACATATCGCATTGCATAAATCATGCACTTTCAAAAAAAAAAAAAAATAGAATTCAATTTTCAATTGCATTTTGAGCATGTCATTTACATTCTGCCCCTGAACTACGTTAGTTTGATTCCTTGCAAAAAGATACATAGGCAACCCTCGAGTTCAACCAATTGCATTTGCATCTTGTTTGTTTGCCCAAGTCTTACGGCCTTGTCAAAAGGTCATCTTTGAGTTTTAACATTCACTCGCGTCATGAAATAACTTTAAGTTCTGTCAAAGAGGGACAACTGTAGGCATCCCATTTTAACTGGCCCTAAGACTTAGGTGCTTTCTTTTTATTACACGATAATGAAAATAAGAATATGCTATCTCACAAAATTCTCAATAGAAAGATGGAATTTAAGCTTTAATCCCAACCTTCACCAATTTTGGCCAAATTGCTTTGAACCAGTTTTAGCCTAAATTTTACATATTTGGCCTATTAAAATATATTTTATTAGTCCATTTATTTTTATTAGTATATAATTTTACATGTTTTGGTGTGTTTTTATAATATTTTGAGTATCTACACATATATTAATGTAATTAATGTATTTTAGATATTTTATATATTATTATATTATAAAGTTACTATACTCCCTTTGAAAAATCTCACCCAACGTGTTGATTGCACGGTAATTTTACTATGCATCAATTGAATTCAACTCCTCCCACCAAATTGATTTATTTATTTTTCTCTTTTCGTTTTCCTATAAATACAGACTGATATAAGGGATCAGAAAAAAGAAAAAGAAAGGATCATAAAAGAGAATTGAGAGGAGATAATTGAGAGGAAAAAAGATTGAGTGAAAAATCTATTTTCAAAGAGGGAGAGAAAAAAGAAGAAAAAAAAATTAGTTTTTAAAAGAGGGAAACAGAAAATGTTAGATATTTTATTTTTTCTGAACCAAACCTTTCTTTCCATTTTCTTTATTGCCTTTTTACCACCAAACACCATTAAAGCTGAAATTCTAAATTTTGGACTGAGAATTGAGAACATATTTCACAACTTTGAGGGTGATCAAAAGAAAGTTTATGAATCAAAAAATTTGTCCTTTCTCCAAAAGATGAATTTTTGCAAACTTTCACTTAAATTTAAAAATGTAATATAGTTTGTTTAAATTCCTTTATTGCTTTAATGGGAAGGATGCACCACCCCGTTCTAATTTACTATACATAAACTGTTGTAACTTTATAAAATGTTGCAATTTACTGATTTAACTAAGCTTTGTAATTTATCGTTTTAAATGGTTCGTCAAAAGCAACTAATTTGTTAGAAATGTGACCCAGATGAATAGTGACTTGTGGTGAATACTAACCTTCGGCGATTAATAGGAATCCCGACGATGACAAGTAGGGGTGGGCGCGGGTCGATTGACCTCGAATCTGTCATCCGCCCGTCAGATTGGCGGATTAGAGAAAATCAATCCGTATCCGTCCACCAATCCGGTGGATGTGGACTGAGCGGATTGGCGGATGGATGCGAGTCAGTTAGGTGATTTAAAATTTTCTAGATTTTCAACATAATTTAGCTTATACACTTCCTCAAAAAAAAAAAAAAAAAAAAAAAAAAAAGTATTACAGTCAATAACTTAAAAAAGTATTACAATCACTGCATGTCTCATCCACATATTACAATTACAGCATGTCTCATCCACATAAAATATTACAATCTGTGGTTCTTAAAATATAAAAACAATTCAAAAAACCAAAACCATGAACAGAGCAGTAGTAGAGATTATATGTCTCAGATTGTTACATCTATATTTGTTTTTAAAAACAAAAACCAACATATATCACCTTTTTTATTAATTATTTTTACAAACTAAAAAATATAGATAAATAACACATTTATTTTTTTCAATTCAAAAACTATATTCAAGTTGAAAACTCTTTTTCAACAGAACATATTCAACATAATATTTAAACTCTTTTTCAATTAAAAACACAAACAGAATATCTAAACAAATTGAAAACACAAAATCTTACAAATTACTAGGGGTGCTCGCGGTTTAGCGGTTCGATTGTGGCCAAAGAAATTTCAAATCCGCCATCCGTCCAATACTACATGTATTAAAAAAAATCAATCCGCAACCATCCGCTTGTCATTACGCATCCGTCCAAAATACAGCGGATCGGTTCGGTTCGATAGGTTTAGACAAATCAATATATCCGCTGCTCATCCCTAATGAATAGTAACCGCGGACAAAAAATGCACAGTAAGATGAAAAATGACCAAGGAGAGTGAATAGTAACCGTCTCAGTGAATAGTACTACCGGTGGCAGATGAATAGTGCTCACGCAAAATAAGTTTCCCGGGCAAAACAGAGTAGTCACTCAACAATAGACATAATAATTTCCGACGAATGAATAGTGTTTCGTCGAATGAATGAGTAATCGGTGAATGAATAGTAACTTTTTTAATTTTTTATTTATTTATCTTATTCTTATGATTTGTTAGATTTGGTTTGTGTTGTAATAATCTTCCAATCCCACGTCTTTTTATTTGGTTTTGTAATAATTCAGTGTCGTAATAATTGTCAACCCCCCCTCCTCTTTACCCATTTCTATGTATGTCTTCCAACCCCATTTCTTTTCTATCCCTTTTATTTACTCGCTTTCATATTTTGTACATAGTATCATATTTTATTTTTATTATATCCATACTTTGTATCTATATTTCATGCATTTAAATTCAAATCATTTGCACTGTGAATTTAATTAATTTATGTGATTTTAAGACTACCTCATTTCTTGAGATGACTCACATGTCATGTTTTAGTAATCTAATCTCTTGTCGATTTTGTGTATGTATTGCATTAGGATAATGTATATAAGATCTTGCATATTTCCTAACTTTGTTTTGAAGTCGCTCACGGACGTTAGTAAATATGTAAGTTTTTTCTCGCTTTTAGCATCCTTCTTGTGTGTGTTTTTCGTTACTATGTTTACCATTCTATCATGAGGCCATTTGCTTATTTGATATAATTCTATGCATGCCTATGGGTAAAGATTGTGTAGTTTAATTTGGAATAAAATTGATTTTCATGTTTGTAAAAATCATTTTTTCTGTGTTTTGTACACTATTGAAAACATTTTCAAAATAATGAAATCAAACTGTTCCAAAATAAATGACACAATCTATATTTGTTTACTTCACATAGTAAATTTTAGGATTTATTAATAAATCGGAATATGAACATATAAAGTAAATAAAAATCATATCATGGTTTAGTAGATGGCGATCTTTTGATCGGGTGAGTGAGGAGTGCTCAATTAATGCTCTTTCCCCCTTATACCTAAGGTTTCGAGCCAAGCACCCTTGGTTATGGTGAACAGTGGCCTTGGCACGAGTCACAGGTTTCCTAATTTTTCCAAAATATTAGGTGGCGACTCTGAGATCTGGTGACGTAGTCCATTTCTGGCAAAGGTTTTTTTTTTTCAATAAAATGGATTTTCTATAAAGTTGCCAAATCTAGACTCACATATATGTTTCACATTGCACTCGTAAGACTAGATTGAAGAAATCAAGGGTCCGAACTATTTAACATACGCGGGTACCCCTAGGCATGTTACACCATCCTAACGCCTCCTATCCACATCTACTTTTCCTTACCTCATCTACTCAATCCCCACCATCTACTTAACCCCACATTCCGCTTTTGCTTCTTCTATCTCGCTTATCTCACCCCACTTACTTCTCTCCTAGTTTCCATTCGTGACAAAGAATGGTGGTGATTGGTTTTGTTATATAAAGAGGACACAAGTTCTAAAAAGGAGCAACGGTGTAGGACGACTAAAGAGATGCCATAGTAACAAGAGAACGGTGCAGTGATGGATCATAAAGGGCAAGGAAGGGTGGGGAGAGGAATTTGAGAGGAGAAAAGGTGGAGGAGAAGCTAGTGGCGACATCAAGATGGAAACGAGAGTGTCTAGGAGGGTAGAAAGGGGCTTGGCCGACAATTAGGGTTTTCAAGGAAGAAAGAAAGACAAAATAGTTTTATGGTAAAGAGAGAAGAGTCTGTTGATAATTTTACAAGTTTTTCACCATTTGGTGTTGTAATACTTCGACCCTTTATTTTACTAGTTAAGACTCATTTCATTGTAATTGTAATTTCAAATAATGAATGTGCATATTTATTGGTGTGGTAATTTCTTTAGGGCACCATATTCGACAATTTCTTTAGGGAACCATATTTAATTATTTTGCATAAATTGAAATTAATGGCATTTAAGGGTAAATTTCACTTTATCCATTTGTATTTCAACCCATGTGTGGATGACCTTTTGTCATTTGAAAATAACCACATAACCATCATGTTATTTATGGATCAAAGTGTAATCAACTTTTACATACAAGTTAACAAAATGTGAGGATCGCCCTAGGAGGATAGTAAGTCATTTTTAGATTTAAGTACCGTCATGCCATCGAATCCAATGACCAAATCATGAACATGAGTAGTAGCCTAAGGTGAGAGATGATCTAATAGTACAATTTTAAAGAGATAATTTATTAAGTTAATAGAAAATGGCATAGTTGATTTGAAAATAAATGACGCTTTCCAATTAACATCCAAAATAAATTTTATTCAATGGTTCAGTGATAAATCATGTCATCATCAAGCACTATTTGGTGATAATCTATGACATGGAATGGATCTTTAAGGTATCTATGAGCGTTGATACATGAAAAACATTGTGCATCTATTCTATAACAACCCTCACTTTGATTTAGTCTTGCTTGCATGCATTTATGTATGATCTTGCCTTGCCGAGTTTGTAATCTTGTTATCTTGCTTTACTTTGCTTTGCTTTGCTTGTTAATTGTTACTTGCTTGAACTCATACCTTGCTTGGTCGGTAGTCGAGGTCACTTAGCCTAGTTCGCCTTGAACCTTTGCACTTAGAACAGCTTTTGGAACCTTAGCTAACCTCCATCTACACCCCAAGACGCTTGCCAAGATGTCACCCTTGTCAGAGTGTTCAAGGTCGAGGCCGAGATGTTTTGTGCTTTGTGATCTTTGTCCAAAGGTATGGCCTAGGCCGAGATGTGGTACACCCAAAGCAAGGTGTGGCATGCCTTAGTCAAGTGCCGTCCTCCCTAGCCGATGTCTTTGTTGACCTGTTGCCGAAGTTGTGATTCTAGCCGATGTCCTTGCCAGCCGATGTGTTTTGCCACCAAGCTTGTTGTGTACGCTTTGTCAGAGACTTGTCTAATCAATCAGTCACTTTTTGAGGAGAACCAACCCGGTAGTGCCACGTGTCCGAGCTGTGGTTTAAGACAGCCGATAGACTTAGAAACAAATCATTTTTGTCTCAAAGCTTTGTTTTTAGAGAGAGAAGCTCTCAAGGGAGAAGAGAGAGCTTTAGAGAGAGATTGGTGACTTTCGAGCTTGGTCTTGGTTGATCGAACCGTTAGATTCGTGATCTGAGGTGAGAATCTTGATCCGCTTTTGTTATTCTTATTGTTTGTCAAGCCGCATTGCATGATTGATTTGTTTTGCATGCCATGCATGGATTGGGAGTTGGTCTTTGAAAGAGAAAGTTAGTATTCATGTGTTCTTGATAAAAGTTGTGCTTTGATCTAGAAGTTTGTGGCTAGAACCATGTTATTGTGTTTGTTCTTGCATGTTCTTCTTGGTTGGGTACCCAGGTCCACGATTTTTGAACTCTTAGCATGAAAACCTCAGATTCGTATAAATAAGTTAAGATTTCAGCATGCATGATCTTGATGTTCTTGATGATCTTGTTCTTCCTTGAAAGGAAACCCTGGTTTCCTGGCCCTGTTTTGATTGTGGCCGTCGGGTTCACACCTCGGCGAGGAGGTGTGGGACTTCGGCATGACCTGAACGGTACCCAGTGTGTTTTCCCAAGATGGGAAATAACGTTTTGACTCTTAGCATGTTTTGTTTTGTTATTGACTTGGATTCGGTGAGAGTGCCGAGATCATTACATGTTTGTAAAGCTTATTTTGAGAATGTGAATTGTCATGTAATTGTCAGGACTTTGATCTTTGCTTTGAGCCTACACCTGAAGACCGAGTTGAGTGGTGCTTTTAATAAAGCTATGTTAAACTGCTTTGATAAATCTTGTCTTGCTTTGTTTTGATGAAAGTATTTGTTAAGCATGAATGATTAGCCTAACTTGATGTATCACATGTGAGCTTTGTCTTGATGATTATCTTGAAAAGTCCCTTAGCTGGAGGACTCTAAACTTTCGCAGCATCTTTTGTCAAAAAGGGCTACGGGCCTAAGTGACACTGATCTCTTGCACAAAAAGGATACGGTCCTTTCTTGAAAAAGCCATTGTGTTAAAACGGGCTACGGGCCTAAGTGACACAAGTCCCTTGGCTGGAGGACTATAAACTGCAAAGACTAAGTGTAAAAGTCCCTTAGTCGAGGACTCTAAACTTTCGCAAAGATCTTTTGTCAAAAAGGGCTACGGGCCTAAGTGACACTGATCTCTTGCATAAAAAGGATACGGTCCTTTCTTGAAAAAGCCATTGTGTTAAAACGGGCTACGGGCCTAAGTGACACAAGTCCCTTGGCTGGAGGACTATAAACTTTCGTAGCACTAAGTGTAAAAGTCCCTTAGCTGGAGGACTCTAAACTTTCGCAGCATCTTTTGTCAAAAAGGGCTACGGGCCTAAGTGACACTGATCTCTTGCATAAAAAGGATACGGTCCTTTCTTGAAAAAGCCATCGTGTTAAAACGGGCTACGGGCCTAAGTGACACAAGTCCCTTGGCTGGAGGACTATAAACTTTCGCAGCACTAAGTGTAAAAGTCCCTTAGCTGGAGCACTCTAAACTTTCGCAGCGTCATTTTGTCTAAAACGATTACGGATCGTATAAATCTTGGTTTTGTCACTAATGGGCTACTACACGTACTGATTGGTTTGGAAAGCTTTTGTCCTTGTTTGCCGATGTCATGAACATCCCTTGGAACTTGTAAGGTTTGGAATATGAATACGGTTCATCCTTTGTCTTGGTAAAGGTTTATTGTGTTTCGCTTTGAAGGACCTCGGCTAATATTTGTATGGTTCTGAAATGCTTGTTTTGTACAGACTTCGGCTATATTCATGCTAAACCTTTATTACTAGTATCATTCACTGAGTTTCCATACTCACCCTCTATATATATATGTAGGTGATGAGCGGTGACTAATGACGCCTAGATGTGTTTACCAAATTGTTCTCGATATTTGATTTACGCCTACTGCTTTTGCATTCTTGTCGGCCATGCTGTTTCTACCTCGGCATTATGTGTTTTCCTCGGCAAATCTTGAAAATTATGCTTCTTGGCTTGTATACCCTGTATTTTGTACATGTCGGCTTAGAAGCCTTTTGATCAAGATGAGAACTGTATTTTGTTATTTTTGGACTGGTATTAAGATCATTTTGTACTTGTTTGCTCATTTGTTTTACGCACAACTCTTATGAACCACTTGTATTTTGATTTATTGCTTCCGCATTTTGTAAGCCCCCTATATGTACTCTGTTGTGTGTGGATTTTGATAAGTTGGCCTTTGATAATCACGAGTTACTGGCCATCTCGGCACCATCCTACTAGGGGCAGGTTGGGGTCGTGACATATTCTATTCCCGATGGTAAAGCAATACGATAAGCAATAGGGCTAAGTCTTTCCAAAATCTGATACGGCCCAATATAGCGCGGAGTCAACTTTCCTTTTTTGCCAAACCTTATTTGCTCCTTCATTGGTGTTACTCTAATAAACACATGATCTCCCACTTCATATTTCAAATCCCTCATTCTCTGATCAACATATTTTTTCTATCGGCTTTGGGCGGTCTTTAGCCTCTGTTGGATTATCTTTATCTTTTTGGTTGTTTCTTGCACAAGTTCAGATCCATACAAAGCTCTATCACTAACCTCGGTCCAAAGAAACTAGAGACCTACATTTCTTCCGCATAATGCCTTATAATGTGCCATACCGATACTTGAGTGAAATCGTTATTATAAGCAAACTCGCCTAATGGTAAGTAAGTTTCTAACCGCCTGAAATTATAAGACACATATACGCAAAGATATCTTCCAACATTTGGATAGTTCTATCTGCTTGCTCATCGATTTGTGGATGAAAGGTTATGGTGAATCTCAACTCTGTGCCCATTGCCTATTACAAACTTTGCCAAAATCTAGAAACAATTTTGGGATCCCTATCTGACACAATAGATACTAGAACCCCATGTAATCGAATGATTTAATCAATATAAATAGTGGCAAGTCTGTAGACATTAAACGAAGTTTTCACAACAAGAAAATGAGCAGATTTCGTCAATCTATCAACAATAACCCAAATAGCATTTATACCTCTAGATGTTCGAGGTAGGTTAACAATGAAGTCCATAGTTATATGTTCCCACTTCCATTCTAGAATGGGAAGAGACTAAAGTAAACTTGTGGGTTTCTGGTGTTCAACTTTTACTTGTTGGCACTGAAGGCATTTGGAATTGTAGTCGGCAATTTCCCTTTTCATGTTTGGCCACTAGTATCTTGGTACATTTTGGTATTCCCTGGATGCATAGCAAACATTGACTTGTGAGCCTATTCTAAAATTCTTCTTTTCAACTCTGCATTGTTAGGAACACAAAGTCTTCCTTGGAATTTCAATACTTGTTTTTCAATAGTGAATCCTGGTTTGGGCTTAGTTTTAAACTCATCACTTATTTTCTTGAGAAATTGATCTTCCTTCTGTTTTTGTTTGATCTCTTCAGTAATAGTAGGTTGTGCGGACATTGCGGCCAAAATATTGTCTCACCCATGGTACACCACTTCTATCTCAAGTCTATCTAGATCTTGCAAAAGCTCATGTCGTCAATCGCCAGCATGCCAAGGTCCCTATATTCTTTCTACTCAATGCATCACCATCAGATTAGCTTACGTGATGATAGTGGATCTATAGATCATAATCTTTGATTAATTCAAGCCAACGCCTTTTGTCGATATTTAGTTCTTTCGGGTAAAGAAATACTTCAAACTTATATGGTCTCAGATACACTTCACACTTAGCCCCATACAAATAGTAGCGCCAGATTTTCAATACAAATATAATGGCAGCAAGCTCTATGTGTTAGGTAATTCTTTTCATGTAGTTTAAGCTGTCTGGATATGTACGCGATCACTTTGCCATTCTGTATTAAAACACAACCCAAATCTCTATGTACAAATATCACAACCCTAAACCCGCCCCAAACAGGTGGGTGTGGTAACTGGCCAATAGTCCTTGACTACCAAAGGCCTACTAAACAAAAACAAGTTGGACTCTTAACATAAGGTTAATTAATCATGGACTCTCAAATGATATTAGAATTTTCGCTTAATTGATATTAAAAGTTTCGCTTAATTATCTCGATTTGTTTAAGGTTAAGTTTTCCTTAACCTTAATTAAACAAAACTTAACCTTATCAATTATTTGGACCTTAACCTTAATCGTAAAGATTATCGTTAATTAAGTTTTCCTTAACCTTAATTAAACTAAACAATTATTTGTTTAAGAGTCCAATTATTCGATTTCGCTTAATATCAATCATGGACTCTCAATTGATATTAGAAGTTTCGCTTAATTAATCATAAGGTTAAGTTCATGATTTTTCAATTCATTATACATTGTTCTATTGTGTCTCTTAGATTCTACAAAAGTTCTTTTAGTGTCTTTACAATTGTAATTCTAAAGAAATTTAATTCGTCGGTTCTATCAAGTACTACGTCATAAGGATAACACTAAAAGTAAATTCCTTTACAATAGCTATGGTATCTAGGCTCATATTTGAAATCTAAGGTAAAGTTTGGGAAGATTAAATAAGTGTATTTTTTTATTTTTATTAAATTATATGTAAAAAAAAGTAGAGAGAAGATATTGATTGATGTGATCTAAAAAAGATAAAAAGTATGGACTAAAATAGAATAGCCAAACTTGGCCTAAGTTTGACATCTACTAAATAATACAAAAAGTCAAAAAGTCACTATCCTATTCATATCATCTTATTTAAATCACATCATCTCTAACACATCACATCAAACCCAACCCAAACCCAACCCATATAAGCCAATAAATCAAAAGTGCACTTTTTAGAACATTCCAAACCAACCCCTAAATCTAAAGTGTTATCTCAGAAACATAATACTATTGTGCACTTACAAACTTTTATTTATGTAATTAGGACGATGTGCGGAAATTATTATATCTTCCTTTCTTATGAGGTCTATGTGTTCGGGTTACGACTATAGTAAAATAAAATATTCTCTTTTAATGTTCCAAAAGGGTTGCAATAATGATATGATCAAGAGGGAGCAAAGGTTGCAAACTTCATTAATTGGTTAATTCTCTTCCTTTGGCTTAATTAATGAAGCTTAGCTAATTATGTTTAGTCCTAAATTTCTATGTTAGTTTAATTAACCAATCTTAGTTCTAATTAACCATGGCTATATTCTAATTAATCAAGGTTTAACTTAATCTTGCTTAACTTAATTAATTTCAATTAAGGTTCACTAATCCAGCTTAATTAATACTAATCCCGATTAACAAAATGACATATGTTATTAAAATGACAAGTACATTAGTCTATGATCTTTAAGCTCCTCAATTAGTGCATAGGCACATCCTAGTGTTCACAAATTTAAGCTTAAGGTATTCCCCTATCTCTTAATAATCTTCGACTATTTATACCTTATTTTTCCATTAGAGCACAATTGCATTTCTAAATTTCTATAGACATCTTCTAAGGTTTCCATCTTATAATTTCATATTTTAATCTAGGGTATTCAATTTTAGGCAATGATATAGTTATAAGATGTGGTGTTTTTAGGGTGTCACAATAAACCCTTCAGTACTTGACGATAAGGTAAGGATTGGAAGTGAAATCTAGAATCTCTGATGAACAATCTTTAATGCTTGCCCTTTTTTCTGATTAGGGGGATTAGGTGGAGAGCTTCCCTCTCTAGATTCTAGAGAGAGAAAGCTCCCTCCGTTGTTACCCATGGAGTGTGAGGGTCCCTTATCAGATTCTTTGTCTGGTTTGGATGGTGCTATGTGTTATTGCTGAATCTGTTCTTATGTTTGTCTAGATTTATGAGGATTTGTAATGTTTTTGGTGGGTCATTGCTGGTTTATAGTTTGGGTCTGTTATTCTATTTGCTACTGCTGGGTTTGTTTTATCTAGCTATGGTGAATAGAGTTCGATGTTTGTCTGCTCTGTTTGGTGGTGTCCTATAAATCCGATTTAGTGGTGTTGATAGCTTTCGTCAATGAAGTTCGACGCTAGTTCATCGGGTGTTAATCCTGTTGTGTCCATGGTGTAATGAGAGAGAACGCTTGGTGGTCTCATCAGAGCCTCTGGTGGAAGCTTTGTTCCTCCGGGTTCTCAAGCGGATGGTGATAGTTGCAGTTGGTAGCATGTCATTGTTGTGATCATGTGGCCGGTGTGTTGCTATGGTATGGATGACGGACGCTCCCCAGAGGTGTGTCTTTGACACCCTGTGAGGCGGTGTATCCTGGTTCGTTGCTCTGGGTGTCCAAACTGGTTAATATGGAGACTCAGGTCGGTGGTTCCAGGCCGATGGTTCCGCCATGCATAGTAGTGGTCTAGCGGTGCTGTTGCATTCCGCTCAATACGAGGTTGACCTGCATCGGGTGATCCGGTCGATTTTCCAACGACGTTGCTTTTGGCCTTGGACTTGTCTTCGCCACCAGAGTATACCAACGAAAGCGCCTTTATGTTGAGGTGCAATACACGCCTGCATGCTGTGGTTCTAGGCCGAGCAAGGAACTGTGAAATTGAATCCGATCCACCACCAATCCAAAGAAGTTTGAATTGGTTTTTGAACTGTGGTTCGATTCCTGATTGAAAAATTAAAAATTGTAGTTCATGATTGGTTCGGATTGAATCTCACTTGCCCGATTGGAAACCGATCCCACCGTATACAAATAGTCTATATTTTTATTATACACCCTCCTATATAGTATCTTCTCTTATTTCATATAAAACTTAAATCTAAACCTAAACTTGCATAGTATCTTTTTTTATTATTTTTGTTTGTTAATTTTTAATGTTAATTTGTAATGGTCTAAATACTTATGGTGGAACTAGTTTCTTTGTAGTTGTATAAATTCTAAAACTGTTTGTCGCTATTATGAAAAGACATGTTGCTATTGTGAAACTAATATGGTGCTATATTTATATTTTTATGAAAATAAAGTGTTATATATATTTTTATTATTTAATTATATAAATCTGTGGTCCTAAACCGATCCCATTCGTATTTAAATGGATTGGTTCAGATTGGTTCCACGATTTAAACGGATTGGACTGGCTCCAATTTTTTAAAATTCATAAATAACAAATTAATCCTGATTTTATTCTAATCCGACCTAATCCGGACCATACTCACGCCTACGTGGTTCAACTTCTGGGCAACCTGAAATGGGTAGGTGGGAGGCGTGGGTCTTTTCCTGCATATGCTAGCTGGTTGAGGGCGTTGGCACATGGGGAAGCGTATACACGTGGGTGATATTTTCCCGCCCACACAAGTCTATCTATAGGCTATGTTTTCACGAGTATAGCTGGATGCACATGGGTGCAAAGTGGGCCGTGTGTTATTTGAGTTTTTTTCTCCAACTTTAGGAGGGAAAATATTTCCTGAAGAGGTTTACTAGTAAACTTTGCTGAAGTTATGGGTTGCACGTGGAGCAGGGGTGGATCTCATTTTTGGTAATTGGTTATGTGGGGGACCCACGGGTTTTGGGCACGTGTGGGCTTTTTGTCGATTGCCTCGTGTAAAAACCAGCTAATGGTTTTGGTTTTGTGGTTGAAGTGGGGCCCATCCACTATTCAACTTTTTGGTGGTGGGGCTTTTGTGTAGCTTAATTGTTGGGCTGGTTGCCCTTTAAAAAATTCGGTTCTATTGTTGTTCAGCCATGGGTATGAGCTGACGTGGTAAATTTTTGAATCTTGCCCATATATTCTTTCCCAAGTTTTCATCTATTATTCTGGATGGTAGAGATTACTTGGGGATAAAAAATGAATATATGGGCAATTTGCAATCTTTTTATGCTTTATTCTTTAGGTACCCTGCTGGTTTGGGGATTGTGATTATTAGTTTTTTTTTTTATATATAGTTGTTTTATTTGTAATAGTTTTCCCCTCCTTTAGGGGGTAGCATGAGATTTTATGTATTATTTGGAGTATGCCCTTTGTAAATGTGTAAATTTTTGTCTTTAATTTATGACTTACTCACCCAAAAAAAAAAAAAAAAAGGTAAGGATTGAAGTTGTAATCATCCTCGTTTTCAATTCATGGAATGCAGATTCCCTCTGATCCATCCACACGAATGGTTCTCTCTTTCAGGTCAATTGTGTCAATGGTACGACAATCTTAGAGAAGTCTCTAACAAATCTTCGGTAGTATTACATTAGTCGGAGTAGACCAATTAATAATTGTCTCAATTTTCTATGGATCAATAGATATCCCTTTTCTATTAATAACATGCCCAAAAAATGTAACTTCATTCAACCAGAACTCACATTTCTTAAATTTCTAGTTCTTTCTCCTTGAGTATTTATAGAATTATTCTAAGGTGTTGTTCATGTTTCTCCCTATTTTTTGAATAAATCAAAATGTCATCAATAAAAACCACAACAAAGTCTTCCAAAAATGGTTTAAAGATACGGTTCATTAAATCTATGAACGCCACAGGTGCATAGGTAACTCAATGACGAATTAAAAATTTATAGTGTCCATACCTGGTTTGAAAAGCAGTTTTCTCTATGTCTTCAACCTTAACTTTTAACTGGTGGTATCCTCATCTCAAATCAATCTTTGAAAATACCTGAGCCCCTTGTAACTGATCAAACAAATCATCAATTTGAGACAAAGGATATTTATTTTTAATGGTTACGCTATTGAGCTCCCTGTAGTCAATACACAAGCAGAGTGTTCCATCCTTCTTCTTTACAAACAATACAAGTGCACCCCACGTTGATGTGCTCGGCCGAATGAACACCTCATCAAGTAATTTCAGAATCGCATTTTCAGCTTTTTTCATTTCAAGAGAGGACATTCGATATGGAGTTTTGGATATGGGTTGAGCAGTGCATCACATCAATCATAAATTCAATTTCTATCAACTAATTGCCAAGATAACTCTTTTGGAAACACATCGAAAAATCTTTCACAATCGTAATATCATGTAAAACAAAGATTTGTTATTTAAACATTCAAAATACTACACAAATACCCGACACCCCTTGTTAATCATTTTACGTGCTTTATGGTAGAAATTAAGTATGGTGGGGAAACTACACCTTTTCCTCAAAATAAAGCTCATTATGTCCCTAAGGTCGAATATTACACGCTTAAATGCACAATCAATGGTCGATAATATTTAGATAACTAGTCCATACCCAAGATAATGTCAAAATGAGGCATGTCTAAGGGCAATAAATCAACATACAATGCAAAGATTCCCAAGTAAGATTTCACATGTAGGGTAGACATTGAACATAGTATGGATCCCTAACAAAGGATGACACACATAATATATATATCTCAAAGTTTCCAAAGGTCTATTCAATCTATGAGCAAATTCCATAGAAACAAAAGAGTGGGTAGACCCTAAATCAATCAACACATATGCATACTGCCCACAAATAAAGAGTGCACCTGAGACTATAGTTTTTGCATTTTGGGTGTCCCTCGTTATAAGAGAAAAAACCATTCCTTGTCTTTGGTTGTCCCTCATTTTAGTTAGAGCTGCATTGGCCCTTACATTTTATACCGATGTGGTTGATCTTATAGCACCCCAATTATCACATTGTCCTGTCTTTCCACATAGAAAACAAGCCCCAATAATCTGATAACACACCCTGCTTTCTCCCACATACCGACAAACGAGTGTTGAATTACCACTCTAATTGGAC
This sequence comes from Camellia lanceoleosa, assembly GCA_025200525.1. Taxonomy (NCBI): domain Eukaryota; kingdom Viridiplantae; phylum Streptophyta; class Magnoliopsida; order Ericales; family Theaceae; genus Camellia; species Camellia lanceoleosa. The sequence goes on along the minus strand of CM045763.1, from coordinate 146,753,348 downwards.
CTACTTGAATTTCCCCGACTTTGCTTTCTTATTTGTTACTAAGGTTGCTGTTTATTCACATTCAAATTTTGCCTTTTACCCTTCCATTCAAAATTCGATTATGAGTAGCTAGGTTTGCCTATGACATGAGAGCCTGCCTAAAATATCAACATATTTGGGAAGTTTCAAAACATTAATTCTATGCAGATGGAGTCACAAAGACCTCCTTCAAATTTTTGGCCTTTTGTAGTATATATCAACCATATAAGGTGCAAACCATGCTAGTTCAAGAACTGGCTTCATATTCGCCACTAATTTATTCCCTTGCTTTAGTCGCCCAATTTTGTTACTTTCCGTCCAACACACTACAGAAGTGTTTCAGAGAAGATTTCTAAAAATTGAGCCCAACTAATCCCCGTTAATTTCTCATACTAACATCCACCATCTCCTCGCTTTCATCTTCCAACGTAAAGGCGGGTAACAGAACCTTTTGTGTCTTTGTGCATAGAAACACCTCAAAAATTTTCTAATCCCCAACACCTAGGCCTTAGCCTTTAATGGATCAATTCCTCATCAAACAAGGGCAACTTCATCTTTTGAACTCTAGTGAGGGCAATGGTTCGGTCATCTATTTGATGATCCAAAGCATCAAAGGGTACAGCATTAGAGGTGGGGCCAAGGTTATCGCTTCTACCATTGCTATTGTTATCCTAAGCTTTCACCATATTGTGCATCATTCTTTCCATCCGTCAAGTCATTGGAGGTAGAATTCCAATTCATCCCTCTTATTCTCACCATTATCTATATGAAACTTGTATCATAACAAATACATTGAATGCACACATATTCATATATACATTTTCAAAAGTTACCTCATTCTAATAGTCAAATACAAATGAATGCAATTTTTAAGTCCTTTCTAGACACCTTATTGCTCATTGGACAAGTAAGTGAGGTATAACTCATGCTCTAATACCAAATCAGGATTTAATCTGACCCACCCCTAGAAGTTTAGGTCAGGACTCCACCAATAATCCCAGATTACCTCTGATCTCAAAGACAAAATTGCTAATTAAATAATATCGGGGCACTGTGGAAGCCATATTAAAAATACAACCATGTCCATCGAGCGGTGCATACATGAAATTTTCATAAGTAATTAAAACATCAATCTTCTTCATAGATACAAATTCATAGTTACATTAAACAACTAAACACTTAGACAACATATGTGACGCCCCAAAATCTACACTAAGGGTTATAGTCAAGGGAAAGTCACTACTGAGTCCTATGGCCAATGACCAAGTAAGATCCCAGATCGCCAGAGGAGTCAATTTAGCCTCTCTTCTAAACCCATCTTTCTTAGGTAGCACACTACCCTTTTGATAGATTTCAAAAGGCATTGAAGCAAGGTCTCATAAACAACATAGCGAACTATATGGGTTATAAAAATAAATAAATAAAGCATATAATAAAAAGAGAATAGATACACAATGTCCTTAGTTACAAAAGTTAGTTCCATCAATATTACATCCACAAATAAAATTCTAGATGGACTTTACAAAACAACAAAAAAAAATTGCTTCTCTAGGACAACCAGTAGGCTTCGAAAGTTTCCTACCATCGTTTTCAAGTCAAGAAGATCCTTCTCGACACCTGGCATGATACGCCGTGAGCTTTCAATAGCTAGTAAACTCACACACACCCTATCCCATTTTCCCCAATCTAATACACTAGCAATTACAATAATAGAGGAAAGGAACATGACATTCAAGTAAATAACAAAGGTTACAAGGTTAGTTGCTAGCAATGTAGAAATCCTCCAAAGAGATTTCATCTTCCCGACCCAAAGAATTAGACGCAGATTATTCGATATGCCCCATCTTTTGCTTCTCTACAGACCTTACCCCGGATGCCTACCAACAGTTTCAAAAATGGAATAGTTTTTCTAGATTTTTAGTTATTTAAGAAATACTCCAGCACTATCCAAATTCGTCAATCGTTATGAAAATCGGATTTTCTGACAAACCGCTCTCTATTTTTCAATGAAACTAATTTTCTTTGAAAGCTAACTCTTCACGGAAGTTTTTGAAATAAAACCAAAGTCCAGAAGATGTTTCTACATTTTTCTAGAATTTTTGAAAGTTGATTGTAAAACAGGTTTTTCATGCACAATACTCAAAATAAGAAGATTGGTAAGAAAAGAGGCACACTAAGGAAAATTTTCACTTCTTTTGTGATGAAAACATGCTAAATAATGTATCAATAACTCATATTTTTTAAAGTGATGGTATGCCTTTGGAAATAATGTGAGATACGGAAAGAAAAATGTAGTTTTGCATCTATTAAGAGGAAATATGAGTAGGAGAAGGATCAAAGCCCAATTCATCCACTTTGAACACATGAACACCATTGCAACACATCTAAAAATATGATTTTAAATCTCTAATAACATGTATTTGAAAAAGGAAATAGAAGGAGAGATGGTGATATGGCAAACTTGAGGCTTGGTTGGTTAGCTAACAAGACCTTCTCTTTCTTTCCTTTCCTCCACCAAGCTCACTCTCTTGCCCTCTTCCTCTCAACCAAATGAGGTGTTTTGTGTATGTGTTCTTGTTTGTAAAATGCTGAGGAATGGGTTACATTTATACCAAAATTGGTACAAAAGGTCTAAAGTACCCATTGGTTGGAAATGGATTGGATATTTTGGATTTACTTGGAACTTAATGGAATAGTGAATCATTAATGATCTAGTTAGGCCTTGGTTAGGATTGAACTTAGGGTGGAAGCATAGTTCCATGTTTTGGGGGTACTAGTAAGCTTTTTCCATGAATTCATGGATATTGTTTGCAAAAGTTGTATCCACTTCACTTCCCTACGGTGACTGGCCATGTGGAGGAGATTTGAAGGAATTATTTTATTTTTTTCTTGTGAACAATTGTTGGAAATCTTAAAATATAGTGTATAAAATAGGTTTAAAGGTACAAGTATATATAGATATTAGTACTAGTTTGGGGTCAATTAGTGATTTAATAAAAATGTGAGAGCTTTGGGTTTTATTTATGAATTGGAACATTTATTTTATTGTAGAATTAAACTAAATTAGGTTAGAGAATCTAATTCGATTTGGATTTCTTGTTTCAATAAAAAGGCTATCAACCCATTTAACATGATAAAAATCTAAAAAACTAGGGTTTTAAGTGGTAATTCCATATTTAGAGTCAATTAATTAGTATTAAGATATTAGAAATGATTCCTAAGTTACTAAAATCATTTAGGGTTTATGAGTTTTCAGCTGGCATAGTATTTTGATCATAGGGTTAAAATTGCAATTAATTAAGAAATTGAGAGACTTCAAAGAAATAATTTAAAAGTAAGTTTACTTTTAAGAAAATCAAATTTTAGGGCCTCACAACTTATTCCCCTTAAAACAATTTCGTCCTCGAAATGTAACTATACATTCTTTTCAAGAAATCGGGGGTAGAGTTTGCCTTTATCTAGTCTCTGGGTTCCCAAGTAAACTCATCAATCCCTCGATGACACCAAAGCACCTTCACTAAATGAACCATCTTGCTCCTAAAGTTCTTCTCTTGACTATCTTGTATTGCCACAGGTCCTTTTTAAAACATAACATCCCTTTCGAGGCTAATTCCTACCTAGCTTAATGGCGTATATGGATTGCCGATCTATTCATGGAACATAGATACATGAAAGACGTTATGTAACCCTGCTAACTGCGGGGGTAAAGCTAGTCGATATGCCACTTCGCCCACATTCTCCAGTATTTTGAATGGTCCGATATACCGTGTTGGTAGCTCCCATTTCTTTTCAAAACATACGATCCCATGCCTAGGTTGCACCTTTAGGAACATGTGGTCGCCTACTTCAAACATCAGTGGTCTCCTCCTCCTATCTACGTAATTCTTTTGATGGTCTTGAGTAGTCTTTAACCGTTGTCAGATCAGTTTGAGTTTCTCAATAGTCTTTAGGATAAGTTCGGGTCCCATTAGATTTGTTGTACCTACATTAGTCCTACAAATCGGCTCTACAAGGTTACCCATACAATGCTTCAAAATGTGCCATACCAATGTTGGCTTGAAAGCTGTCGTTATAGGAGAATTCAATTAAGGGTAGGTGTTGCTCCCAACTTCCTTGAAAATTCATTACACAAGCTCTCAAAGATATCTTTAAGTGTCGGATGGTGCACTCAAATTGTCCATTTGTTTGTGGATGAAAAGCAAGGTCAAACATAACTCGCACTCCAAGACTTCTTGCAGACTTCTCCAAAATGAATGATGAATCGTGGACCATGATCCGATACTATGGATACCGCAATTCCATGTAATCAAATAATTTCCTCAATGTAGTGCTTGTACATGGGCTCTAAAGTGTCAGTTATCTTATAGGGTATGAAATGTAATGACTTTGTGAGGCGATCCATTATTACCCATACAACATCACGCCCTTTGGGTGTCCTGGCAATCAGAGACGCCCCGAACGCCCGAGAGGGAATCCTGCTTATTCATTGGGCTCACTATAGTTCAAGACTCAATGTCACGCCTTGTATCTAATCTCGATAGTGCAATGCAAGACCGATGAATAAACAAAGAGTACAAAAATCGCAAATCGTTTTTCAAAACTGATTTTATTGAAAGATGTGCCAAACATAGACAGTTTTGCCAGAAACAGAGACGCCACATAAATATTTATTTTGGAGGAATTTAGGAAACCCTGACTCGTGCGTAAGGCCACGTGTCCGTTATCACCAAAGTTGCCTCGCTCGAGAACTTGGGTACGATTGGAAGGTCACTGTGAGCATTTCGCCGCCATCAAAGATCGGCCTTTACTAACCATGATATCTAGTTTTGAAAACATTATGTGCTCATATTCCGGTTATTAGCCTAGAGTTACTATGTGATGCAAGACAAAGATATCAACTATAGATCGGATCGCCTGTTGGAACAAAACATCTCATGTTTGTTTTTGAAAGCGTTTGTTACTTGCAAGTAAGCTAAAATGCGGATTTTGCCACCTTCAAGTGCTTAGAAAACATGGTGATTTGCCACTCTCAAGTGGGCTTAAAAACTTGCAATCAATAAATTGTTCCAATTTAAATAATCCAACCTTCACCCACAAGCATTCAAAAAGCTTATATCACATAAGCAAATAGTCTCATGGCAAGCATGCTATCATGGCAGTCACTCACACGCATGCAAGGATGCTAAAGCATAAACACTCACCGAGTACTCCAAGCCAAAACAGAAACTAGTTAGGAATCAATGCATAATCCTAGGTCATGTTAAGATGGCTAATGCAACACATGCAAAAATGCAACTACAATAGGCTCGGCTATTCTAAGATGGCATATGAGATGCTACAGATAACATGTATTTAACTCAGAATTGAAATACAATGCAGTTAGTATGATGCGCCAAGCCCGGTGCATGCAATATAGATGAATGAATGCAAGCATGCGAACATATAGATGCTAATAGAAACATGTCCTAAAACTAACCATCCTAAGGTCGTAAATAAAAGGGAGAAAGACGGGGTTAGAAGACATTCACACACGCACACACTTATTTACAACATCGCCTTCTGAGGATCTCAATAAATAATTACAGATCAATAAATAATTAATTACTCTAGCTAATTAAATATTACAAAACCCTAAATTAATTGACAAATTAGTTACAAAGGGAGGCCGCAGCTCGCCTCGTAATGCTTGGATGATGTATGCTCGATCCGCCTCTTTGGAAACCCATCGCCATGCCATCGTTGTTCGCTTGCACTGCTCGCACCCTTGAGAACTGTGAAAATACTTGTGATGCTTCCGAACACTCCCATAGCATCAGAGGATGTCACCGCCATAATGAAAGTCCACCGCCATCGAATACGCTTATAGACCAAAAGTGGGACCACCGGCTAGATTTTGGTAGCCAAGACTAAAAGTGGCCGATCACCATTTCTTCCGCAGAGCACCGGTGTTGTCAGCAGAGAGGATGTAAAGGCATAGCAAAGCATTTTCAACACAATGTGTGCATAGCCACTCTCTATCATGTAATGAACTCATGGGAGTATGGCCTCGGCCCTGCCACCAATCACGATTTCGATGCATGATGGCCAAAGGTGCCAAGTTTGCAAATCAATGTAAAATGAATGCAACGAAAACAAATGAATGCTACACACTCGTCATGTTGGGGTCAAGAGTGTCGGCGATCGAGGATTGAGGCGTGTTTCACACTTTAAGTAACGAACACACCTATTCTCATGTTTGGTTTGACACCCCAAACCAAACACAATGCAATGCATGTATGCAATATGGCTCAAATATGCAAAATGGCTCATGTATGTAATATGAGGCTGTTAGCAAAGCATGCCAAATGCAATGCAACCTAAACATGCAAATGTACAATGTGCTAAGCATGCAAGAAGCAATGCAATGCAACCTAACATGCAAGCTAAGCTAATGTAACAAGAACGGTAAACATGATATGATGCAAGCATATAACGAGATGCAACATGACGAACATACTAAACGTGCAACTATGTACAAGGATGGGCTTAAACCGCAGTGGCAGGACCTCAGCCAATCCCAAAAAAATGGCCACTAATGATGTAACAAAAGCCCGTATCACAAATGCAAGCGGGCGTGCACCCAGGCCCCTCACTTAAGGCATAAAAGAGGCAATTCTAAGCATACTTGAAAGAGACAAACATGGGCATTTTACAAATATGTGTGCTCAAATCATGCTAAAAAGAGTGCCAAATCCAAACACACAATTGAAACATAGCATGCAAAGGGGCCCAAAGCTTGAGACCAACCAAAGGGTTCAAACCATAGCCATACCAACCAAGCCTTAAAGAGCCAAAATGACTTAAATCAGTCCTAGGGCGGACCAAAACAAGACTAGAAAATGTATGGAACATGGCCAAAACATGCTAAGAAATAGGCACCAAAACAAAGGCATTCAAGACTACAAAGAGAGCACTCCATTACAACTATCACAACCAAGCATGGCATGGACTTTTCAACAAAAAAAATAGAGTTATAATATACCAAAAGGAGCTCCAAACCCATCGATATGGTAGCTTGAAGACTTAAACAAAGAGGCATGCACAATGACTCATTTTAAGGCACAAAGAACAACTCTTCAAAACATTGAGAAGATGGTAAATGCAAGCATACGAAAGCATGAAGCATGGATTGAAATATGATCTAAAGTGATGCCAAATCATGAGAAAGGTCAAAGTAATGCATGCTAATGATTCACACACTGAGGCTAACAAACTAGAATGCATAGTGGCTATACAAAGCGATGTAAGCATGACCAAAAGGACACCAAATAGACCTTAAGCATGGCAAAACAGAGCTAAAATGTTCTTGGAACCAAACCAAAATCATGCTAAAATGCCACCTTACAACATGATGCATGTTAGGCCAAAACATGGGATTACAAGACAAGCATATGATGCATGCAAGAGGCCATTAAACCAACTTAAAATAGAGGTATAACATGACAAAATATCACTAAATACCCACTGAGATGGAGCCAAAATCGACTAAGCATGCATGCTACCTTTATGAGCGAAAACACAAGCAAATGAGACACAAGGAGAGGGTGTCCTCCCTATACATGACCTCAAAACCACTTCACCAGTGGTGAGAAGGCCAATACACGAAAGTTCCAAAGCTTAACAAAGAAGGCACAAAAAGAGGCCAAACAAGGCCTAAGAGGGGGAGGACGACCCCCAACACCAAAATGACTTTAAACAAACATCTTAAGAATGAAAATACAAAACTTTTATCAATTATACACTAAGCTCAAAACAGCATGCAAGATAGGCTAAAGGCTAGTGCAAAAATAGGGAATATAAAGCAATAGTGCTCACCCTTGAAGAACACTTCAAGAACAACAACTCCAAATTCTCCTTTTGATCAAAACCAGCTTAAAAGCTCTGAAACCAGCCCCTCAATACCTCAAGAACCAAAGTAAAGTGTAACACTAGGTGTTTTAGTGCAAAACTAAGAACAAAAACCCCTTTGGAACACTTTTACACACACAAATCGAAAGAGAGAGAGAGAGAGAGAGAGAGAGAGAGAGAGGGATATAGAGAGAGAGTGATATATACAATATATCTCAGATGTATAACTCTGATTTGCTCAACCCCTCTAAAGGAGAGGGAAGGCCCTCTTTTATAGAACAAAAAAAGGTCCTAAGCTTCTTGGAGAAGCTAAGACAAAGGGGTCAAGCTTTCTCAAGAAGCTAGAACAAAGGTTCAAGCTTCTTGGGGAAGCTAAGACAAAGGGTCAAGCTTCTTGAGGAAGCTAGAGCAAAGGGTTCAAGCTTCCTCAAGAAACTAGAGCAAAAGGGTGCAAAGGGGCAAATCCTCTATACACGCTATGGAGGATGTGTCTATGTGCTCCACCGCACGCTTAGCATGCACAATGCCTAAAAAAGCCAAAAAAGAAGTCCTGGCCAAAAAATATGGCCGACTGACCAAACAAACGGCCGGCTGACCAAAAACACTACCGACCGGCCATGACCAATGGCCAGAGTAACTAAACAGGCTGGCATCATGCCATGGCCGGTGAGGTGTGGGGATGGCCAACAAGCCATTCCCTACCCTCAGAAGCAAAAACAAACAAGTTCTTGGTCCACAACCAAGCATAGAATAGGCAAGTTAAGAGATCCTCAAGCAAGGCGCTGCCAAGACCTCCGAACTCAAACGAACACGTAACATGGATGATCATCGAAAGTGTTCAAACGAAGACGCCCAAGTCTTAAGGGCGGTCAAAATGGGGTGTCTACAACAATCCGGGCCACAAAGTCCATTGTCACGGCTTCCATTTCCATTCGATTAAGGGGTTGCAATGTTCCTTCTAGTTTCTGATGTTCTGCCTTCACTTGCTGCCATGTTAGAAATCTTGCTACAAATTTAGCCACATCATTCTTCATTCTGCTCCACCAATACTGTCTTTTCAAATCTTGGTACATTTTAGTCCTTCCTGGATGTACTGCAAATACAGAGTGATGACATTCCTTAAGTACTTTTTCTCTAAGCAACTCGCCACTTGGCACAAACAATCTACCTTGATATCTTAAACTCCCATTGGGGTGAATTGCTTAGTCGAGCATTGGTTTTCCTGATTCCAAACGTCCCTTAATATAGGCTACTTCTTGATCATGCTTCTAGGCCTCTATGAACTCACTTATTAACTTAGGCATCACCTTCTGTGCACTAAGGTATACCTTCATGTCTTGAGTCTTTACCTGAATTCCAAATTCATTGAGCCTCTTAACCATATCCCATTCATTTACGGCTAATTTAGCTATCATTCCCCTACTCTTGCGATTTAGCGTATTCGCCACAACATTGGCTTTACCAGATGATATAAGAGAGTGAACTGGAAATCCTCAAGATACTCCACCCATCGCTCTCGTCTCAAGTTAAGGTCCTTCTATGTAAATAAATACTTCAAGCTCTTATGATTTGTGAAAATCTCAAATTATTCTCCATACAGGTAATATCACCATTGCTTTAAAGCAAAAACTACAACCGCCAATTCCAAGTCATGCGTTGGATAGTTTCACTCATGTGTTTTCAACTGCATGGAACCATATGCGACTACCTTTACATTTTGCATGAGCACGTAGCCTAACCCTTCCTTAGATGCATCGCAATACACAGTGTACCCCACTTTTCGTTCTAGGATGATCAAAATTGGCGCACTAGTTAATCTTTTCTTTAGCACTTGGAAGGATTTTTTGCAAGCTTCATCCCATTCATATTTTACTCCCTTCTGCATCAAATGAGTCATTGGTCTAGCTAGTTTGGAGAAATCTTGAATGAACCTTTGGTAGTAACCAGCAAATCCTAAGAAACTACGAATTTCTGATACAATTTGCGATTGTCTCCAATCTAAGACTGCTTCTACCTTGGTTGGATCCACCGCAATCCCATTTTCAAACACTACATGTCCTAAGATTTCACTTCTTTTAACGAGAACTCACATTTGCTTGCCTTGGCATACAATTGATTGTCTCTAAGAACTTGAAGAACAATCCTTAAATGTTACTCATGCTCTTCCTTAGACCTTGAATATACTAAAATATCATCAATGAACACCATTACAAACTGGTCAAGATATGGTGTGAAGATCTTGTTCATTAGGCTCATAAATATTGCCGACACATGGGTTAGTTTGAAGGGCATTACTACAAACTCGTAGTGACCATATTTGGTTCTAAGGCGCTTTTGGTATACCCTCATCCTTGACTCATAGTTGATGGTAACCCAACCTGAGATCGATCTTTGAACAATACTTTGAGCCTCTAAGTTGATCAAAAAGATCATCAATCCTTTGGAGCGGGTACCGGTTCTTGATCGTGACTCAGTTGAGTTGACAGTAATCGATGCATAGTCTTAATGACCCATCCTTTTTTTTAGCAAATAGAATGGGCACCCCCCACATTGAAGTACTTGGCCTAATAAATTTTTTTTGAGCAACTCCGCAGCTTGTGTCTTTAATTCTCGCAGCTCATGGTGCTATATGATATAGGGCCATAGATATTGGAGTAGTTACAGATTGTAGCCCAATACTAAAGGTTGGTGGCAATCCCGAAAATTCCTTAGGAAATACATCTACATATTCGCATACTACTCGCGAAAGTTCTAATTCTGCTTGGTCCTCCTCATTTAAAATCAAACTTGCTACCTTACTCGCAAGCAGATCGTACCACCACATTTTACATTTTGTTGAAGTCGGGGAATCTTGCCTAACCCCTTTAAACTAGAAGTTGCTCCATCGTGCACATGAGCCACTACCTTCCTTTGATGACAATCAATCATCGCCATTAGGCGCATAACCAACCATGCCCAAAATGATAACAAAGTCGACATCTCCATGACACTAACGCTGCAAGTTAGGCGAGGTCCGAGACTCCTATCTTATAATCCTTACAAATCAACCTTATCCTAACGCACCTTCGATAGGTGATATTATACTTAAGGCGCTTCGAGGGTTCACATACAAGTTCTAATGACTTAACATAAGTAAAGGATATAAAATAATGTGATACACTAGTATCAAATAAAACATGCATCCAAGAATTATATAGAACTAAATTACCCTCAATTACAAAGTGGGTCCTCCTCATCTTGTTGCAAGGAAAAGACTCAGCTTGCTTTCTGTTGCCACCGTCCAAGCATTCGAAGTTCCTTCACTCTTCTCAGATTGTGGCGGTAGATCTCGCCTTGTTTAACTAGGGTTTCTATCCACCTCGACCGGCATTTTCTCCGAACCTCCTCCCCGGTATCCCGATAGAGGGAGTTGGGAGCATTCTCTTTTTGTGCCCCAACCATCGACAATGAAAGCACTAGTTTTGTCCTACCAAGCTTGATTGATAAGCTCCTTTCGGATTTGTTATCGCGTTGTTGCCATTGTTGTTGTGGTTATGGCCTTGAGTAGGGCTTCGAGGTCAGATTTCCTTTTGGTTCCTCTAAGGTCCTACAAATGTCTAACCCCTTTCCGCTTGTTCCAAATTTTCCTAGCATCGGCTACTTTCCTTTCAGATTCTAATGTCATCTCCAATACCTTAGCATATGAGTGGAGCCGCTAAAGAGAACTCTTCCCTTGATTGTAAGATCCAGCCCCATTCAACATCCTTGCTTCCTCTTCATCATTTGCTACATACATAGCGCATTAGTTCTTCAAATTTTGCAACAGATTGGGTTACAATCATATTTCCTCGCTTCTAGGTTTTGGAATTCCTAACTCACTCTCGATGAACTCATTTGGAAAATATTTATTAAGAAACAATTCCTTAACCGTTCCATGACATGTTTGTAATGTCACGGTATTCTTGATTAGTTCTCACCAATGATTAGCCTTATCATCTAGCTTGAATCGCTAAGGCTATTGTGTTGGCATCTTCGCTTTTTCCCATAGTGTCCATCATTTTCTATCCGCCAAAGAAAATTTTCAGCCACTCGTGTCTAGTAATCCCGTGAACTTTGGGGCCCTTTGTTTTCTAAATTTTGAAAAGAGTCGAGTCCTCTCGCTTTGTCGATTGTTCCTTAGTTATCTTGGTTCTTCCAGAATTTGATGCCCAAGATTATTAGGGATATTAGTTCCTGCAGGTACAAGTCCATGCTAATTTTTGGGATGGTTCTGGGCATTCTTGCTAGTCTCTAAGTAGTCATTAGCTTGCATATCCACCATTCAGTTCATGGTACGTGATAAGTTGGTTTCCAGATTTCTACCGGAGGTAATCTTTCTACTAGACTTGAAATTAAGGTTTAGTTTTCTTAGGGTGTGGTGAAATATTAAAGAAAGTAACAATCAATAGATATAGATCAAATCGTCACTTCATATGTGTATAATAGGCATCAGTACAAAAGGCTTCCAAATTAGAGTTTCATTCAAAACTCACTACACACAAAGATAGTCACAAAGTTACTACATATATCTTAAGGATCCCTACTAGAAGTGGATCTCACAAAAGCCTAGCTTACTACCCTTAGATTAACTCTTATTCCTGCATCAATCAAATCTTTTTTCAAGATTTTCATCTGCCAAGTTGATTGCCAGGCCAGGAGAGCGGGGTATAAATATTATAGCGACCCTGGTTTTCCCTCCATTGATTAGTGTAATCCAGACTTGGTTCCGTGGATGTTGATTGTTGTATATATCTTGTTTCCGTCCTTCAATACTTTGTATTTGAGTTATAGGATGTTTTGGTCAGTTTGTCACAGATTGGGTGTGATTGGGAGCAAATGGTCACGCCCAAAATTTTGGTCCTTCGCTCGAGTGAGCCTTTTGTCGCTCGAGTGAGCTCCTTGTTTTAGATCCTTCGCTTGAGCCAGGGTTCCTTTGCTCGAGCAAGAGTTGAGTTTTGTGTCTGGTGGCTCGAGCGAGAAGTCTTGCACTCGAGCTTGCGTCTGCTTCTCTTTTTAACCTGATGGTTTTGATTCTTGGCTCGAGCGAGCTTTCCTTCGCTCAAGCGAGGTCTATGTTTTGGGTTTCTTCGCTCGAGCGAGCATTCTGTCGCTCGAGCGTGCTTCTGAGTTATAGACCTAAAGCTTCGAATTGTTGGCTCGAGCGAGACTTTTTTTGCTCGAGCGAGGGTTCCTTGTGTCTAGTCGCTCGCTCGAACGAGCCTGTGTTATATCAGTAGGCAGCAGCGGGTAAACACTTCACTTTTTCATCTTCTTTTTCTTCTAAACCCTAGATCCGAGCTCTCTCTCTCTCTCTCTCTCTCTACACACCTTCTCTCTAGGGTTTCATCTCCATTTAGTGTGTTTCTACCCTAAGTTCTTTGTAAGAAAGATAGAGGGTGTTGAGGGCTTCCTTTTAATCTGAAGAATCTTGGATTTGGAGCACTTTGGTTTTTCACCATCTTCTCCTTTGGGCTTCTAACTTCGAGGTAGGGATACCCTACTCCATCTTATGAGTTTTGTCTTTAATTTTGGTCATTTTGATTAGTTGGTGATGATGGGTAATTTTGGGAAAAGTTAGGGTTGTTGTGTAATTTATAAAAGAGGGATTCTCATATTTTAGAACCCATGGGTATGTGAAACATTGAAAAATGGAATTTATGTTGTGAGATTGGTGAAATCAAACCTTAGGGTTGATATTGAGAAAAAAGGGAAAATGCCCTAATTATTTATAATTAATTTAGGAAAATACGAAATTGAGTTGAAATCCATGAAATTGGGAAATGACGGGATTAAATGGTGTAGTTTGATGAATTTATCACTCACCTATGTAAATGTTGAAATTATATCTGCTGACGATTTATTTTCTCGCTTAGAAATAATTGCTTTGGGCTATCAGTGGAGGATAGTCTTGATTGTTGTAGACACTGCATGTTGATTAAGGAAAACTGAAACTAATCACGTTGAATATGTCATCGAATATGACAGTTGGAGTAATACATCAAATATGTGTATTGATTGATCCTTGTATATGATAATTTTTTTTATACTTGGAATATGTTTCTTGTGTGGGAGAAGATAGGGGATGTACTCCATGGTTTGAGGGAAGCTAGGGGATGGACTCTCAAACCTATTTGGGAGGAGATAGGGGATGGACTCCATTGATACAGCAAATATGTGTATCAGATTGAAGTATTAATACAGCAAATATGTGTATTATTTGAAGTATGGAAGTGTTTTAATTGTGAGTTGTAAACTCATTTGAATTGTGAACCAAGGAAGTGGTTTAATGTGAGATATAGCCTCATTGGAATGTTTGGCTAGGTCTTGAGCCATATCTATGAAATGATTTGATAAGTAAAGGAAAATGGATTGTATCATGGACATGATTGTCATGGAACTCAGACAGATTTAAATTGGTTTTAAGTGTTAAACATCTATCGAATGCTATTATTTCACCATTGCTCATAATTGGTTTAAAATATCTCTGCTGGGCTGTGGCTCACCCTGTATGGGACATCATTTCAGGTCCAGGTGATGTACCACCTCCAAGGACATAGCTTGAAAGGTTCTGGGAGTTGAAGACTCTTTTTGTTAGTTTGTTATCTTTTGATTTATTACATGTAAATTCAAGCCAAGGGCTTAATATGTAATTGAGTTAGTACTCTCTTCTTGTAACCAAGTGTTGGCTTGAAAGTTGTAAGTCTGTGAGGGCATTTACTTTTGTTGTCAACATGTAATACTTTTGTAACGAATACTCTGATTAATGGAAATATGTTTATTTCTCTTATGTCTATGCATGTCAAGGTTGTTGGGTTTTATGTTTTATTTTGAGGGCGTTACAACTTGGTATCAGAGCATACCGGGTTCAAATACTTTGGGTGCACGGGAAGTGGTTAGTACCATAATGGGTTTGTCTCACTTGTTAGAGACTTAGGTATAATGTTATGTGCTTATGTGATAACATGTTTATGTGGTTATTTGGGTATGGAATGTAGTTTTTAGGATGTTGATTGGATCCTTGGGTTTCTGGGAGTCTTGTTGGAAAAGCACTTGATCAATGTTGTTTCTAACCGAAACTCTAGCAACGCCTTGGGACTGTCATTATCCAGAAATGAAATTCGTAAGTGCTTATGTAATTATGTGCCTACGTGGAATGAATTACTGTTGTCCATGCATTAGGACGCGAGTGAAATAGCTTCGGCACATTTGTGAATGTGCTAATGTTCTTCGTTACCTTTATCAAGATGTCAGGACGAAGACGTGGTAGTAGGCGAGGTAGGCCTAGGAGGTAGGAGATGCCTATACCGAATGATATTCCGACGCAATAGGAAGGGGTTGGCCAGGCCACTATGGTCAAGCCAGTAGGTCAGTAGGCCATGGGCGCCTTAGCCCGCGAGATAGCAGGAGCTTTGAGGGCATCCATGGACATTCTTAGAGCTGATAATCAAGTCCAGGCCCAGGTTGTTGATGCAGGGCCTTCTGTTCTGAGAGTTGAAGACTCTTTTTGTTGTTTTGTTATCTTTTGAGGTATTACATGTAAATTCAAGCCAAGGGCTTAATATGTAATTGAGTTAGTACTCTCTTCTTGTAACCAAGTGTTGGCTTGGAAAGTTGTAAGCACGTAGGGCATTTACTTTTGTTGTCAACATGTAATACTTTTATAACGAATACTCTGATTAATGGAAATATGTTTATTTCTCTTATGTCTATGCATGTCAAGGTTGTTGGGTTTTATGTTTTATTTTGAAGGCGTTACATATGTCGGTGAAAGTGGGACATGCTCAAATGACAACTCAATTGGAAATGCTGCAGTTGTTCCCGACTGCACCGGTTGTTGCTCCACCTCCATTGTCTATCTATTGTCTTGCCCAGGGTAGTAGGAGATTCGCCACTCCAAAGGTGCAATCGGGTGTCGGCGTGGTGCTTCGTCTGCCAAGGCTCGACGATCAAGGTGTCCATCTTCCCATTATCCTACTCCTTTCGATCAAGCGCTTTGTTGTGCGACTTAGGTCAAGCGCCGAACCAAGGATCTCTTTTGCTCCTTCAGATAGTAAGAGTATGTTGTTCCACTTTTCGTATCTCCCTAATTATCATCTTTTCAAGGCAAAATTCAAATCGCCGATTTACCAAAGTAGGTATTGATGAACAATGCTCTCCTACCTAGCATGTGAAATGCCTCCCATGTGTCAAGGCTAATCTTGGTTGTTTGATGGCTTTTTGATGGCATCCTATGGTGGAGGGAAAAGTTTTTAATTGTTAGTCTCTTTTAAATAGTTATAGTAGTGTGATAGTAAAAGTAGACTAGTGTAGAGGGGATAAGGGATTCTAGTATTACGAATCGGTTTGCGCGTGCTTAGGGTAGAACCTAGACTCTGATACCAAGTTGTGATGCCCCAAAATCTACACTAAGGATTGTAGTCAAGAAAAAGTCACTAATGAATCCTATGGCCAATGACCAAGTAAGATCTCAAATTGTTGGAGGAGTCAATTTAGCCTTCCCTCTAAGTTCAGCTTTCTTTGGAAGACTACCCTTTTGGATGATCTCAAAAGGCATTGACGAAGGTTCCATAAGCAACGTAGGGAACTATATGTGTTTTTAAAAAAATAGGCATCTAATAATAATAATAATAAGAGAGTAGATACATCACGTCTTTAGTTACAAAAAGTTAGTTCTATCAATATTACATCGAAAAATAAAATTCCAGATGCACTTTACAAAACAACAAAAAAAATTTGCTTCTTTAAGACAACAATTTCCACTGCTTTGTCCAGTAAATGCACACACACCCTATCCCTTTTTCACAATCTAATACACAATAGCAATCTATCTATCTATATATTATATATTATATAAGGAAAATGGGATTTTTCACCCACAAACCTTGTAAGAGTTCCAATATCCCAATCTTAATTTTCTGATTTTTTGATTTAAAAAAAAAAACCTTAACATTTATTGACTTCTTCCAACCCACAAGTCTTTTTGACTTCTTTTATACCTATTGCTACACCCTTTCCAACTTCTCTCATATACTATGGTTAGTGATGGAATTGTTAAATTATTTTTATAAAAAAATCAATATAAAAAAATTGTATATTAAAAAAATATGTAAAACAAATATAAATTCTTATTAAATCTATCTATCTATCTATTGTATAAGTAAAAGGGGGTTTATAACCACAAATCTTGTTGGGGCTCCAATATCTCAAACTAAAATTTCTAATTTTTTGATTTTAAATAATTAAAAAATTCTCTATAGTTCTCATTCAAGAAAATATATATATATATTTAATATCTCTAAATTTATGACTTCCAAATAGAAAGTATACTAATACATTTCAAAATTCAAATTTGAGGGCACTAAATATGGAAAGCATTCCATTAATTTAAATTTAAAATTATAATGATTTATCCCATAATATATAAGTTTTAAATAATGATCCATTCTATGATTTATCTATATGTCTACATACTATTATAATTGTTAAATATTGTCATTTCATTAAGGTTGAAAGTCGTAATTTTTTTTTCTCATTTTTTTTATTTTGTTTAAAAATATGTAATATCTCTAGCTTTATGACTTTCAAATGGAAAGTATATAAAATATATAAAATAAAAAATAGAAAGTATACTAATCCATTTCAAAACTCACATTTGAGGGGCACTAAACATGGAAAACATTCTATTAATTTAAATTTTAAATTATAATAATTTATCACATAATATATAAGTTTTAAACGATGATTTATTCTATAATTTATCCATATATCTATATACTATTATAATTGTAAAATGTTATCATTTCATTAAGGTTGAAAGTTGGCCAAAAAAAAAATTCTCATTTTTTTTTTATTTTGTTTAAATATATGTAATATCTCTAGATTTATGACTTTCAAATGGAAAGTATATCAAATATATAAAATAAAGAATAGAAAGTATACTAATCCATTTCAAAATTCAAATTTGAGGGACACTAAATATGGAAAGCATTTCATTAATTTAAATTTAAAATTATAATGATTTATCCCATAATATATAAGTTTTAAATAATGATCTATTCTATGATTTATCTATATATCTATATACTATTATAATTGCAAAATATTGTCATTTCATTAAGGTTGAAAGTTGTAATTCTTTTTTCCTATTTTTTTTATTTTGATTAATTTTTTGTTAATACGTGTTACAATACGATTGGTCTATAAATTAATTTCATATTCTTAAAATAAAGGGTAAATTAAAAATACACCCTATGAGGTTTGATTAAAATACAAATCGTCCCATGTAGTTCTGAAATTGCATTCCATCCCCTAAGGTTTCTAATTTCGTAACAAATCGCTTCTTTTATTAATAAATCATCAAATCAATTAACAATTTTTAATGATGTTAGAAATATGTTTCAATTAATAATTTAAGTAATTTTCTTATTGCATAGAAGAGCAATTATCAATTTTATTTTTTTAGTTAATTCTATTAAATAAAAAATTTAACAATGGGGTGTTTGTAATTTTCCAAACCATAAGGGCAATCAGACTTTAAGCAAATCTCAGAGGTGTATTTGTAATTTATCCTAAAATGAAATTTCAAATTTGGATTCTTACTTAAATTATGTTACTATAATTGAATGAGACCAATATTCATTCCTTAAATTTTGCATCCTTTGTTAAATTATAAAATAAAATTTCAAATTTAAAATTTTTTTTCAAATTATATTGCTACAATTAAATGAGATCAATATTCACATGTGTCATAATATACATGTGTTCAAATTATTAATCGCTATTAAAAACAATTTCTTTTTTTGTTTAAATTTTATAAAAAAAAAATTATATCCTTCTAAACTATACGGACTTGAATAATAATATTTTTTAATATAATTTTTTTACAAAAGAAAAAAACATAACTTTTTTAGTACTTACCAATCATGGTGAATTTTGTTAGATTTTTTTTTAATCTCAATTGTTAATAAAAGAAATAAAAATAAAGAATAAAAATATCTCTGGCTTAAAAATTTTGCTAAAATAAATTAGAAAGAAACGTTAATTTTTTTTATTAAAAGTGATAGTTCATTAATTTTTTTTATTAAAAAAAAACGGGGTTATAAGTGATAATTTATTGTTCATCTAAAATTATTTTCAGATTAAATGAAAATATCATATTAAATTTTCTTCTTACCTTTTTTTTATTCAAACACTTTTATTTTGTAAGAAATTTTTTTTATTCTATTTAATATTCTATTGTAATTTTTAAATTAAAAAGAATCTCTAAAAATCATATTTAAATTATTTATGCCATTATAAAAAGTAAAATTTTTTAATATCGACTTAGTGGTAGTTTGGAAAGTGCTATATAAGTTTATTTTTTACTTTTTACTAAAATATGTATAGAAAAGTAATGATGTGATGTGACCTAAAAAAATAATTAAGTATACTTTTTACTTTTTATGAAAAATGTATAGAAAAGTAGAGATGTAATGTGACCCAAAAAGATAAAAAGATTAAAAAAAAAAAAAAAAAAAAAAAAGTGAGCTAATATGACACTTTCCAAACAAAATTGATGATCTATTTCTAAAAAGTGTATTTTTAAAATATTTTCAAAAAAATTCTATTGGAAAGCTTAAGTATATTGCTTTTCCTTTTCTTCATTAATATTACATTTTTAATTAATTTTATTTATTATTTAAAAAATAAATTATCAAATAATTTATATATTTATATATATAATTTTGTTTTGATTTTTCAGGTTATTTGGTGTTTCTACCCAAATTCACTCAAATTTAATTTGAATTTTTTATTTTTGGCGTAGGTCCTCACTTAATTAAAAATTATATTGTTCAATCTTTAAAAAATTTTAAGCTCGACACAAGTTGTTTGGGTCGAGCTCACCCAAATTTGCAATTCTAGCAAAGGGGGTTGAAAATTACATTATTAAATTTGTGATAAATTAAAAAATAATAAATAAATTGTGATAAAATTGTAGGACTTAAATTGTAAATTTCAACTTATTTGTTTTCATAATTTGCATACAAAAATTTAACTATTTATATTATTTTGTATAAAAATATATTATTAATTTTTTACATGTCGTGCGTTGCACGGGTTACCACTAGTTACAACAATAGGGGAAAGGAACATGATATTCAAGCAAATAACAAAGATTACAAGGTTGGTTGTCAGTAGTTTAGAAATCCCTCAAAGAGATTTCATCCTCTCGACCCCAAGAATCGGATGCGGATTATTCGGTATGCCCCCTCTTTTACTACTTTGCGCATCTTACCCCAGATGCTCGCCAACGTTACATGTCACAGAACACCAACCGAGGATCTCAAAAGAGACGATAAAATAGGGCCTTGCCCATTCCTCCTCACACCAAACCACCTAGGGTCCAAATACAACCGCTCCATTCAAGGGTTCAACAACCATTTATTGAGGACTTTAACTTTCCAAAAGGGAGCATAGCCCGCTAACCAATTCAATTTGAACATATCTTTATCCCATAACAATACTTATGTGATCGAAACCCCATTAGCCACTCGATTAAGTTTTCCATTTAGATTAACATTTTAAGTTAGTTAGTACAAGCAAGTAACAAAAGAATAAATTTGCATAAATGTGAGCATCATCAAAGGACTAAAATAAAAGGTATATAACCATGACATATGTAATATCATACCAATACATGATCATATATTAATAAGTATATTCATGAACACAAGAGCATACAACACTAATGTAAAACAAAATTTTCAAATTTAGTACAACTTAAAGATTAAAATCAAAAGGACCATTTCAGATTTTTTCCTAACCTAGCCTTCCAAAGGGTTCAGAGGGAATTTTATCTAGTTTTTAGAACATGTTTCGAAATAGAATAGCTTTTCTATATTTTTAGTTAAAAATACTCCAAAGATCGTGCAGATTCGTAATCTTTACGAAAATCGGATTTTTTACAAACCGCCACTCTTTTTCAATGAAACCAATTTTCCTTGAAAGCTAACTCTTTAAGGAAGTTTTTGAAATAAAATTGAGGTCGAGAATATTTTTCAATATTGTTCTAGAATTTTTTTAAGTTGGATGTAAAACAGGTTTTTCATGCACAATACTCAAAATAAGAAGATTGGTTAGAAAAGAGGCCAACTAAGGGAATTTTTTCACTTCTTTCATGATGAAAACATACTAAATACTGTATCAATAACTCAGATTTTTTAGAGTGATGGTACGCCTTTGGAAATAATGTGAGATACAGGAAGAAAAAGGTAATTTTGCATCTATTAAGAGGAAATATGAGTAGGAGAAGGATCAACACCCAATTCATCCACTTTGAACACATGAACACCATTATAACACATTTGAAAATGTGATTTTAAATCTCTAACATATGTATTTGAAAAAGGAAATAGAAGGAGAGATGGTGATGTGGCTTACTTAAGGCTTGGTTGATTAGCTAACAAGACCTTCTCTTTCTTTCCTTTCCTCCACCAAGCTCACTCTCTTGCCCTCTCTTCTTCTTAGCCAAATGAGGTGTTTGTGTATGTGTTCTTGTTTGTAAAATGCTAAGGCAAGGGTTTTATTTATACCAAAATTGGTGCAAAAGGTCAAAAGTACCCATTGGTTGGAAATGGATTGGATATTTTAGATTTACTTGGAACTTAATGGAATAGTGAATAATTATAGGCCTTAATTATGCAATTAATCATGATCTAGTTAGGCCTTGGTTAGGATTGAACTTAGGGTGGAAGCATAGCTCCATGTTTTGGGGTACTAGCAAGCTTTTTCCATGAATTCATGGATATTGTTTGAAAAAGTTGTATTCACTTCACTTCACTTCCCTAGGGCAACCGGCCATGTGGGGGAGATTTGAAGGAATTATTTTATTTTTTTCTTGCATGCAATTGTTGGAAATCTTAAAATATAGTGTATAAAATACATTTAAAGGTACAAGTATATATATTAGTACTAGTTTGGGGTCAATTAGTGATTTAATAAAAATGTGAGGGCTTTGGGTTTAATTTATGAATTGGAACATTTATTTCAGTGTAGAATTAAACTAAATTAGCATTAGAGAATCTAATTCGGTTTGGATTTGTTGTTTCGAATAAAAAGGCTATCAACCAATGAACGTGATAAAAACATGAAAAACCTAGGATTTTAAGTGGTAATTCCGTATTTAGGGAGTCAATTAATCAATATTAAGATATTGGAAATGATTCCTAAGTTACTGAAATCGATTAGGGTTTATGAGTTTTCCGCTGGCGCATGTATTTTGATCCTAGGGTTAAAATTGCAATTAATTAAGAAATTGAGAGACTTCAAAGAAATAATTTAAAAGTAAGGGACTTTTAAGAAAATAAAATTTTCAAGGGCCTCACAACATATCCAGACATCACAAGCTTCAAAAACAAAAGCAAACTAAACCAAAGAACTTCATTCACAAGGTTGACACAACTTGGCTCCATATGAGACCAAGATGGCCCCATCACGGAGGCGTTCCCAAGTAGCTTGACTAAAGGGTGGACTCTCGAGGTTTCTCTAAGCTTGATGCTCCATCTCGCCACCTACATATATATAGGGAAAGGGGTGAGCTAAAGCTCGCTGAGTAATACCAAAGATAAAGAGGTTAAATGAATGATGTTTGTTGTAATACAAAATCATGTCACATGGGTTTCGAAGCAAATCCTAACTAAGTACTTGTCGTACCAAAGTTCACAAATCATATTCATATGTGGTACATCCAATAGTGCACAAAGGGCCTGAAGGCTTAGCAAAAAAAGACTACATGGGTCTAACGAAGAGCCCATATAGTTAAGCAAAAGGACCACTTAGGTCAACATCAGAGATCTCAGACACATATAACAAAGGGCCGTGATATTGTTTCTCCCAAGCAAGGGCCTTATAGCAAAGGGCCACTATATTATTTCTCCCAAGCGAGGGTCTTATAGGAAAGGGCCATGGTATTGATACCCCAGTGAAAGGGCTATACTAAGAATGCCACAATTACATTTCAAAAGAGACAATTTGTATCAAAATAGCATTTCAAAATAATGATCTTATGTAAACCAAAACACACTTTAATAACATATCTTTACAAAGATACTACTCACAGTGGTCGGGTCTCATGTTCAACCTCGCTGACCACCTACACAAAACACATAACACGTATACACTTTGAAGCACACATTTGAAACAGATAACGTATCTTAATTTGATTCTCTTCCGTGTGATTTTAGCTTATTCTATCATTGAGGATGTTCAAATGATGCAAAAGAATGCCTAAAAGGGCATGAGGATGCAAATATGCACTTTTAAGTGTTAGTCAAGATTTGCTGAAAACAGGGTCTTCGCTCGAGCACACACTTGGTCGCTCAAGTAGTGTGGCTTCACTGCAAAAGTACTGGATGCTCAAAATGTGCACTCGATGGTCACTCGAGCCAAGTGATGAACAAAGGTGAGTTCATTCAAGCGTACACTTGGCCACTCGAGCCAATAGCCAAAAGTCTATAAAAAAATATTGGATGCCTACAATGTTTGCACGAGCCAAGAATCCTTTGCTTGAGTGAACTGAGCGAATTCTGGGTTTTCTAGATTTGAGTTTGAAGTTCAAAACACTTTTTTTGTTCAAAGCTTGCATGGTTAGTCTCAAAAGCTTAGAAACATTTTATAAAGCATGAATACTTGGAAGTTATGAAACCATGATCCCAAATTCTCTTTCAATTCTTCAAAACAAGGTCCAAAACACTGTGGGTGGGTGGGTGTGTTTGGTTTGTGTTTTGAAATAAAGTTTAAAAAAAAAAAAAATTAGGAGAGAGTTTAGAAATTTTTTGGTTTGTTTGGTTGTATATTTTGAAAATAGGTTTGGAGTTTGGGAGTTTGGGATGACTTGATATTTTGTTGTAGTTAAGTAGATGTGTGTGAGAGAAAAATGATTGAAAAGGAGAGAGGAGAGAAAATAAAATGATTGATTGATATGTAATAGAGAGAGAAGTAATTTTGGAATTTTTTGAGAAAATTTGTAACCAAACATGTTTTTGGAAATTTTCTTCCAAAAACATGTTTCAAAACACAAACCAAACACACCCTATGTTTTTGTCATGCATGTAGTAGACTCAACTCTTTTCTTTTACAAAACATGTTTATATGAGATGTTGAGTGTAAAATCATGAAGAATCTCAAGATATAACATGTGTAAGTCCTATGCTTTTATGAATTTGTCGGAAACTAAGTTCAAATATGGAGAATTATGCATGCATGTACACAATTCACTCAAACTCACTACATTGATGGTGATTCTAACTCTTTTCTTTCAAATTCATGGAAATGGCCCTACAACTTGAATTCTCTTGAATTCTTCTTCTTCTCTCTCTACAAGTGTGGAGCTCTCTCTCTATCTCTAATTTTTAGCTCAAGGGTTGATGCAATAAGCCCTTAAGCTTGATTAACAAATATTTTTAGGTGGATTAAGGCTTAACTAATCAAGTAGGATTAGGCTTAATTAATTGAGCTTAAGTCTATTCAATTATAATTAATTTTATTCTAATTGTGACGACCTCACCACGTATAATAATTAGCATTTAAGTAATTAAGGAGATTTGAATTTTACTTGCTCTTTATTCTAATATAATTTGGATTTATGAAAATTATGGAGACTGATTCGTATATGATTTTATTGAGGATTTAATTTGGAATTAGAAATTAAAAGCTTAAATGGCTCAACAAGGTGAAATTGATGAGTTGAATTAGTTCAATTTCGAGTATCGATCAGATAATGAGTTCAATTAAATATTCGATTCAGATTTGCAAAATTGAGATTTGATTAATTAGGTCTGAATTGGAGTTAATTAAATTATGAGGATTGGGAATTACGATTATTATGAATAAAATTTATTTATGAGGTATTCAATCGAATATGTAATTTATTGACAAAGCTTTTAAGTTTGATATGAAATTGAAGGCCTTAATGATGTGAGAAACCAAAATTGAGCATGGAAATAAGTTTAATTTGATATTTGGAACCTTTTGGAGTTTGATTAAAAATCTGATTCAAATTAATTAGGCTCTAGTGGAAGTCAAATTAGACTAATTAAATTATGTAAGATTTGTGATTAGGTATGATTTATTTAATTAAGTGTTAATCAAGATTTATTAAGATTAAATGTCGCTTAATTAAATTAAGCAAAAACATAAATTGAATTATGGAAGAATCTAGAATTGGGGTGTACATGTGTGTGTGCGTATAAGAAATGGGTGAGCCGAGAAATCTATGTATATCTAATGAGTTCAAGAGTGTTTTTTGGTAAAAAGGCTAGCCAACATGAATGTACAGATCCTCAGAGATAATTTAACAATCAAAGTGGGCCATATGTGTGGACAAAAGACTAAATATCAGCACAGCAGTACATTGATACATTCAATATATATTTTGGTTGAGCATACAATAATTTAAAACAAGTTTGCCCACAAGCAAGATATTATTTTAAAACTCCAGAAATGATAGAGACCCCATTTTTCCTTGACCCCCACAACCCCCACAAACACATGTCAATAAGAGATAGGAGGAAAAAAAAAAGTAAAAAGTTGGGTAATTCCAATACATTAGGGGTGGCGGGGATCAAAGAAAAAGGGGGTCACAACCTTTTTCCTTTAAAACTCTATGCTGAAATAAAAAAAGATATCCTTGTTTTTAATTAATGGTAAATAAAATTGGCTTCAAATTTAACCCCAATCAAATGCATGTATATGAAAAGTAGGCATTCACAAACAAATGATGGGAAACATTAAGTTCTTGAAAACCAAGTCATAGGCTAGGCAACAGTTGCTACTAGGAAAATAATGCATCTGCTCCATCAAATTCAAGAAGATCAAGCCATCAGATTTCAACACAACCAAGGAGTA
Source organism: Camellia lanceoleosa (assembly GCA_025200525.1). NCBI lineage: Eukaryota > Viridiplantae > Streptophyta > Magnoliopsida > Ericales > Theaceae > Camellia > Camellia lanceoleosa. The sequence goes on along the minus strand of CM045763.1, from coordinate 146,727,542 downwards.
AAAAATTACCAACCAAACCCAAAGATCGAGTAAGATTGAGTGTTTCCAAAATTATTTTACCACAGAAGTTATCAAGAGAAATTTGGACAAAAATTGGGCCTCAAACCCATATTTTTCCACAACATAGAAAATTGCTTATAACAGACAATATAGTTTATTAGTTAATATGAGCCAAATTGCTCATAATGCATAATATAAATATTGAACTTGGGTCCAAAGAAAATATATCATCATGAGTACGGTGGCGATGGAGGAGGTCGCACTTGATGATCGGGTCCAGGCATGCTCAATGCATCTAGAGGAAGCCTCCAATGCAAGAAGTCAAGCCGGTGGATGTCTCTAAGTCAATGAGATGTGCATCATATACATTCATCCAGTGTCTAGGGGATCAAATTGTGCAAACATGGCTTGCTCAAACTGGTCAAGTTGTCCTCGAACAATACGAGCAATAGCAAAGCTATGCTTCCTTACTAGGCAAAAGATCCAACCTGCACTCTTCGCCCATCATATCCTCACCGCACCACAACCACCCACCCTCACGAAGTCCCTTCACAGCACCTCACTCTAGGATGCATCTTTTTGGTAATGGTTTTGACAAAAGACGCAAAACTCATCATCTAGAGAGGAAGAGATCAAGGATAGACAAGAGTATCCTATTCACAAAACACCCATATGGAAAACAAAAGGATTTTTTCCCTTTAAAAAATGAAATCATCTTTTCCACGATCATTTTCGGAAGATCAATAGCGAGATGACAATCTATACAGTAAAGCACATATCCTTGGTCCTGTGAGATGTTAGAACTATGGGGAGTGACATGAACATTGGCACAGATAATGATGTTCAAAAGGCGAAAGCGAGGAATAAGTTCATGTTGCTTAATAAGAGTCCCGCTAATCCAACTATGGGTGTGCCACAAAGTTCAAAAGCCATCATGTCAAAGTTGGCAATTCATTTTGGCAAGGAAAGGAAAGTGACAATTACGAACTTCAGGAATAACAAGAAATGACCGAATATATTCTGCATTGACAAAAATTGTCTTCGAATGGACCCATGTCTTGAAAGAAGTAGAGACGTCACGAATTGAGTCGATGTTACAATAGAATTCTCGCACCTAACTCAAATTTTGGGGGCTGAGAAGAGTAGGACACGGTCAAGGCATCAAAAATAGAACAAATGGGGATTGACTCGAAGGTATTGGGTTTAACATTACACTCTAAATGGACAGTCCTAGACTCGTACAAATCCCGATACAAATTGGCTTTCTACTTAGACTAGAATTTCTTATTGTTATAAAAGGTACGGGACACAGTGGCCTTTCGGTGTTTAGAAGATTCAGCCATGACTAAAACGCCGACAACACACATAAATCCACCAATGAAGAAACCACACACAACCCACCCAATTGAGAACCCACCAACATTCATTACAACCCCAAATCCCCAATCACAACCATAAACCATTAAAACAAAAACAAAAAGAAAAATCCATCATTGAATTAATTCAATGAGATATGTACTTACAAACCATTAAAACAAAAACACTAGAAATAATAGAGCGCAAAGAATAGACGAAATTTTTTTTTTTTTTTTGGTGAATAATAGACGAATTTGCCCTACCATAGCCACATTATTCAAATTATAGCAATGAGGAGGCACTCAAATTCATGTGGAATTGGAATGTAACGCCCCAAATTAATTCAATTAAAACATTTCTCATTAATTCAAAATCCTTCCCAACCAAACAATAACATCAATCTCAGAAGTCCTCTTTTCCATTTAACTACATATCAAATATTACAATTTTCATATTCTTGATTTAGTTACAACATTGTCATAATTCAAGAAGCTAAATGAATAACCAAATAATAATGCCTTAAGCATACAATTGTCAAGGCATGGCCTTGTTACAATCAAATGGACATGCGAGCCCAACCACATACACTTGAAGCTTCCACATCTCACATCCATGAGCCTTTGTGCCCCAACAAAACAAGAAATCCACCTCCTCCTCATAGGGGTGATTGCACATCATAAATTCCTGAAATTGTTAGATAGGAATGACCTAGATGCCCGGTAGAAATACTTTTAACAAATTATCTAATTATTTCAAAATCCATATGTCATTATCATAACCAAAACATTTTCTTGTTTAACTCATGTTAAAGGTTCAAGCACAAAACTTAGATTTTATAATTTCCATGAAAATCACATTTCAACACCGGGGGGTAAATACACCATGAAGTCCCTATAGAGAGTTCCAAACCACATATACAAGTCATTCCCATTAAAACTATCCCCACATTTACCGAATGTTATACAGCAGGACATAGGCACCCAAAATCATCTGTTTTTTCACTTTTACCGACTACAATATCTGGCAGACCAAAGTGGACACCCAAAAACATTTTCCCACATTCATCTAGCGATAAGCTCAAGATAGGGCAATTGGGCACCTTGACTCTCGACCGAGTACTAGCAACACATAAGTCTTTTCAAAAATGACTCCCTACGGACTCCCATGCTATTTACCACCCCCAAAACAAATTTTCTAAGATTTCCACAAATTCCAAGAATTTACACAAGCATGAGAACAAAGGTAAATATCACCATTCAAATAATTAAACTATTATAAAGACATAATCTTCAAATTTCCAAAGAAAAATCTCAAAAGCTTTCAATTTCATGAATCTCAAGTCCAAAGACATCTCATTCTCATAATTCAATCATAAATTTAAAGAATTGAAGGTTAATTCCATTTGAACATATCATTATTCAATTTCAAAAAATAGGATTTTCATTCAATTTGGGGCTCTTGCCCTCCATAATGTGAAATGCTATTTTTCAACTAAAGTTTTCATAATCCATAAACATTAATATAAATTTTGAGAAAATATATGAGGCATTCCATTTTTGAAATCAAAACCCACTTCTTTGTAACTCAAACATCAATCATAAAACCAATGTCACAATAATACCAATAAACATCCTCAAAGTAAAGAGATACCAAGCTAAAAGTAATCCTACCTCCAAGATGAGAGTAGAGAAGCTAAATCAAAAGGATTCCTTCGAAAATCCAAAATCCAATCAGTTAAAATGGTTGATCTTCACTTGTTCTTCATCTTTAATGCAAGGTCCATGGTGGATTGTTGGTGAAAAATAGATGAAATCAAGGTTTTGAGGTCTAGGGTTTTTGGCATGGAGGAGAGGGGGAGAAGAGAGAAAGAAAGAATAAAGAATTTGGGCCAAAAACTCATTTTAAAGTGTCTGATACCAACCAAACTGCTCGAGCGATCAAAGCTTGGCTCGAGCGGTGAAAAAGAGCTTCCAAAATCTTTGAAATTCAAGCAGACCACTTGAGTGGTCAAAAGTTCGCTCCAGCAAACTTGCTTCTAACATAAATACTCAAATTTCAAATGAGCATGACTCTCTCATCCGAACTCCGTTTTAGGTCATTCTTCTGTCCAAATCGAAGCCTCGGAAACAAGTTTTCCAATGGCTCCAGCCTCACATCCAAATTCCAAGTGTGGAAAGATAAAAGGGTAAAAGAGTGAAGACTACTCATGGGACAATTATCCAAATCAATGTTTTTGGTCCAACTTTACTTTACCTTTATGATACCACCTTAATCAATATTCCAAAATGAACCAAAGCCGCTCCAAGTACAATAATAAGAGTGTCAAAAGCAATCTCACGAGTTCAAGAAGTACCAAGTGTTACAGAATGGTTGTACATTACGAAACAACATAAAAACATAATCCTTTTAAATAAATAAATTGCTAGCAACAATACTTGGAATGGTGCAATTGGTGTTTTTTGACACATTGTCGATATGAAATAAGAAATATTTGAACTCAATCAATTGAACTCAAATTGGTGTTGTACACAAGCCTTCACGTCCATGTCCATTCTCGATATGAAATTGTATCTGATTGAACATAGGTGTTCTATACATGCCTTCATGTCCATCCCGTACCATTTCACATTTCCCATTTATGTAAAACTCCAGTATTGGTTCATTCTTTTTTGTAAGAATTACATAGATGATCTACCAACGATGGAATTTTATTGGGGTTTTCTAAATCACATGAAATTTTGCCCAACTCCCTACATGGATTGTATGAAATACAAATGAACTATGTAAGAAACATAATTTTCTACTAAAATTGTATCACTTAAGTTCATAAGAGTTGATAAAATGAGGGAAACAAACGAGAGAGAAGAGAGAAAAAAAAAACAAATTAAACACCTAAATATAGAAACACTTACATGTAGATGAAAACACGTAGCAAGGGGCTAATCCAAGAGAGAAGGTTGGATAATTGGCCTAGCACAATAACGGCAAGGATTTGTCGTAGCAGAGAGAGAGAGAGAGAAGAAATCTAACAAATTTGGAGAAAAAACAAGAGTACAGATGATGGGTTGTATATGAACTCTCAATACCACTCGAGCCATCTCTTTTGAGCTCAAGCGAAGACACGGACCCAGTTATCCACTCGCCAATAACTAGTCGCCGAACCCACAAATGGAGTTCTCAACAGTTGGTTGACTCGCAAATATACTAGATTGCAGACATTATGCGCCGAGCCATCATCATGTTCACTCAAGTATACATCTAAGAGCTCGAGAACTTTTTTGTCGCCAGGTGCAACTTCTAGGACCATGGA